>CM050171.1:42891459-43491459 GCA_027410445.1 Discoglossus pictus | reverse complement strand
CAGGAAGCAAAGGGTTGTTGTAAATGGAACATACTCCAATTGGACTAATGTGGTAAGTGGGGTTCCTCAGGGTTCAGTATTAGGTCCTCTCCCTTTTAACATATTTATTAATGACTTAGAGGTAGGATTGGAGTGTGGGGTCTCCATTTTCGATGATGACACAAAGTTGTGCAAGGTAATTAAATCAGATAATGATGTGCTTTCCCTCCAAGGGGATTTACATAAATTTGAGGAATGGGCATCTAAATGGCAGATGAGATTTAAAACGAATAAATGTAAGGTTATGCATCTGGGAAGGAAAATTAGCCATGCAATTTATAATCTAAATGGAGCAAATCTAGGTGTATCAGATATTGAAAGGGATTTGGGAGTGCTTGTGGACAACCACCTAGGTAACAGTGCTCAAAGCCAAGCAGCAGCTGCAAAGGCAAATAAAATATTAGCATGTGTTAAGAAGGGTATAGAAGCCAGGGAAGCAAATATAATTCTGCCACTATACAAATCTCTAGTACGCCCTCGTTTGGAATATGGAGTAAAATTTTGGGCACCACTTCATAAAAAGGACATTTTAGAGCTGGAAAAGGTACAGAGAAGGGCAACAAAACTAATAAGGGGAATGGAGGGGCTAAGTTATGAAGAAAGACTAACCAAATTAAACTTATTTTCTCTAGAAAAAAGGCATCTAAGAGGAGATATGATTACCTTTTATAAATACATCCATAGTCAGTATAAAGATTTCTCAGGGGAGCTTTTTGTGCCAAGAGGTTTTCAACTGACAAGAGGACATCCCTTGAGATTAGAAGTAAAAAGATTCCACCTCAAAGAAAGAAAAGGGTTCTTCACAGTAAGGGTGGTTAATCTGTGGAATTCTCTACCAGAGGAGGTGGTGACAGCGGATTCGATAGATAACTTTAAAAGGGGACTAAATTTATTTCTAATTAAAAAGGGAATTCAGGGTTATCATGGATAATTAGAAGGCAGTATTGATCCACATTTTTTACATTTCCCTTTGAGACAATTGGCTAAGTCTCGCTTAAATAATTGATTAATAATTAATTAACAACGAATGAATTAATAGTTAATCCGCATATTGCAGATCAGAGGAGATCCTAAAAATTTACCCCCATGAGTGACGGAGTTAATTAAGTGCTTACAGGGGTCTGTATTGACCCCCATGAGTGACAGGGTTAATTAAGTGCTTATGGGGGTTTGTATTGACCCCCATGAGTGACAGAGTTAATTAATGTATTATGGGGGTCTTTATTGACTCCCATGAGTGACAGGGTTAATTAAGTGCTTATGGGGGTCTGTATTGACCCCCATGAGTGACAGGGATAATTAAGGGTTTATGGGGGTCTGCATTGACCCCCATGAGTGACAGGGTTAATTAAGTGCTTATGGGGGTCTGTATTGACCCCCATGAGTGACATGGTTAATTAAGTGCTTATGGGGGTCTGCATTGACTCCCATGCGTGACAGGGTTAATTAAGTGCTTATGGGGGTCTGTATTGACCCCCATGCGTGAAAGGGTTAAGTGCTTACAGGGGTCTGTATTGACCCCCATGAGTGACAGGGTTAATTAGGGATTTATGGGATCTGTATTGACCCCCATGAGTGACAGGGTTAATTAGGGATTTATGGGTGTCTATACTGACCCCAGAGAGTGAGGGGGTTAATTAAGTGCTTAATGGGGTCTGTATTGACCCCCATGAGTGACAGGGCTAATTAAGGGTTTATGGGGGTCCGGATTGACCCCCATGAGTGACAGGGTTTTTTAGGGGTTGATGGTGCTCTGTATAGAGCCCTATGAGTGATAGGGGTACAAAAATAATTATAACCGGTCCTTTAAGTACCCGTAAGGCGGGAATTTTGAATTTTGATTGCACTGTTCGTTCGGGGCCCCCCACTGCGAGGGTCAATGTTTTCAAGCTTATCTCGGGAATTTTGATTGCAGCAGGGGTCCCCGATCGTGTGCAATCGGGGACCCCCACTGCAAGGGGAAATGTGGGGTTAATGTGGGTTTTCAGAGCTTATCTCAGATCTCTTCAAGGGTAAGTTGTACGTGGCTGGGCGTTCCGGGGTCGTAAAGCCTCGTTTTCATTTTTTCCTCGCTTAGCCGTTTTTCGAGTGCTGAAAGGGTGAAATATGGGATTAGATTTGCGTGTAACCTCCCTTCCAGATGTCCTGGTTGTCCCCCCGTGCTGTGGGTGAGTGTTTTTTTTTTGTAATTATTGGGTTTATTAGTGTGTTTTTAGTGTTTTTGTGTTTGCGCGATTCGGGGGTTAGTGTGGTGTTTTGCGAGACACAGGGGAGGGAGAGGAGGAGGGGAAGGAGAGGACTAAGTGCTGCGAGTATAGAGGTGTGTGGGGTGGTTTGGGGCGCCGTAGGACTAAGTGCTGCGGGTTTAGAGGTGTGTGGGGTGGTGTTGTTTGCAACTCATGAGCCGTAAAGCCTCCACCTTCCGCAAATGCTTTGCGACCAGAACTGCATCCCTCGCGAAGCGAGGGATGCAGTTCTTGCGAGCTTACTTTGAGAGCTTGCAAAGCGTGATGACGTTTCGTAGTTTGACAACTATTATATGTGATACCAATAATCCTGGAACCTTTTCATTTCACTATGTTTATACACTATTGCCAGTTATGGTTGTTTTATTTATTTAATTATTTATTTATTCAATCATTTATCTAATTATTTATTTTATTCTATTTACTGTATGTGTTTCATTTGTTACTAAACGTAGCCCACATAACATGGTCATTGACAAATAGACCAAAGCCACATCCCAGCCACTGATATGTATATAGTGAATCGTGTTCATAATTCTCATTACTCCATATGGTGGTGGCACCAAATTATGTGCTTTGCCACAGACTGGAGAATAGGCCCATCGTTTATGTGCAATATAACTGGAAGTATATGGCTATCATTTATTAGCCATTATAGTCATACTGGTACACTAGTATCATACATTTAGCATACCAGTCTGGATGCTTTCATCCATTTTGTATTACTATATACTTTTAAACAACAAAGACCCCCATCTGGGGGTCCCTTTTTTTCCATCATTTTTAATTCACATAAACAAGCTTTTTGTGTGTGTATATATATATTTGTATGTTTTAGGAAATGTCAAACTGAGGAAGCTACTTAGAGAGTAGTGATACACGTCTTGTTTTGTTTTGTACAGCATCATTGCTTGTTTTTTGGACATTCTTGCTGCCTTTTTTGTATTTATTATTGATTTTTAATCACACAAGGAAAAAAATAAATATTTATATTCTTCCGAATATACGAATACATGGTATTCTTGGTGTGTATGGTCGTATAATTCCAATGTGTGCGTTCCTACATACACCTGGTTGTATTTATCCCGCAACACATATTCGTTAACACTCACTTTTACAAACTAAGCCACAAATCTGCAAAGTCACCGATGGATTAGACGGTTCAGGATTCTCTTCCCTTGAGCGATTTACATACCTCATAATTATCTGAGGTTGTGAGAGGTGAGAGTCCACGTTGATATTTAATTGGCATGACTCTGATGACCATAAATGACCTGCACTAGGCTCTGTGCGCTGTCTCTTCCCCCATCCCTCTTGTCTTTTGAGCATACACCAGACGACGCGGTGCACAGTGAATCGTTTTTGGGGAGAGCAGCAAGAAGACTGACAAAGGCACTATCAAAGGACATTTACTGTATGGCATTGTCCACCTAAGATTAATCATCCCATCCTCATTGAAGGACTATATTATCTAAGAGCGCATTCTGTGCATGGGAGTGTATTTTATACACTCCTAAAATTTAGTTTCTGGTATGTTATGGTAGTCTTATATCTTAAAATATGAGGTGAAGTGTGTTGTCCGCCTTTGTACGGTCCATATATCATGGTTAGAAGGTAGGAAGCTTACTCTAAGAACACAATTCACGTTGAATTCCTCATAGTGTACTAAGAAAACCAAACAAAAAGGGAAGGGGAGAGAAGCACACTACCTCCTAGTGCAGAAAAAAAATGATATGTGGTATGTTCAATAACACTCACATTTGGTGACCCCACAATATGAGGTAGGTAAATCGTCTCACGAGTAATCCCTCCTGGATGAATCTCTGGGATTCCTGATAATCCTCAGCGTAGATTGTCTTCTTGGTTCTGTTCCTCCCTGGGAAGTATCTGGATATTGTTCCCACTTTGTCATACTACTATAAATATCTGGTTTGTGCAGCTATTTTGAGTGCGATCAACTCCTGTCTCTCTCCCCATGGAATATCCCAGACTTGGATCACCACAGATGAAGAGCCTCAAATAACACACCAGTTTTCTGCAGTTAACATAAGTGATACTTTTAGTATATCCAATATTTGTACATAGAACTATAAAAAAAGTAGCAAACCAAAACTTATATAAATATACATAAAAATAGAGTACAAACTCATTTCACCATATCTTGAATGGCTTCCTCAGTGAAAAACAGATAAAAAAGTAAAAATGTATATGTGCAAATCTAATCGGCGTTAAGACAATGCCATTTAAAGCCTTAAAACTGCCAAATGCCTCCTGGACCGACCATGTGACGTGATATACGTCAATAACATTATGTGCGCTGTTACATAGTTACATAGTAATTAAGGATGAAAAAGAGACTTTCAGTCCATCAAGTTCAACCTTTTAAGAGGAAGGCAAACAGAAAAACAAAACCCAAGTAAGACTTAGCTAGTCGTTTCAAAGGAAAACAAACAAAAAATTCCTTCCTGACCCCATATACTGGCGATCGGATTTCTCCCTGGATAAATACTGTCTCTCTAATTATCCATGATAACCCTGAATTCCCTTTTTAATTAGCAATAAATCCAGTCCCCCTTTTAAGCTATCTATCGAATCCACTGTCACCGCCTCCTCTGGTAGAGAATTCTACAGATTAACCACCCTTACTGTGAAGAACCCTTTTCTTTCTTTAAGGTGGAATCTTTTTACTTCTAACCTTGAGGCATGTCCTCTTGTCAGTTGAAAACCTCTTGGCACAAAAAGCTCCCTTGACAAATCTTTATACTGCAGGAGATAATCATATATTTTCTTTCATTTGGTTAGTCTTTCTTCATAACTTAGCCCCTCCCCCTTATTAGTTGTGTTGCCCTCCTCTGTACCTTTTCCAGCTCTAAAATGTCCTTTTTGAAGTGGTGCCCAAAATTGTACTCCATATTCCAAATGATTTGTATAGTGGCAGAATTATATTTGCTTTCCTTGCTTCTATATCCTTCTTAATACATGCTAATATTGAATTTGCCTTTGCAGCTGCTGCTTGGCATTGAGCACTGTTACCTAGATGGTTGTCCCACTCCCAAATCCCTTTCAATATCTGATACACCTAGATTTGCTCCATTAAGATTATAAATTGCATGGCTATTTTTCCTTCCCAAATGCATAACTTTACATTTATTCGTATTAAATCTCATCTGCCATTTAGATGCCCATTTCTCAATTTTATCTAAATCCCTTTGGATGGAAAGCACATCATCATCTGATTTAATTACCTGCACAACTTTGTGCCTTCAGTGAAAATGGAGACACCACACTCCAATCCTACCTCATTAATAAATATGTTAAAAAGGAGAGGACCTAATACTGAACCCCAAGGAACCCCACTTACCACATTAGTCCAATCGGAGTATGTTCCATTTACAACAACCCTTTGCTTCCTGTCTTTTAGCCAGCTCTCAATCCATGAGCACATATTTACTGCAATTCCTGTATCTCTTAGTTTGCACAATAGTCTCCCACGTGGCACTGTATCAAAAGCCTTTGCAAAATCCAAAAAGACTACATCCACTGAGTTGCCTTGCTCCAGGTTCCTACTAACCTCCTCATAGAAACTAATTAGATTTGTTTGACATGACCTATCCCTCATAAATCCCTGTTGACTCCTACTTATAATTCTGTTCAAATAGATATATTCTTGGATATTATTCCTTATTAACCCATCTAAAAGCTTCCCCACTACAGAAGTGAGGCTCACTGGTCTATGATTTGCTCTTGCTCCCTTTTTAAATATAGGTATAACATCAGCTTTTCTCCAGTTATCCGGTAGAGACCCTGTGTTGAGTGAATCTTGAAAAATTAAATATAATGGTTTGGCTATTACAAAATCCAGTTCCCTCAGTACCCGTGGATGTATTCCATCAGGACCCGGGGCTTAATTAACATTTATTTTCTCCAACCTCTTTTGGATTACTTCCTGTGTTAACCAATTATTTGGCAAAGGTAGTGTAGCCCCATTACGTTGCAGTGTCCCAACCACTGGTACCTCCCTTGTGTATACCGAAGAAAAGAACCTATTTAGCTCATCTGCCTTTTCCTGGTCACTAATTTTCAGATGGCCTGTTTCACATTCTAATGTTCCTATAGCTTCCTTCCTCGCCTTCTTCCCTTTAATATACCTAAAAAATATTTTAGGGTTAGTATTACTCTTTTGCAATTCATTTTTCATTTTCTATTTTAGCCAGTCTAATAGCGCTTTTGCAAGCCTTGTTGATTTCCTTGTACTCCCGTAAAGCAGTCTCTGTCCCCTCTTGTTTGTATAATTTAAATGCCTTCTTTTTACTCCTTATCTTGATCTTTAAATCATTGTTAAGCCACGTTGGATGGGATTTACTCCTTTTACTTATATTCCCACATGGTATATGCCGATGTGTATGTATATTTAGTAAGGATTTAAATGTTGTCCATTTATGTTCCGTGTTTTTTTTTTATCAGTTCTCTGTCCCAGTCTATATGTTGTATTGCTGCCATAAGACCATTAAAATCTGCCCTTTTAAAATTAAGAGTTTTTGCCATAGCAATGCGCCTCCACCAGCTAATAGGGAGCCAGTAAAAATTGGAAAGCCAAGTCAAAACCAAAAGTAAACCTTGCTGTGTGTATATGTAACTTCCTGCATAGAAGGCAAATAAAGGAGTAGTGCTGGCTTGATGCAGGAGTTAAAAGGGTGCATAGAAGTTGTTTGTCTCCAATTCTACCTCACAGTACTTAGATCTGCATGGCACTAGTAGGCAAACATGGTCTGTGTGTATGTGACTTTTTGATCAAAGACTGGTCTAGCATCAATGCTGACTATACTACAGGAGCTAAGGGTCTATATTATTTATCTCAAATATACTAGGCTCTTTGTATGGCACCAGTGGGTTAGCACAGAGCCCTGATAAACAGCAATAGAGGGCAAACACTAAATAAGCATAAATTATAACAGCAAACGCAGGGCAACCAAATAGTTAAAATCCGTCAGAGTAAGAGACAGATAATTGCATTTGCTCTATTTCCTATTATTAATATAATGAATATATATTTTTATTATATATACTAGCGACTTGCCCGTCAAAAAATGAGGCAATTCAATGTGTATGTTTTTAATTCTGTTTTGCAGGTAATATGCGTAGCTAACACTTGTAACCTTTTTCTTATCTATAAAGAAGTACAATTATTATATGAAACATGTTTATTTTTTTAACATGCAACTTGTAGGTGACCAACTGGTAAATCATGTTTTTTTAAGAGTAGTAACATTTTAATGTAAGAACAGGTCAACATTGTATTAATGAGTATTGTAAACATGACATAATGTTTTGTAACATGCAACTTGTAGATTAACAACTTGTAAACCTAATATGTATTGAATCCAGAGGAAGGCAAACAGTAAAAAAAACCATTGAAACTTAGCCAATTATATCAAAGGGGGAAAACAATTTCTTCCTGACCCCATTAACTGGTGATTGGATTACTTCCTGGATTAAATATTTCCCATTAAATTATACATTTAAATTGTACAACAAAAGTTCCTCCTCCTCTTAACATGAACTTTGAAATACATGCAATGAAACAACTTTGCACACTTTTTTCCAAAAATATGAACATTATAAACAGTAACTTAATGAAGTAACATTTAAACTGTAATTGTTCTAAAATGCAAGCAAAGTGTTTTGAGGGGCTAATCATGCTAAAAGGCTACTTCCATAAAATTAGAATATCTTATTTTTTTGTTGTTAATTTTTGATGGTTGACATTTTGTTGTTATTGTTGTAATTTGTGAAAATGGCACATAGAGTTTCCTATGTGAAATAGTGGTTCTCTAAAAAGAGAACGCCAGACATCAAAGTTCTTCCGCGGAGTGTAACCACTGTTCTCTATGTTTTTTTTTGCCATTTTAGAGAGTTTCTTATGGAAATAGTGGTCCTCTAAAATGTTGTCCTCAAAGTCAAACCACTGTTTTCTATATTTATTTATTTTTTTGTTGTAAATTTGTTCTTGAGATGAAAGTATTTTTGGCAAATGGCACATAGAGTTTCCTATGTGAAATAGTGGTCCTCATCAAAGAGTCCCAGAGATATCTATTTTTTTCCTGGAAGTAAAACCACTGTTCTCTATGTTTTATGCCATTTCATAGAGTTTCTTATTGACATAGTGGTCCTCTAAAAAGAGCCAGAGTGACATAAAAGTTTGTCCTCAAAATCAAACCACTGTGCTCTATTTTTTTTTTTGTGTGTGAAATTGTCATTGATGTGATTTTCTTTTTGTTCTGTGCCATGTCTTGTATTGTTATATTTTGTTGAATTAAAGTTATAGTATCTCAAAGTAAACAAGGTTTTTTTTGTAAAAATGCAGCCATCATCTTATAAATCACCTTGACTTTGGTTGTTTTCAATGTAAACTTTAATAGCCTCTGAATTCTTGCATCTTGAGAATGCAACATACAGCTGGCCATGTGCAAATACTGGTTCTTCTAAAAAGATACCCACAGATTTTGAAAGTTTGTTCTTGTGATTTATTAATGGTCACGGTGAATGCCATGATGATAGGAAATTGTCTCCTTTGAAGTACAAAAGGGAGGCTACTTTCACTTGGTGCCAAATCTTGGTATGAAAACTATCTCTTCTTTATGTGTACCAGCTAGAACAATTAATCTGGTCCCATTACATAGGACTTTTTGGGTTCATATTTTGCAGTAACATGACAATTGTACCTTTCTTTATCTGCAAAATATGTGGTGGCATTCCAGAGGGAGTTAATGAGTTAATTAATTCAGTTGAAAAGTTTGTCTGACTTTCTTTGTCATCACCAAGTACAGAATCAGCACTGTGATAATTTTTTTGTGGTGCATTTATTTTTTTAAATATTTCATTATTGAGGAGTAATGCATCCTTATTTTTGCATGTTAGTATTACTTTGTTGGCAAGCTCTGCATAGTCCTCGTTATTTATTGTATTTTGGAATATAGCTGATATGAGATCCTGTTTGCAAATCATTTGAGCTGGGATGTGCACGGTATCATCGGGTACATTTTGTATTCAATCTGTTTTTCCTTCTCCAATTGTAATGAGCCAATCATTGAACTAATTTTCTCCTTCTGATCTCATATTTTGTTGTAATTGAAGATGGGTAAATAGTATACATAGTGTACTTGACTTTATACATGTTTCGACAATGTTGGTTCGATTTCCATGTACAACGACAGGTAATGTTTGCCTAAAATCTCCACCTAACAACATTACCTTTGCACCAAATGGCAAATCATTATCCATGACTTCACACAGCAAACGGTCAATACATTGTAGGGCATGGCATGACATCATTGTAGCTTCATCTATTATAATTAATTTACTTGTTTTAATTGTTTTTGCTTGCAATGATTTCATTCAAATATCCGACACTGATGTTTCCAGAATTGGAATTGGCAGTTTAAATCCACTATGCACAGTTCTTCCGCCTTCTAACAAAAGTGTGGCAATTCCAGTGGTTGAAAATGGCAGTGCTATTTGACCTTGTGCTCAAACAAAACTCATCAATACATTATAGAGATACGCTTTTCCTGATCCGCCAGGTCCATCTAGATAGAAATAACGCTCTTTGAGCATGTCATCATCTAGGGCATTTTTGATTGCATTAAATGCTTGCAATTGTAATGTATTTAAAGATGCAAGTCTTTCTTCTGTTCTTTCCCTTTAAAGCTGAGTGTCATAGTCTTTAAAGTTTATGTCGTCTATGAGACCTGGATCTGGCAGATTAAAATTTGCACAACTTAATCCATGAGTTAAAAAGATCTCTTGAATTTCAATTAATGCTTTTAATTGTGCAATAGGCTCATTGTATCATTGCAAAAAGTCTTCAGACATATTTGTTTTAAATTTGTCCCACAAAGCTAATGCATTTGAAACATTTGAAAAGATACAAGTAAATGCAAATTGTTCCCTCATCTGCCGTGGCATTTGACATAGCGCTGCTTCTTCTAGATATCTTTCCCAATCTTTATCTTTAGATAGAACGTTTCTGTGTTGTGCAGCTAAATGAAATGATTCATAACCTATGTCATTAACAGTTCTTAACTGTTCAAAACTTTGTGCACCAGGAGCATTTAGAAGCAAGCAAAAACGTTCAAGGTCTCTTGGATTTACAGTATAAATTCTTGGGATTATTTTATCTCCACGACTTTTCGTTAATGGATTATGGCAAAAACGAAAAACATAATGGTATGGAATGTCAATATATAATAATTCCCTTGCCTCCAAGTCAGTACAATTTAATTGAAGCCACGCAGTTAGTGTAGTTTGCCGATGCTCACTTTGTGCCACAGCATTTGTTTCATTTCCAACATGGAAATACACTAAATGTCTTTGTGGCAAATGTACAGCTAATCGATACACTGCATGTGAGCGATCATGCATTTAAAATTTTAGAAGATGCCACATTGCTTCTGGCGCACTTACATAGCAAGCATCTACATGAGATGCAAGTTCATTGTGTACTCACTTTGTTTCCGATTTTCTGCACTTTTGACCACTACAGTAGCTGCATCATAGCCTTTGTAAATATATTTGTACACATATTTAATAGATTTTTATAGAAGTGCAAGCTCCCACATTAATGTGTGCATTATACTTCATGAGTAAATGTGGATTGTATGGTACCACATATCTGTTGTCTACCTTTTTTCCACGAATATTGGCATTCTGGCCTTCTCTTCTTCTATATAATGGATAGCCATCACAATTAGCATAAGTTTTGTCTCTAAACTTTTGGAAATTCTTTAGTACATTTCTTATTTTCCATACATGGTGACTGTGGATTAATATCTCCACATGGTGCATGAATCATACGATGAGTTACAATCTCATATAGTCTACCATGTATTTCTGGATCTGGTAGTTCAGCAATAATTACTGAATCCACTTTGTCACCAGTATGCAATGTATCTTTCTCTTGAAGGATTATAAGAATATGTGCATGTGGGAGGCCTTTTTTTTTAAATTTGATGGTATAAACATAAGCCAGAGATTTGCCAAATAACTGAGTTATGGTTATGTCACGTATTAATTCAGTTAATTTGATTTTAAAGACTTTTGCCACTAAATCTGGTCTATCGGAAGCAGTTTGTTCAATTAGCATATTGTCTGTAATCTCTGGCCATTGTGGATTACATGTAAATGTAATACATAAATCTGGTTTTCCAAATTTAGTTAAAATAGCTATCATTATATCTTTCTCGTGTATTGCAAGGAGATCCTTGGACAGAAGATGGTAAAATGATGGCTTTGCCAGCAGGCAGCTATCTGGTTGTAGCAACCTCAGCAACCTAATCCATCAATCCACAATACTGTTCTAAACGTAGTTTATCTTGTTGATATTTGATGAAGTTTAAATTATTTGCCTCAACTTGCAAAAATGAATCAATGATCCATTGTTGTGTTAGTTTTCCACCACATAAAATGGGATTGAATCCACCTCCAATGGCAGTTTGAGCCACTTTAAAATCAAGCATGGAAATATTATTTCTCACACGTACTTTTGAATTTGGGTAACTCTCAAGGGTTAATTTGGGTTGCCAATCTGCTTCCCCATGTGGGAAAAATATGGGATATGTCATTGGATCCAAATTAGTACTTAAGATACTTAAGATACTTACTTATATTAATGAAATTTCTGGGATATATTCTAATACCCCTCTGGTTCTCCTTCATCATTTTGAAAGACAATTGCAACCTCATTTGCTGCTGGCAAGTTATAACAGTGTTTATCAGTATGGCAATCTCTTTTAAGCACCATATTGACTTTTGGGATTGGCAGTTGATTTATTTCTGCATGAATTTGTTGTTCCTTTTCTACTTCTGCCAAAGTTTTATAGGCTTGAGATTATGGGTTTAGGGCCCAAATTTTATCAAGCTCTATAAAAACAATGGGTAAGCATTTTTTTATTTTCTGGAAGCTGCATACGTTGTTCAACAGCTTCCATTGTATCGAGGACATATAGTTGAGCAAATTTTCTTTGCTTCCCTTCCTCTGGATGTAAATGAGAAGTACGATGGTAAATTTGTCCTTGTACTTTAAAGCAGTAAGGGCCATGTCCTGACACATTAGCAGCTAATGTTGCACCCATAGATGCAAAGGATATCGCACTATTATAGGATATTATGTTTGTTTTGAAATTTTGGTAGTTGGGGAAAGTCGGCTCAGTCATAATGCTTTGTAAATATGTTGGGAATTGTTGTCTTTATGGAAGTCTTACCTTGTCGTTTTGACAGCAACTAACAAACTCGTCATGTCTGGGTCTTTCCTGTTTGAAATGATAAGCCCCACAAAACTGACAGACAATATTCATATTACCACAATTATGAACCTCTATTGGTAAAGGACAATGGTGAGAAGATATATCAACTTGACTGTGTAAATCATCATTCAAATTCTTATCTGATTGTTCAGTAACATTTTCTAAATGCTTTTGTTTTTTAGTTGCCTTCTTGGGGTTGGATGTTAGTTTGTCAGCTGGTAGTCTTTTGCTTGCCAGTCTCTCCGTTCTTTTTGTGGTCGAATTTTCTTCTTGTCAGGCGTCTGATGATCTGCCCATGTTTTTGTTACGTCTTTTCTTTTCCTGTTTCTTGTCGGTATCTTGTCATATTAATCTGTAAATAAAATCATTATATTAGTATTTTTTCTCATTAGTTTAATTATTTGTTTGAACTGCATATTTTTTTTTTTCTACTATCCTGTTTTGTGTGCAGCACTGTTTGCATTATGAGGTTAGCTTTATGAGGTTGGAGTTAGCAATGTAGGGCCTTATTTAATTGCAATTTTACCATTTGAATAAGGCTCTATATAAGCACAGAGCATATATTTTTTACAGAAGTTTTTAGCTAGTGAAGACCTTACTTTTGCATAGAAGCTCAGTACCTAAAAAGTTCTGTAAAATAAATATGCTATGTGCTTATATAAAGCTCTATTCAATTGGCCGGATTGCAATTGAATGAGACCCTTAGTTAGGTTGCAGTGTATTTTGTGAAAGTGGCGCATGAAAGATGATAGTTCCTTCTATTTTGTATGGCCCTCATTCAATTGCAATTTGGCCAATTGAATAGGGCTCTAAATAAGCACATCTTGCAGGAAAGCAAACTTTTCATTGATATTAATAATAGAAAGTGTAATTGATATGAATAGCATGCTTTTCTTTATATCCTATATTATTATTATTATTACAGTTTTTTTATAAAGTGCCAACATATTCCGTAGAGCTGTACAAAGGTTAAATATAAAGAAGAAAAAGGAAAATATAATGTTAAATACATGCCAAAAAGCAGAGGGCAGTGTTTTTGAGTTTAAAATCTTTCATACATGGTGCTGTTTTCAAAACACCATACAAAATCGAAAACTCACAAATGTACAATCTAAATGGATTAATGAAACAAAAGGAAACATAATTAAAGGAAGAAACAAAGGCTTGGTAAGTTAATGAAAAGAGAACTGGCAAAATGGCAGTTTTGAGAGTGAGACTCTGCTGAGTGAATGGGAGGCCCAGTGGTGTTTGCAGAGCCTCTTGCAGAAGTGACAGCTTCAGTCATATGGTAGATAGAACTGGCAAAAATGGCATTTGGAGAGTGAGATTCTGCTGAGTGGATTAGATGAGGCCCAGTGATGTTTGCTTACTGTCTCCAGTGCAAAAAATAGTAATAATATCACTAATTGAGACTATTTGTGAAGTATAATGTAATTGTTTTCATATGATTTAAAATACCTAAAAGGAGATTATAACCAATAAGTATCAACTACAACATACTAATATAAAGTGCAATGTGCAGACTTAGCCTGTGAAGCTATATTTTAATTTGCACTTTGTGATATTTTCTAGAATCCATAAAAATAAGATAGAAAAATATAGAAAATAAAAACAATTGAAACTTCTTGATTAGGCTTCTTAAATTGCTTCATTGTACAGTAATTACTTTAAAACTCTCTAAAGAGCTAACGCAAAATTAACTCAATATTAATTAGTTAAAATGGTCTAATATGGTTCAAGAACTAGGACCTTGTATGATATTGTCTTCTTTGGTGTTTGTCCTCAACTTAAAATATTTTCCTTTGAAAAAAACTGTAAAAAAATATTTTCCATGCACCAGGTGTCCTGCCTCAAAGCAATTCACTTTTGTTGGATGAAGAAAGCTTCTTGTTCTGGGTTTGTCAGCATGGCAATTAGAAATAATCAAAATCACAGAATCACTGAAATATGTATATATAAAATCAGAAATGTAAAAATGCATAATTTATAACAGGATATTGCAAAAGACTAGTAAGATACATTATGAAGAGACATAATATAAACTTGTTTTATAAGTTACATTTATTGACGATAGGACATTATTAATATCCCCTGCACTTCTAATTATTATTTTAAATAGCTCACATAATCAGGTGAATAGAAGTCTCATCATGCATCACTTCATAAAATAGAAGCGACCAGTACATCAGGTCTTTGTTACGGCAGGAAACACACTTCCAGTGATAAGCCCAGCCCCCTTTCAAACCACTCTTCCTTACAGCACCCCTTTCATCCTAATCCGAGTAACTTGGGAGACAAAGTGACAACAACTGAAGATAGAATCAAAATGCTTCCTTAATTACATGCAAGGCTTTGCATTATATATATCATAATCCCACCAATTTATTACATAAAATTGCACACACCACAGTTGTCTTGCAGAATAAGCAAAGGTCACAGACCATAAGATATTCTTACACAATGAGATTCTTACCCAACAAGAGTAAATAACAAATGCAAGATAAGCTTAGTTACAAAAGTAAAGATTCCAGTGCAATAAACATTCCATAAGTTGTTTGTACAAGGCATTTAGAAGTTAACCAATTATACACAAGCAATTATTTAAACCCTTTCACTTACACACACAGTGTGATCAAAAAAGATACAAATGTAAAAAATAATTTGGTCCTAACCTAAAAATCATAGGAGGAGGCAAATCTAGCTATATCTGTACATACAGTACAGAGTTTAATACTGTTAATGTAAAATAAATCAATGTGCCTGATCTTCACCTACAAACAATGGAAACCACGCTGTATCTGTCATGACAAATCACTTGCCATTACCATTAGTAATGATGTGGGATCTCAGAAGAAATGCTTACCTGAAACCACATTTTGTAAATCAAAAGGATTACCAGGTCCTGATGGAATACATCCAAGGGTACTGAGGGAACTGGGCTCTGTAATAGCTAAACCATTATATCTACCGGTATTTCTTCAAGATTCACTCAACACAGGGTCTCTACCAGGTGACTGGAGAAAAGCAGAGGTGTTACCTATATTTAAGAACGGAGAAAGAACAAATCCACAAAATGATAGATCACTAAGTCTCGCTTGTGTAGTGGGAAAGCTTTTAGAAGAGTTAATAAGGGATAGTTTAAAAGAATATGTCTATTTAAACAAAATGATAAGAAGGAATCAACACAGATTTATGAGGGATAGGTAATGTTGAACAAATCTAATTATTTGCTATGAAGCGGTTAGTAGGAACTTTGATCAAGGCAACTTGGTGTATGCAGTCTCTTTGGATTTTGCAAAGGCTTTTGATACAGTGCCACATGGGAGACTATTGAGCAAACTAAAGGGATACAAGAATTGCAGTAAATATCTGCTCATGGATTGCGAGCTGGCTAAAAGACAGTAAGCAAAGGGTTGTTCTAAATTGAACATACTCAGATTGCACTAATGTGGTAAGTGAGGTTCCTCATGGTTCAGTATTAGGTCCTCTCCTTTTTAACATATTTATTAATGACTTAGAAGTAGGATTGGAAAGTATTGTCTCCATTTTTGCTGATGATACTAAGTTGTGCAAGGTAATTAAATCAGATAATAATGTACTTTCCCTCCAAATGGATTTGCATAAATTAGAGAAATGGGCTAATAAATGGCAAATTAAATTTAATATGAATAAATGTTATAAAAGTTATGCATCTGGGAAGAAAAAAAGCCATGCAATTTATATTCTTAATGGAGCAAATCTAGGCGTATCAGATATTGAAAGGGATTTGGGAGTACTAGTGGACAACCACCTAGGTAACAGTGCTAAATGCCAAGTAGCATCTGCAAAGGCAAATTAAATATTAGCATGTATTAAGAAGGCAATATAAGCAAGGGAAGCAAATATAATTCTGCCACTATACAAATCCCTAGTACGCCCTCATTTGGAATATGGAGTACAATTTTGGGCATCACTAAATTAAAAGGACATTTTAGAGCTGGAAAAAGTACAGAGAAGGGCAACAAAACTAATAAGGGGAATGGAGGGCCTAAGTTATGAAAAAAATCTAACCAAATTAAACATATTTTCTCTAGAAAAAAGGTGTCTAAGATGGCATATGATTACTTATATAAATATATACAGGGTCAATACAAGGATTTGTCAAGTGAACCTTTTGTGCCAAGTGGTTTTCAACTGACAAGAGGACATCCTTTGAGATTAGAAGTAAAAAGATGTCACCTTTAAAAATAAGGGTTATTCACAGTAAATGTGGTTAATCTGTGGAATTCTCTACCAAAGAAGGTGGTGACAGCAGATTCGATAGATAACCTTAAAAAGGGATTGGATATATTTTTAAATAAAAAGTGCATTCAGGATTATCCTGGATACTTAGAGAGGGAGTATTGATCCAGGGATGAGTCCGATTGCCAATATCTAGGTGCAGGAAGGAACTAGCTGTTAACCGATCGTGCTCCATTAACAAATTCAAATTTCCCGCATCGTGAGTCCTTAAAGGACCGTAAGCACTTAAATTAACCCTATAACTCAATACACACCCCAGAAGCCCTTAATTAACCCTATAACTCATGGGGCTCTATACAGAGCCCCATGAGCACTTAAATTAACCCTATAACTCACAGGGATCTATACCCCCCTCAGTCCAATAGGGGTTTATATAGACCCCTATGGGACACTATTAACCACTAGGTTAACCCTACAAGTGCCACAAGGGTCCACCAGGACCCTCATGAAAAAGTCTAAGCACTACATTACACTATTAGCCCTAACTATATCCCATTACCCATACTAAACCCTATCTAACCCTAACTGGGCCTATCTAACCCTAACTGGGCCTATATAACCCTAAGTGGACCTATCTAACCCTAACTGGGCCTATATAACCCTAACTGGGCCTATATAAGCCTAATTGGGCCAATCTAACCCTAATTTGGCCTATTTAAACCTATCTGGACCTATTAAATCTAATTGGGCCTTTTTAACCCCATCTAGCCCTATTTAATCCCATCATTTATAAGCCTCTAGTTAACCCAATCAGTCCCATACAGGTCTATAAAGACCGTCATAGGACAATTAGAAGCCTAATATTAACCCCATAAGTGCCATGAGGGTCCTCCATGACACTAAGTACAAACACTACACTACACTATTCCTCCCCAATTAACCACTAAATCTAAACTTACTCCCCTCTACCCTAACCTATTAGCCCCTATCTACCTAACACTACCCACCTAATCCCCTATTAGCCCCCACCCTACTAATTACACAAAATAAAAAAGCTAAGGTACACAAAATAAAAAAAAACTAAGATACATAAAAATAAATAAAAACTAAGGTACACAAAACAAAAATGTATCAAGGGCCCAGCTGGGACAGAAGAGAAGAAGGCCGGGGACATCGCGGACAGGTCATTTTTCATTTTATAATGTTTATTTTTTACTTATTTGTTGTGTTTGATGTGTTATACTACTGTGAAGTATCTTTTTTCCAGGGGCCGAGCTGGAGAACAGAATAAGATGGACGGGGACATGCTGGAAAGGGAAGTTTAATACTGTATTTGTACTATTTATTTATTCTATGTAATGTTTAATTTTTTACTAATCTGATGTTTCTTTTTTTCCTAGGGGTGCGATCTGAAGGGACATCTGCAAAAGTAAGTGGTTTTATTTATTCTATTTTAGCTTATATTTAGGATGTATTGTTTAGATAGGGGGTGATGTCTATATAGGTGGTTAGGTATAGATAGGGGGTGATGTCTCTATAGGGCAGTGGTGGCGAACCTATGGCACGCGTGCCACAGGTGGCACGCCGTGCCCCTTCTGTGGGCACGCGGCCATAGGTCGCCGGCAGCTTGCTGGGCCTGCTCATCGTGCGCGAGCACGGCGCCTGAGCGCTCTCCCGTCACTGAGGAGGGCTGTGCTAGCGTGCGCGCGCGCGCGGAGGCAAGGGGAAGGTAAGAGATATGGGGCAGGGGAGAGACAAGCGGTAGGGGAGAGACAAGGGAGAGGGGGAGAGAGAAGAGGGTTGAGACAAGGGGGAGGGAGAAGGGGAGAGACAAGAGTGGAGGGAGAGACAATGGTGTAGGGAGCCAATGGGGAGTTGGACAGATAAGGGAGAAGGGGAGAGACAATGGAGAAGGGGGAGACAAGGGGAAGTGGAGAGACAAGAGGGGAAAGAGAAGGGGAGAGAGAAGGGGGAAGACAGTGGAGAATGGGAAAGAGAAGTGTGGGGGAGAGATAGAAGGGTGTGGGAGACAAGGGAGAATAAGAGAGACAAGGTTGGGTGAAACAAGGGGGTAGAGAGAGCAGGGTGGGAGAGACCAGGGGGAGAGACAAGGGTAATGGGAGACACAAGGGGAAGGGGAGAGACAAGGGGGGAGACAATGGGGAGGGGAGAGTGAATGGTGGGAGAGACAATAGTGAAGTACAAGGAGAGACAAGGGTGGGGGTAGAGACAAGAGTGAGGGAGATACAAGGGTGGGGGAGAGATAAGCGGAGAGAGAGGGAGAGAAGAGGGAGGGAGGGAGGAAGAAAGGAGAGCAGAGAGAAGGGAGGATGGAGAGAAAGAAAATAGGGAGAGGCAGAAGGGAAAGGGAGAAGTAAGAGAGTGAGATGGGAGAGAAGGTAGAGGCACATGAGAGGAAGGGAGAGGAGAGAGAAAGGAAGAGGGAGATGCAAAAGGGAGAGGTAGAGAAGGGAGAGTGAGAGAAGGGAGGAGTGAGAGAGAGGGGAGAGGCAAAAGGGAGAGGTAGAGAATGGAAAGAAAGGAGGAGGGAGAGACACAGGGAAGGAAAGAGACAAGGGGGGGTAGAGGCAAGTGAGAAAACAGAGACAAGAGAGGAGAAATAAGGGTGGGAGAGAGAGAAGGATGGAGGGAAGAGACAAGGGAGAAGGGGAGATACAGGGGTGGTGGGAGACAAGGAGGAAGGGGAGAGACAAGGGGAGGGGAGAGAGAAGGGTGTATGATCCAAGGGGGGAGAGATGCTTAGAGTTTGCGGCTTAGTTTTCTTTGTATGCAAATCTGGCTCAGTGCTGGTCTTTTTCATATTAAAAAATAAAGTTGTTTAACTTGACGTCATTTCCATAATTCACAGAATATTTCTGTATTCCCGCCAGTGGCCAAGAGCTGTATCTGCAAAACAATGTGTTTGTACCTCAGAGATGGGAATAAAGTTTTAAAGAGTTTTGTAATCCGGGCACGCTCCCCACAGCATTGCGCGGGAGGACTGAGGAAAGGCGAGGCGAACCGAGGCATAGCTAGAGCTACTAACCACCACCGACTGTGTCCCCCCCTCCTTAACCAAAGGTAAGAAGAAGGGAGGGGGGGATAAATAAAAATAATTTGATTTTATGATAGGAATAAAAAAAAAGTTCTTCCTTTACACACATCACCCCCCCACTCTCTCATACAGCACCCCCCACTCTCTCATACAGCACCCCCCACTCTCTCATACAGCACCCCCCACTCTCTCATACAGCACCCCCCACTCTCATACAGCACCCCCTACCCACTCACAAACACATACACTGCACCCCTCAATGCAGTGTGTGTATTTATCAGTCTATATGTGTGTACTCAGCTGCGTGTGTGTGTGTACTCAGCTGCGTCAGTATTCAGGTTTAATTGCCATGTTGGCACTTAGAGGGAAAAAAAGTTGGCATGTATTGCGGTTTGGGCACTCGGGCTCAAAAAGGTTCGCCATCACTGCTATAGGGGGAAATTAATTGTAGTTAGGGGTATATTTATTACGGTACTGTTATGTATGTTTGTGTATGCCTTTTTCTTTGCAGGTGTGTAATTATATTTTTAGTTTAGGTAGTGGCGGGGGGGGGGTTTGTGATGTGTTTTTTTTTGTGAGGGTTTGTAATGTCCTTTTTTGTTTTGTGTACCTTAGTTTTTTTTTATTTTATGTACCTTAGCTTTTTTATTTTGTGTAATTAGTAGGGTTTAATAGGGGGTTAGGTAGGTAGTGTTAGGTAGGTAGGGGTTAATAGGTTAGGGTTGAGGGGGGTTAGTTTAGATTTAGTGGTTTATTGGGGGGAATAGTGTAGTGTAGTGTTTGTACTTAGTGTCATGAGGGTCCTGGAGGACCCTCATGGCACTTATGGGGTTAATAATAGGGTTCTAATTGTCCTATGAGGGTCTTCATAGACCTTTATGGGACTGATTGGGTTAACTATAGGCTTACAGGGGTCTATATAGACCCCCATAAGGGATGGGGTTAGATGGAGGCTTACGGGGGTCTGTATAGACCCTCATAAGTGATGGGATTAAATAGGGCTAGATGGGGTTAAAGGCCCAGTTAGATTTAATAGGTCCAGATAGGTTTAAATAGGCTCAATTAAGGTTAGATTGGCCCAGTACGGTTTAGATAGGCCCAGTCAGGGTTAGATAGGGTTTAGTATGGGTTAATGTGGTATGGTTGGGGTTAAAAGTGTAGTGTAGTGCTTAGACTTTGTCACAAGGGTCCTGGAGGAGCCTCATGGCACTTGTAGTGTTAAACTAGTGGTTAATGTGTCCTATAGGGGTCTATAAAGTTCCCTGTTGTACTAAGGGGGGTATTATAGTCTCATGGGGCTCTGTATAGAGTTATAGAGTTAATTAAGTGATCATGGGGCTCTATACAGAGCCCCATGAGTTATAGGGATAATTAAGAGCTTCTGGGGGTCTGGATTGATCCCAATGAGTGACAGGGTTAATTAAGGGCTTCTGGGGGTCTGTATTGACCCCCATGAGTGACAGGGTTAATTAAGGGCTTATGGTGGTCTGTATTGATCCCCATGAGTGACAGGGTGAATTAAGGCTTATGGGGGTCTGTGTTGACCCCCATGACTGACAGGGTTAAATAAGGACTTGTGGGCCTCTGTATAGAGCCACATGAGTTCTAGGGTTAATTAAGGGCTTATGGGGGTCTTTATTGACACCCATGAGTGACAGGGGTAATTTAGGGCTCCTGGGAGTCTGTATTGACCCCCATAAGTGACAGGGTTAATTAAGGGCTTATGGTGGTCTGTATTAACCCCCATGAGTGACAGGGTTAATTAAGGGCTTATGGGGGTCTGTATTGACCCCCAGGAGTGACATGGTTCATTAAGGGCTTATGGGGGTCTATATTGACCCCCATGAGTGACAGGGTTAATTAAGGGCTTATGGGGTCTGAATTGACTCCATGAGTGACAGGGGCTTATATTTTGTAGCGTGGGTCTTTTTAGGACCTTTACAGTCCTTTAAGGACAAGCGAGGCGGGAAATTTTAATTTGTAGATGCAGCGAGGTCACGATTGGTGCCGATCGGGGACTCACGCTGCAAGGGGTTAGTGTGGAGAGCTTTTCAGAATTTGAAGCACTTAGGGCTTTAGTACAAACCTTGTATCTACGAGGCTGGAATTTAATAGGGCTGTTAATGTTTAATGTTGATACCCATCTAGATGGAGCATAAAAACTCTCCACAGTTCAATTGAGAATGTTTAAAGATAGAATAGACTGAATTCAAGGTAGCAACTTACAAGCAGAATCAAAATTAGAAGAGTGAGGTGTCAGTGATCTCTTATTTACTTACTGACCTTACCCAAAAGAGCTCAGAGCTCAGTATTTCCCTTTAACCCACATGATCCACCAATTTACATATACAGGGCTGTTCTGATTTTTAGTAGATTAAATTGACAGATATCCGATATGCCTTAAGTATTTTGGAACACTGCACATACACTTCCAAACACTTAATGGACTAGTTTCATCTTCTTATTTTTTAATTGTTTTAAGTATTCCTCTAAGCTTAACATTCCTTTTTCTCAAAAGACATTATTGTATCGATTGTTGTATTAGATTCTTGTATACTCTTGGATAGATCAGACATTTATTTACCCTTCAGCATGATAAAAATATATACAATTACAAATAATCTACAAACATTGCAGAGCCACCAGCTTAATAAATCACAAAATCTCATAGAAGCAAACCTACACCTAGTATACAGCATATTGGAGCAACAACTGGAGCAGCTGCTACCTCTGATAGATGGATGTTGTGCTGTTAGTAAAATTATTACAAGTTAATCATTATACCAGGTGTAGTTCTTTATCCTGCATAGGGTGTATAACTCATTAATTATTAAATTAAAGTCTAACCCAGTCTCCTCTCAAAAATACTGTACTAAGTAAACAAAGTGTGGAGTGAGAACTTCTAATTTATAACCTGAGGTACCATGGCATGATCAACAATTGTTTTTGCATAGACAAAACAGATACTTTTTCCACTTTGTACTCTTGTACTCTTTTTCACTCCTGGCACTTAAGAAAAGTATCCTCACAAAATTATATATGGTACTTTTTTTCATATTTTGTATTTTGAAGCGAGTAATTTAAGCTCTACTCCAAAATAAAAATATGCTAACAAGTTGGATGTCCTTACTGCAGAATTTTTCTATATTTCAAAAAGTTCTTCACACTTTACTGTCTGACCCATAATGGACAAATAACTGTTCATGCCAACTACTTTACCACTTCTCACCCCCAACCATGATGTCAAACAATATGATACACGCTTAACACTTGGTTGACAGGAAATGGATCTTGTGTCAGTGTGAGGCTGACGTCAGGATGGCGGGGAGACCGTCGTGCTAGCTAACACTGACCTCTACCCCACTTCTATTATACTGACTCACACATACCCTGAGTTATTCCCAATACCCTCAAACGCTGTACCATACTACAAGGAGCACACTAAGAGAGGTACCGCAAGGAGACCCCCGTTTGAGCTGCTGCGAGGCTCAGAGAGACGTCATCTCGCGGTTTCTCACAGAGCCATGTACTCACAGAGCCACAGAGCACACTGGAGAGGAGCCACGGGGAGACCCCCGGACCACGGGGAGGAGGTGCAGAGCACGCTGAAGAGGTGCCGGAGACCCCCGTTTAAGCTGCCGCGAGACTCAGAGAGCCTTCATCTCTGGGGGAACTCACAGAGGCACAAGTGGGGTATGCACAGGTGATTTGGAGTGACGCCAGATGGGACTGCCAGACTGCTGGAGGTATGGGGGAATAGAAGCACATTATCCAGCCTGATTGGATTATTTAGCAGCTGGAGTTGGGAGATTTCTCAAGAGGGTGGTGAGAAGGTGATTCTGTGGGACACGGCACCCTATACTAAACATCATATAAATGAATTAAAACACCACTCAAATGAGAATAAAGGGTCACGCATATGTGAGATGATACAGCAGGCTGCTAAGTGACTGGTAACTAGTAGATGCTATTATAAATCCCAGGTTGGATCTATTCCACACATTTATATGACAGCACTGAAGGTTCAACCAAAACCTACTAATTGATATCTGGACTTTGAAGTTGTCTATAGGTTTTGCAAAAATATGCCAATCAAAATGAAATCAAGGGAAATAAAATGACATTAAAAACACCCACTATGTTCTCACCTAGAAATAAGGGCCCAACCGTGAGCACCTTAACAGAAGCAAACTCTCCAACACTGGCGATGAATGAATCAAACAATTAGATCAGCAAACTCGTTCTCAGATGAAGAGGAAACTCTTACTTGTTCTAAAATGAAAGAAATGCTACAGATTTTCCAGACAAATTTAATCTCTTATCTGACAAAAAAAAAATTCAGATAACACCGTTTTAATCAAAGAAGTAAATCAAAGTCGAATCAGTTGAAAATGTCTGTGACAATTTAATTACGAACAATAACAATCTACTTAAATATACAACGGATCTGGAAAATAAAATTGAGAACTTAACAATTAAAATATCATCTTTAGAAGACCGAAGCAGGATGAACAATCTTCGTTTGAGAGGCATATCTGAGACAATACAAGACAGCAACTTAAAATCCTATGTGGAGACTATTGATGTTATTCATAGGATACCCCTAGCGAAACATCTAGATACATTTATACCTAGGGAGGTTATTGCAAGAGTCAATTACCGATCATATAAAGATGATATAATGAGGGGGGCATATGTTAAGCAAAATTTTTTACCACCATATGAGAATATTAGAATTTTCTCAGATTTATCTGCCCAGACATTATCTAGAAGAAGAGAATATAGTGAAATAACTCAAGTTCTAAGGCAGAAACAAAATAAGATATAAATGGGTATTTTAGTATATAAAGATTCCAACTGGCATAGGATAAAATCAGTTCAGGAGGGGATAAAGATGTTGTAGGCTTGGCAGTTTGAAATAGCCTCGTTAAATTAAGTTGCTTAACCTCTTTATTTGACTGCCAGAAATATGGCATGGCTAAAAACCAAAAAAACTTAAAGGCGTAGAGGTTAAAGCTAGTTAAGAAGACAGAAATTGTCTTGGGGTGATTAGACTGGCATATACATTGTGGGCAAAATTATTAATATGCTATTAACTTGGGAGATGTAATATCTATATTTTAGACTACCCTGGAAATATATTTGCAGTGATTGATATAGATTGTTGTAAATCATAAGTAAGTGAGAGTATCAGAGCTACACTTGGTTAACATATTTTGATTTACCTTATATAATATTCTTACTGCTTATTCTGTGTGAATTATACATACTGCAATAATATGTGTTGATGAAATTGTTAGCTTGGAGAATTTAATACATCTTTTTCTTATGTGCCCCATTTGTACTATTTCCTCCCTGTCTTCTGTCCCCATTTTCTCCATCTATTCCTCCTCTTCTGTCTATTTCCCCATATTCCAAAAAATCAGTTAGGATTATACCTCTTTTATTTCTCTGATACATTGACTGGTGACTTTTTAATAGCTTTGTGTGTGTTATATTTGAGAAATATTGTTCTTTGCTATTGCCCTGTTGGATATTATTTTTTTCAATGCCAGGTCCATAAAAATATAATTTACTAACATCAATGTATTTAGGAAAAGTTTTGAACTGATATAAAGGGACTAATGGGAACTTTGTATATTTATTCAAGTTCACTGTCTGCTATTATCTTCAGAAAATGGAAACATGGTTACTTGAACATGGAGAAAGTGAATGGCCTATGGTTCTGACATTAAACTCCAGTAACCAATGCATCTCACAAAAGTGTTGGCTTTGTCATAGACTTTCACTGTACATCCATTTTATTTGTATTATCATGTTGGTAACTTAAGGTTTTTGTAGGGAATACATGTCACACATAATAAAACCGGAATATCAGGATGATAAAACATTTAGTTAAAATGTATGTAAACAAAAGTGTCAGACTTAATGCAAACTAATCAACTTACATTAAATATATTGACATACAATGTATTTATATAATTCATAGTTCATTTGAATACATTATTTAACAGTACAATTTTGAAAATTACTGTTACTTATTCTTATCATAATATTTAGAAAAACAGATATATAAACCATGAAATACCAATATAAAATACTAAATAGCTACTATATTTTAAAAATACTGTTTAAGAATTGCAGTTAAAAACTAAGCTAAATGTTTTTAGAATATAACAAAATGCATCCTCTAATGATTTACCTTTTGTATGCAATTATGTTGCTGTGTAAGCTAAGATATTTGTTTCTTCAAATCAACTGCCTGAGGTAGGAAAACGTTGTACAATAAGAAAGTAGCATCTATATCTATATTTCATACATATTTTTAAGCCTTCTAAAATGGCCTCTTTTTGGCCATTACTAAGCTTAGTTATTTTAAACACAATACAGAATGTTTTTTTTACCACAGTGGTCCTTTAAGAGAAACAGCATCTGACATCAGGTAAATACATGTAGGGTGATTAAACACAACATAGAAAAAGAAACATACTATATACACATATAGATCAATTTATAAATGGAAAAAAAGAGCACTGTAGTCCACAGTGATATTCTTCCTGTTGGACAAACATCTCACTAAGACTGCTAAGCCTGTTATGGTAAAATAAGAAAAAAATCATATGAAATTGTGGTAATGTGTTAGAAAACCCAAGTCCATATTAAGTCCTATATTTTTAATGTTGAAGAATGTGATCATCTTTATTCCAATTACTTTTCTCTCTTTGATGTTTTTATATTTTCCTTTGAGTATGTTGACTTTTAAGTTTTGGATGGAGTAATCATTCTGGCTAAAATGGTGTCCCACTGGGCTACAATAACTGTCTTCATTATGCTTTCTTATTGAATGTCTGTGTAAATTCATCCTTAAGTGCATTTTTTGAGTTATGCAAACTAAGGGATACAGGAATTACAGTAAATATCTGCTCATGGATCGAGAGCTGGCTAAAAGACAGGAAGCAAAGGGTTGTGGTAAATGGAACATACTTAGATTGGACTAATGTGGTAAGTGGGTTCCTCGGGGTTCGGTGTTAGGTCCTCCCCTTTTAAACATATTTATTAATAAATTAGAAGTGGGACTGGAAAGTTGTGTCTCCATTTTTGCTGATGACACAAAGTTGAGCAAGGTAATAAAACCAGATAATGATGTACTTTCCCTCCAAAGGCATTTGCATAAATTCGAGCAATGGGCAACTAAGATTTAATACGAATAAATGTAAAGTTATGCATCTGGGAAGAAACAGTAGTCATGTAATATATAATCTTAATGGAGCAAATCTAGGGGTATCTGATATTGAAAGGGATTTGGGAGTACTTGTGGACAACCACCTAGGTAACAGTGCTCAATGTCAATCAGCAACTGCAAAGGCAAATAAAATATAAAACATATTAGCATGTATTAAGAAGAGTATAGAAGCAAGGGTAGCAAATATAATTCTGCCACTATACAAATCCCTAGTACACCCTCATTTGGAATATGGAGTACAATTATGGGCACCACTTCAGAAAAAGGACATTTTAGACCTGGAAAAGGTACAGAGAAGGACTACATAACTAATAAAGGGAATGGAGGGGCTAAGTTATGAAGAAAGACTAACCAGATAAAACGTATTTTCTCTCGAAAAAAGGCATCTAAGAGGGGATATGATTACTTTATATAAATACATCTAGGGTCAGTATAAAGATTTGTCCAGTGAGCTTTTTGTGCCAAGAGGTTTTCCGCTGACAAGAGGACATCCTTTGAGATTAGAAGTAAAAAGATTTCACCTTAAAGAAAGAAAAGTGTTATTCACAGTAAGGTTGGTTAATCTGTGGAATTCTCTACCAAAGGAGGTGGTGACAGTGGATTTGATAGATAACTTTAAAAAGGGCCTGGATATATTTTTAATTAAAAAGGGCATTCAGAGTTGTCCTGGTTAATTATAGAATATTGATCCAGGGAGGAATCCGATCACCGGTATCTGGGGTCACAAAGGAATTATTTAACTTATGTGTAATTAAAAAATATATGTTGGTATTAAGCATGTTCTATGATGCAAAATCCAGGGTAACGAACAACCCAGTACTCAAATGGTTAATACATGTCACAAAACCATGTTGCCTAGGAACAAACACTCTAATGCAGTTGCCACACACAGACAAGGATTTGAGGATATCCCTGTTGTGTACAGACAAGACTATCACTCCTGACTGTCTCATCTGTGTACATAGAGGAAATCCTCAAATCCAGGTCTGTGTGTAGCTCTCCAGAACCGAACTTGCCTATCCCTGCTCTAATTTATTGTCTATAAATATATAATATTTTAGCATTAATTAAACACATTTGTATTTATTGAACCTATAAACACAATTGTGACATCATTTAATATAAAAATATATTAATAAATAAAAAATCTTCTTTGCAGGAGATCCTATGGGAGTCGTGTAACTGAGCCCTTGATTGACAAGGTTAAGGGAGCAGTGTTGTGCACGTAATGTCACATGTGCCTATACTAGAGAACCCATGGGTCCTTTAGGGTTAAGCTCTTTTTATAATTTCTTAAATAGATAGCACTGGTTCTGTGGTGCCTTTTAATGGAATTATTAAAGCAGATTCTGCTTATCCTACCTATCAACACATGATTCAGGTATATATTCAAAGATACATATAGACAATTCACTGACAAACTTGGCTTAAAGACCATATTGTTTTATGTGATTCTGCTTTCCCTTAGGAACCTACAGAACCTGAAACTGAATCTGAAATATAATCTGATACTGCCCTAAATATGTAACATCAAAGGTGAGTACTTATATTGTGTTTTTTTTCCTATACTTTAACATGTATCCTGTCTGTTCTGCTTAAGCTGTGTCAGCCTTTCAAATCCTGGACATCATAAAAACTAGGTCAAATGTTGGAGAGGGAATGATGGCATTCATAGCAAATAGAAGTGAGGATGCTAGTTCTTCAAGGGACCTAGAGAGTTGAATGCTTGAAATCTCTTTGTTGGGATGCTCTGATTGTGCTTAATGGTTCCACCGCGGCAGTAGTAGTGCAGGCCTTTTAAAGGACCTGCGGAAAGGGAAATTTAAATTTGTACATTGGTTAATGTTTTAGGCCATGCATGGGTCCCGATTGGAACCCTGCAGCATTTGGGGGTTTAATATTAGATGCTGGGGTACTTCAAAAGCCCCTACAGCAAGGGTTAACTCTTTTGGTGCCATGGGTCATTTAAAGACCGGAGGCAGGGTTTAATTTTATGGTGTGGGGACTCCCTGGCCATGATGAGGTTAATAGGAAATGGGGAGTCCAGATAGCAACCCCCCAGCTTATAGGGGTTGATTTTAGATGACAGGGGGTTCTGATCGGGACCCCCTGTAGCATGGGGGTTAAAGATAGGAGCAAGAGGACACCCTCTTGCAGGAGTTGGGGTTTTAGGGGCCAGAGTAGTTGGTATAAGACAGTGATTGCTGTCTCTTTAACTGCTGCTGTGGCATCCAGCAAAGGCGTTTAAAGCCTTTACGAGTGGTCTTTGGTACCCTTAAGTATTTCTTTCGTTTTTGGGCATTAGGGTAGAGCTCTATTATATCTAGAGGGGAATATTTTTAATAGCATAGGTTTTTGGTATCAAACGGAGTACCTCTAAATTTATTGTCAGTGCGAAAATCAATTGAGATTTTTCACTGCTTTCTCGTGACAGTGAAGTGTGCTTGCAATGTTTTAGGGAACGGGATTAACATAGCTAGCTAGGATTTACTGTGCTGCTACCGTACTAACAATTGTTTTTCAGGAATTAGCACAGGGCACTAAGTTGGTAGAGTAGGTCCTGGGTTTCACTGTGAGTTTTGGAAACACTTAAAATGAGCGTGGTCCCCATCAATTTCTTATGTGATTGGCACTTTCATTTCCAAATGAAAAACCTCAGCTTGAGTCACTGGAGGTGTTGCAGAATGACTCATAGGTCCAGTCATGTGAAAATGCCAAAACTAGAGATCTTGGACTTCTTGGGCCAGAGATTAAAATTGCTTATTCTCTTGTCGTTCCATTGCAAAAAAGGGGGTCAATTGTTATGTAAGCTAGTGGTAGAAAGTACCTAAACATAGTTACATAGTAATATAGTTTAAAAAAAGACTTTAGTCCATCAAGTTCAACCTTTTTAGATCTCCTCTGATCTGCAATACGAGGATTTATGGTTAATTGATCCAGAGGAAGGCAAACAGAAAAAAAAAACTGTGAAACTTTGCCAATTGTCTCAACAGGGAAAAAATATATAAAATTCCTTCCTGACCCCTGGATCAATACTCCCTGTCTATTCATCCAGGATAGCCCTTAATGCCCTTTTTATTTAAAAATATATCCAATCTCTTTTTAAAGTTATCTATCGAATCTACTGTCACCACCTCCTTTGGTAGAGAATTCCACAGATTAACCACCTTTACTGTGAAGAACCCTTTTTTTTAAAGGTGACATTTTTCTATTTTTAATCTCAAAGGATGTCCTCTTGTCAGTTGAAAACCACTTGGTACAAAAAGTTCACTTGACAAATCCTTGTATTGACCCTGGATATATTTATATAAGGTAATCATATGCCATCTTAGATGCCTTTTTTCTAGAGAAAATATATTTAATTTGGTTCGTCTTTCTTTAAAACTTAGGCCCTCCATTCCCCTTATTAATTTTGTTGCCCTTCTCTGTAACTTTTCCAGCTCTAAAATGTCCTTTTTATGTAGTGGTGCCCAAATTTGTACTCCATATTCCAAATGAGGGCATACTAGGGATTTGTATAGTGGTAGAATTATATTTGCTTCCCTTGCTTCTATACGCTTCTTAATACATGCTAATATTTGACTTGCCTTTGCAGATGCTGCATGGCATTAATCACTGTTACATAGGCGGTTGTCCACAAGTACTCCCAAATCCCTTTCAATATCTGATACGCCTAGATTTGCTCCATTAAGATTAGAAATTGCATGGCTATTTTTCCTTCCCAGATACATAACTTTACATTTATTCGTATTAAATCTCATCTGCCACTTAGATGGCCATTCCTCTAATTTATGCAAATCCCTTTGGAGGGAATGTACATCATTTTCTGATTTAATTACCTTGCACAACTTTGTGTCATCAGCAAAAATGGAGATACCACACTCCAATCCCACTTCCAAGTCATTAATAAATATGTTAAAAAGGAGGGGACCTAATACTGAACACTGAGGAATCCCACTTACCACATTAGTCTAATACGAGTATGGTCCATTTACCACAACCCTTTGCTTCCTGTCTTTTAGCCAGCTCTCAATCCATAAGCAAATATTTATGGCAATTCCTGTATCCCTTAGTTTGCTCAATAGTCTCCCACATGGCCCTGTATCAAAAGCCTTTGCAAAATCCAAATAGACTACATCCACTGAGTGCCTTGATCGAAGTTCCTACTAACCTCCTCATAGAAACTAATTAGGTTTGTTGGACATGACCTATCCTTCATAAATCCATTTCTGCTCCTACTTATAATCCTGTTTGAATAGACATATTCTTGTATATTATCCCTTATTAAACCTTCTAAACAGTACTGTCAGAGGCAGAAATCAAGTCCGCAATAGTACAGGGTTGAAAACAAGCAGCAACAAGAGCAAATTCAGTAAGCCAGCCAATGGTCAAATTCCAGAAATCAAGAAAAGTAAGCGACAAGCCAAATTCAAGTACCAGAAATATCAATAAAAGATATATAGTGCCAAGATAGAGCTTTAAAGAAGAACAATAGTGCACTCCTGCTCACTTGCCACTACAAAAATCAGTCTAATGTTGCTCTTTTTTCTTTACAGCAAAATAAACTACCTGACAAGATGAAGTCAGTCCAAGTAAAATCTAGGCCATATCAAACTTTTTTAGATGGCAATCTATTCATATCCTGCCTCCAGTAATATAATAAATAGCACATTTTTATTAATGAATATGCCCGCACTTAACAGGTATGCAGATAGTGTGGGTGCACGCTCAAATGTTATACAAAGGATGTGTAGCAACCACAAAGTAGCAAGGTATGTGGTAATTCTGGAAGACTGTCAATGGCTATAGAAAAGCAGATTAGTAAGTGATAGATGAGTAATGTCAGAGATAATCTAGTGTGATGCCATTAATACATGCTGCTGTTTGTATCCCCCCACTACAAGATTGCTGGGGATAGGTATCCTTGTCTAGCAGTCAATGCAACATTTTCAAGTACAAAGCAATAAAGGGTAAGCAATAATGGGGTCTCTGTTGGGCAGAGATTTGCTGCGTTAATATAATTTCCCTTGGTAACCAGATTTTGCTCTGAGGGCAGACTATGACAGTTTGTTTGTCCTCTTAATGACATTGCTCTTAAAGTCCTTTAGACCTGACTCTTAACCTTTCTCCCTCTTGATGAGTGGATGCAATGTGCTGATGTGGAGGCTAAAACTATAACCTTTGAAAATCAATTTAATACTAAATATTGCTCTTATAAATAGTTAAATATTATTTTTTATTGGTGGTCAAAAGTTTTCAGAAACGAATTTTAGCACAAAACTCACCTGCAAGTCTTGTGCTAAAATCAGTTAAATGAAATTCATAATTACTCATTATAACAAGGTTTTGGTATTGAACCAGGGGAGACATGCTTCACAAATTGCAATTAAAAATACTATGATAAGGGACTTCTCACTAAAATGTATTATTTCTTATGAATATAGTTTAATTTCCAATTTAGCATGTGGAAGCCTAGCACCATCACTGATAAAGTAACTTCCAAATTAAGACAAGTCTGGTTACATAATCAGAAAGACATCAGGTAAAAAAGTGAGGGGAGTATCTTTAGTCCTCTATTCCCCATAAGACAGACACCATGGGCTTCATTCTAATGATTGCCACAAAATGGCAGCAACGCTGCGATCCCTTACTGTGTGCTGCAGCACATTAGCTACTTTGCTATTCAAAGGAAAGGGGCCGCAGCACACCCCTTCCTATGGCCGATTGCAAGACAGCCGTTAGCTTTGGCGGGCTTGTACCTGATTGCGGGCATTAGCCCGCAGATCAGAGTGCAAGCTTGCCAAACTAAAAAGTCCAAAATAAATACAATGCAGCACTGTACAGCACTGTAATTGATAGGGGACACATTGGGGGACAAGAGGATTACATGTAGTACATTTTCAGCGACTTCCGTTCTTCCTAATGGTGTATTTTGTACCTTGTACGTTCCTGGCTGAAAGCCGCTAGCCAATACTGTCAATTGTGGCCTGCAGTCCGCCTGGCTTGGAGATCGAGTTGCTGCTTAGGAGGTCATCCAAGCCTGGGACTATGGGCTTGAATGACCCCCAAGGCAGTAACCCGTTCTCCAAGCCCGGCGGACTTGTAGCCACAAATGACAGTATTGGCTAGCGGTGATGTGCCAGCTAGCCAATGTACCACATGTCATTCTCATGTCCCCTATCAACTACAGTTCTCCATTGAATATATATTTACCCCTAATGATCCACCGCAGCTCCTTAAAGGGATTGTGGCACACTAATGGTTACCCCAAGCCGCGAGGGTACTGTAAAGTACCCCTGCAACAACTAACGATCCCCCCCACACACACATTAACCCTTGCAGTGTGGATCCCCATCTGGGCCCCCGTGGCATTAAAAATGCAAATTTCCCCCTTAGTGTGCACATTGAGGTCGGACCCCTGCATTATAGGGTTTATGTAGAGACACTGTAGGTACACCGCAGGGGTCACAATCGAATCACGCGACCCTTGCGACGGATCCAGGGTGCAAGTAAGCTGCGGTCAATTTCGGGTGTTTTGCAGGGTTGGCGGAGAGGTTATCGGAGCATTTGAATAGGGATGGGTGGTTTATGCGGCCGTATCTCTTACGGCCGCATGACATCAAAGTAAGCTGCAGCGGGGGTGGCCGCAAGGGAAAGCAGGGCGCTGGCCGCAAGCCGGCCAGAGCCCTCGATCGCAAGGGATTAGAATAGGAGAGTAGCTTGCGGCCACACCACTCCTACAGCCATCATTAGAATGAGGCCCCTTGGGCGTAGGTTTGGAATACTGTAAAGAAAAATATTTGGTGCACACCACATTTTTTTTATCTAGCCATGTTATATGTAATATTTGCTCCATCAAAGAGAGGAATTACATTTATTAAATTATGCTTTTGTAATGGCAGAATTTGGGGTTAGAAAATTGCCAGTTCAAAATTACATGCAACCCACAAGCCTAATAAGCACATTGTTGTTGTTTAGACATTTAGCGCCATGGATAGCAGCTTGCCAAGCACATCTTGTGTCTGGTTTTGCTTGGGTCTTCTTCTTGGTAAAGATACTGGAGTGGGTTGCCAGTTCCTTCTCCAGTGGACTGCAATTTGTCTAACCTGCCCATCTTGGGTGCATTGTATAGCTCATAGCTTCATTGAAGTACACAAGCACCTTCACCACAACAAGGTAGCAATCCAGAAGGGGAATAAGAACATTAGTGTCTGACTATTGCTCAATGATTTGTTTAGTCAAATGAAATTAGTGGCACACAGAAATCAATATTTTGGCGTGGTCAATGCTTATTTGTCACTTTCACATAGCTTTTCCAGCTAATTCACACACAAAATTATATTGCCATAGCGGCTTGCCCGTCAAAAAATTACGGCAATAAAATTGTAAGGTAGGTAATGCTGTTTGCTAAACAATGTAAGGCTTTTAGCGCTCATTGTGAGCCCCGCGCTGATCGCCTTCGGCAAAGAGAGTCTCCTCTGCTGTTTTTTTTTTGTATAAATATTTTTTATAATAATTAATTCATTAATTTAATAATAAATTAATATACTTTACCTATTTGTAATGAATATATCCAGGAATCAATATGCTGAAGAGCTAACAATCGCTGCTGTTTTTCCTGCAGCATACAATGTACATTTGGACTGTTGGTGATGTGAGGAGAAAGTGTCAGCAATGTGGCAAGTGTGCAATGTAAATAGGCTGCGTGCGCGAGGCCAAACCGTTTGTTTAGTTGTGTAATGCAGTATTTTAGAATGGTAATGTTATTAGTTGTAAGGTAGTGTTGTAAAATCGTGACGAGTGTGTAAGTGTTACGCGGGTCTCAAGCATTTTCCGTTCTTCCTAATGGTGTATTTTGTACCTCGTACGTTGCTGGCTGAAAGTCGTATGTGCCTGGTGGTGTTTTGCGTGTTTAGGGTTCGTGTAGCCTCGTTTTTCGTTTTTTTCGGCGGCCATTTTTTTTCTTGCTTAGGTGATTTTTGAGTGGCGAAAGTCTGCAAATTTGACTTAAAGTCACGTGCAACCTCACTCCCAGACATCCTGGCTGTCCCCCCGTGCTGTGTGTAAAGATTTTTTTGGGGGTATTTTTCGTGTTTTTGGATGTTCGCGGTTCGGCCATTAAGTTCATATTTTTTGCGGGTTGTATTTTTGTTCTCTAAATGGCGGTTTCCTTTTCAAAATGTTAAGGTCCGTAATTTTTTCAGGGGATTGTATTCTAAGTGCTACGGGTCTGGCACTGTGAATTGTGTTTTTGAGTTTTCTGTTGTTCCGTAGTCCCGCGAGTCGTAGGTATGATGCTTAATGCGTGCCTATGGCGCTCATCTCCACCAGCACAGTGGGCGCCTTTGGCTCTCCCTGCCTAAGTCATACTGGGTCGTAGGGATGAGCACCTACAGCGCTCATCTCCAGCAGCGCAAGGATCACCTTTGGTGATTCTTGCCTGGCAGCAAGCTCGCTTTGCGAGCCCGCAGTTTTAACGTTGCGTTACCAACTTTTTTTAGCAAGCCCACGCTGCTGAGAACTATATATGTGATTTCTTATACAGTACAAGCTTAATTAGTTCTAACCATATTTGGTTACACTATAAAGATCTTAAATATCAAAAGTTCTTAATAAAAAAAAATCTATAATCCTGATTTATAATATTCAAAATTATATACAAATGCAAACCAAATACATTTGCTACGTTTATAGTTTATTATTATTACAGCCAAAATGCATTTGCTACATTAAAATATTCCAGAACAGTAATATTGCAGTGTAAAAAGCTATAATTAGCACCACATGGAGAAACAGAGGTATTTCTCCAGGGTTACAGTCAGAAGAAAAGCTAAAAGCCTCATTTTAATATATGTATTCCACACATTGCAATACATTATACAGTACTATGGAATCTGATAATAAAAAATACATTACATTGATGTTGAAATAAATATAGATTCAGACAAACTAATGACTGGTTTGTTCACAAAATAAACATTATAGGGTTATTTCCTTGAAATAAGACATGTTCTATGCAGATGGAATGAAGAGGGTTATGCGATTAAATTACAGTAACTTCATAAGATAATAATTAAAAACGTGTAAATTTAAGGTGTCCTAAAACAAGGAAATCTAATTTGCACTCTAAGTGAAATAAATGAGATGCCTATGGTACAACTGTGTCAAAAAATATTTAAACGGATGGTAATCAAGGAATAAAAAAAATGTTTCGATAAACATGAGAATAATATTTGTCAAAACCCACTTCTTTAGGGCCCAGGACCCAAAAGTGTATTGTCCCAACCCCAGGACTATAGGACTTTTTGGTCTAGCCATTGAACTCTAGTGGACACTAGACACATGGCCAGGTGGATTAAAGGGCTATTGTAATAGGCATAAGGACCTTGCAAAAGACCTTGTTAAAGACTTTACCACTTTTTGATTTGTTATGTTTTGGAATGTTTTTCCCCAAGCTTTGTTCATATGCCCTGGACCCCTAAGGCTTCTTTCTACCAGGTCATTTGAGCCCAGGGTGCTCTGGGTCTATTTTTTATTTTAGGACCATTATTTTGTGTGTAGAGTGTGTTTTAGGGTGTAATTATTAAATTAAGTTAATAAAAATATCCTACTACTCAGGTTGAACCCCAACCCCCACCCAGACATTCTGACTCCAGGGCTATTATCTTATCAACACCAACTCACATATTCTCATCAAGCCCTGCTGTGCCCAGATTCTGAAAGGAGGTACCTGATAGCTGGGCGTGGTAGACTCCTCAGCGCCTAGCTGAGGAAACAAGCAGGCTGGCACAAGGCCCTTGGTAGAAGTCCTATTCCACATGGGGACAATTAAGGTATTTTAAAAGGGTAGATTTTGACTTATTAAGGTAATTGTTCCTTGATGTTTGACATGTAAGTATGGTATAAAAAGTGGTTAACTGAGATAATAATCTGGGACACATAAAAACGGTGTGTTTCTTTGAGGGAATGAGCTATAATCACTTTACAACCTGAACCTCTGCTGCTATCCCATGAGAATGGGATTGAAGAACCAGATTTGATCTGCATCCTGAACTGATGCAGCTATCCTAGAAGAAATGGATAGCTGAATCATACAAGATCTGCAGGTAGGATTGGTCTCCCTGGCCTTTTCAAGACCAATGAAGGGCAGATTGTAACCTATAATTCTGAACATGTGTTCTTGATGGTGATTCTGGTATGACCACAAATCTATTTCTTGTACGTAGAAGTTATAGTGCAAATATTTTTTGGTTTTATTAATAATGCATTTATATAATCAAACTTGAGCAAAAGCCATAAAGAATATGTTGTCAAATAACTGAATAAAATAATAATAATACTATTATCAAAATCAAAAGCGTATATAACAGACTTTGCGAAAATTGTAAGTTCAATATGATTTAAATTGTAAGTTCAATATGGTTTAAAGTTTAGTTTGTATGAAATATATTATCAGAACTTTTGATGAATAAAATCCAATTGTATATGGGTATTATAATCTACATATAAATATGCATGCATTTCTATTGTGGAAATAGCTATGTAAAGATATATTTTTCACAGATTCTCACTGAAGGGAATGTCTTAAGAATAGTCCATTTGTTCTGTAAAAACAAATAAATTCCTTCAACTAATTGAAAAGATAAGGTTTAGAATAACTGAACACTTCTTTAGATTCCCACATTTTACAGACTTTACATCTGTTTCCCAAAACAATACATTTCTCCTGTGTATACATAAAATGACACTTTTTATTGACTATGGGCCTCATTCTATTAGCGGCCGTAAATCGGCCGTAAGGCTGCGATTCCTTGCGGGGGTTCAGTTAACTCGCGATTCTATTATACGGCCCCGCAAGGATCTCCTTTTACGGCCGGCCGCATATCTTGGAACCGGCCGTAAGCTGTGAAATATAAAAACTCAAAAATAAATTCAAGCCTGCACTGTACAGCTCTGTAAATGCTAGGGATCATATTGGGGGACATGAGGATTAAAAGGAACCCACTCTCAAGCTTGCACATCAGCCCAAACCCGAGTTCAAATTAACTGTTTATTTTCCGGCTGCGGCGTGGGTGGGTCTGAGGTGCTCCAAGCACTCTGGACTTTTTACATGGATATTTTACGGATATTAAAAATAAAATATTTTACGGATTTGAGTATAGGATAATTATGTGCTATTTTTTCTAACACCTAAAATCCCTTTATAGTCTTCTCAAAGTGCAGGATGGCTTTATTTGAGCTATTTTATGTGCTTAATTGGTGCTAGCGGGACCTCTTTCCTGCAAGTAAGCAGCGGCTCGCTTTTAGCCTTGCAGAGAGGTTTCCCGGAGCAATTGAATTGCAAATAGGAATTTCTTACGGCCGAAACTCTTGCGGACGTTTTAGATCAAAGGCTTTCCTCTGGCTCGAGCGGCCGCAAGAGATAGCAAGGCACCGGCCGCAAGCCTGCCGGAGCCTCCGGCCGTAAGGGAATAGAATAGCCGAATAGCTTGCGGCCGGTCCTTGCGGCCCCGCAACGGCTGCGGCCGCTAATAGAATGAGGCCCTATGTCTGGGTTATAATTTGGTTTACAGCTTGCTAATGTCAAAGTTCATTAGTTAATTTTAGAAAAAATGTGAAAGTCAAAGAGCACCATCTTGTGGTCCACAGAATAAATATCTCTATTAAAAACAAAACATATTTCCTGTTAAGAGTTAAATATATGGTGACATCATAAGAATATTTGATTGGCTGACACACACATGTCCTGATTGGAATTTGTGATAGGCAAATTAAGTTGTAGGTATAATTGAGGGAATCTAGCTGACAGAGAGGATACTGAAAGAAAAGTCTGGAGAACAAATGAGAGGGAGAGATGAGAGGACCAAGGACAAGGGGACACATATACACACACTTGAGTAAACTCCTAGAAATAATATATTATATACTTTAAAACTATTGGGATTTTTCCCAACAGAGAGAAATCAAACATGTTTTTTACAAATAAAATTATAGAATAAATTGCTATATCAATATTCTCTGATATATATAAATAAACCATATAACTTGCGAATTATAAGTCTATGTATAATTGGCTTGTTATTTTTATAAATATTATAATATATCAGCTTTTATAGCAATTTAATATATTGATAATTAATTGTAATGAAAAAATGTTTTTCTCTTTTTAATAAGAGACAACATCTTAGAGATAATACTATAATTCCAATATAAAATCATATGATATGAAAAGGGTATAATAGCCTAATAAATAGATGTCATAATCTATTTAATTATAGTAAGCATTTCTGCATGTCTTATTATATGATTATGTGGAAAATGTAATAATAACTAACAATGTATAATTGATGTACCTTGATATATTTGTTACAATTGTTATATCAACTTGTTAATATATACTGTATTATTGTTATTCCTTTATAATAAATATATCCTCACATAATAAAATTCTGTTTATTTCATGAAGCCAATGCTCTTAATATATTGTGTAATAAGAATTCAGAAATTAGTCAAAATTGGCAAATATGTGAAACAAGTAAATTATCACATATATAGTTCTCAGCAATGCGGGTTGTTGCTAACGCTAGGCGCTCATCGCTACAACCCTCTACAACTTTCAGACCACAAATGCGGACCCTCGCAAAGTGAGGGGCCTTATTTTCGAAGGTGGAGGCTCCCACGTCGGCTGCAATGCCAGGGGCCGCATTTGCGGAGGTGGAGGCTCTACGGCGCCTCACAACCGGTTACAAACCACCACACAAGCGTGACTTGGAAAAAAATAAACATGCAATGACTAACAACGGACAAAAAAATAAGAGCCGTGGGACTTACAAAAATTCCATTACGGACTCGCAAAAATATGACCTTAACGGACAACCCGTGCACAGCGGCAAAGATTAAAAAACACAAAAATACATACAGAAATAAAATAAAAACTTTAACCACAGCAAGGGGAAACACCCAGGACCTCTGCAACACAGGTTAAACCTTGATTTTAGTAAAAAAACGAGGCTACACGACCCCTAAAGCAGCAAAATACCGCAAAGCAAATACGACTTTTACAAAAACCTCTATGACCTACAACATACACCATTAGCAAGGACGCTTAAGCATACGAACCTGCCTACCACATACACATTCGCTGCCATTTTACAACACTAACTTACAGAATGCTGAAGTACGCAGCTACACAAATGGCTTCCCCTCGCGCACGCAGCCTATTTACACTACACACTGCACACATTACTGCCACTTACATCTTAGCTCAACAACAATTTAAATTTCTATTGGATGCTGCAGGAACATCAAAACAGATTGTTAGCTCTTCAGCACATCATTCCTTGCTGCATATATTAATTACAAACAGGTAAAGTATATTACTTTATGATTTAATGAATTAATTAATTACCATAAAAAAATACACAAAACAAAACAAAAACTAACACCACACTATCGCAAACAATCACAAACACCTTCAACGTGCCACCCACAAGGAGCGCCAATGGTGCTCATAGGACACAAACTACACCAGGTGAGAGCCTTGCAATAAGCGACAAAACACGATCACTGCAGACCTATGATAACATCAAATACACTAACCCAGAGGCTCTCAATGAGAACCACAGGCGCTCATTGCGAGCCACGCGATGAGTGCCAAAGGTGCTCATTGTGAGCCACGCAATGAGCGCCAAAGGTGCTCAGCGTCAGCCTCGCAATGAGCACACAAGGATCTCAGACCACAAAAACACTTACTCTCTGTGGCAAACAGCATTACCCGCATTACAATTTTATTGTCGTCATTTTTTGACAGGCAAGTTGCTAGGTAAATATTAATAAAGGTTATTGATATTAATAATATCACCATATTACATAGTTACATAGTTACATAGTTACATAGTAATTAAGGTTGAAAAAAGACTTTCAGTCCATCAAGTTCAACCTGTTAAGATCTCCTCTGATCTGCAATATGCGGATTAGTTATTAATTAAATTATTGATTAAATAATTATTAATAGTATAGTATTGGAGAATGAATAAAGAGTTAGTCCATCAAGTTCAACCTTTTTAGATCTCTATTGATCTTTTTAATTTGGACTATTTATTATTATTGTTAATTGTTAATTATTGTTAATTGATCCAGAGGAAGGCAAACATAAAAAAAAAACCATTGAAACTTTGCCAATTGTCTCATAAGGGGAAAAAAAAGCAAAATTCCTTCCTGACCCCAGAAACTGGCGATCAAATTTCTCCCTGGATCAATATTCCTTGCTAGTTATCTAGGATAGCCTTGAATGCCCTCTTTATTCAGAAATATATCTAACCCCTTTTTGAAGTTGTCTATCGAATTCGCTGTCACCACCTCCTTTGGTAGAGAATTCCACAGTTTAACCACCCTAACTGTGAAGAACCCTTTTCTTTGTTTAAGGTGAAATCTTTTTTCCTCTAACCTCAACGGATGTCCTCTTGTCAGTTGAAAATCTCTTGCTACAAAAAGTTCACTTGACAAAGCCTTATATTGACCCTGGATGTATTTAAATAACGTAATCATATCTCCTCTTAGACGCCTTTTTTCTAGCAAAAATAAGTTTAATTTTGCTAGTCTTTCTTCATAACTTAGCCCCTCCATTCCCCTTATTAGTTTTGTAGCCCTTCTCTGTACTTTTTCCAGCTCTAAAATGTCTTTTTTGTGAGGTGGTGCCCAAAATTGTACTCCATATTCCAAATGAGGGCGTACTAGAGATTTGTATAATGGCAGAATTATATCTTCTTCCCCTCATATAAATTGCCAAAACCCACAACATATTATTATGGAAGCATATGTTTGAGATGTTATATCTGATATATTATATTAAGAGATAAATTGTTGTTACATTTACTATAATTATACTTAGTAAAATGTAATTGAACTAAAATCATTTGTATCTTTTTTTGTTTAAATTTCCAAGGTGGCCGACAGAGCCACGACTAATGGCTGAGGTGATTTTATCTTATTTGCAATTAATCTGATGCATCGTTTTTTATATAAATATATTAGATTAGTTGATATTTGTTATTATCAATAAATATAATTTTATTTTATATGTGTCTAAAAATGTATTCTGAACGCAAACGTTATTATTCTAAGTTTTTAGAAAATAGATATTGTTTAATAATCCCAGCAATATATTGATGGTACTTTACTTTTTTTAAAGAAAAAAAAGAATTAAAAAATTTAAGACTACAGTTGTGTATTTTGGAAACACAAGGTGATCTAGAAAAAGACTGTACAATTATCATTTCAATACATCTTCAATTAATTGTAACGATACTTACGTATTTTAAAATCTCATGGAAGTGTTTTTCAGTATTTTGTATTTCAGATGTTAGTTTTTTTCATAAGGAACATATCCTGGATAGTGTCTATTACTTTTTATATTGTATGAGCCTATGACTGCTTCCAAGCTACTATGCTACTGTACACAGGAGTTTTTCTATGAATAAAATGTGCTTCTATAAAAACTTGAAATTTTTGTTTGACAAGTTCCTAGTTTGTATATAATTCTCACTTTTTTATTTTTTGGAATATTTTTCTTCCTTACATGTCAGCATTTAATGTTCTACTGACTGTAAATTCTTTTTTTCTTTCTTTCTTTTTTTTTAATCCCAATAGCCAATTTTCATAACTTCAAATCCAAATATCCCAAAATTAAAACAAGTCTGCACTTTCTAAAAAAACTATAATAATCATCAATATTATGTTACATTTTAAGATGAACAACTTTGTTTCATTACTTTTTTCTATTACAGCTACGGTTTGTAGAAAATGGCTACCCAGTAGCCATTTTTTTCCTACGATGTCCAAAAAACTTAAAATTTTCATTACAAGGAATAAAATACCCACAAATGTCATTCTTTGTCGAGAAAGATCATGTCTTTGCAATAATTTTCAACATCAAAACATTTTGGTTCCATTGAGCCCACATGCTGAAAATTCAGGTTTTCTAAACCTAGTTTTTACACCAAAAAAACTACGCTACAAGTACATTTACCGTGTATATTTTTTTGGGCATTTATAAAAATATTTGAGTGCTGGTGTATTTTTTATTCTAAAATCCTCATCATTTTATTGAGCTCTGTGTAAAATTTTGAAGAGATCTAACCATTGGTTATGGAGAGAAAAAATAAAATGTACTCAAGGGAATCTTGTGCCGAGAGTCTCAAGAGGAACAGACAATGCACATTTATTGAAGTTTTGATGTGCTATAAAATTAAAACCGTTTGAGATCGGGGGAAGCAATTTAAGGGGGTTTCTTTCAACCATAAGGGAAGGGTGTACACCATGTTTAATCAAAACTCAATTTGGAGGGTGACATGACCTCGTTGAATCAACGTGGAATGACACATCCGCTGCTTGTGGTTAGATTTCCTGTTTAAGTTGTCTCTGTAGAAAAAAAGTTGACAATGTAAGATTTGTAAAGAGACACACAATGATAATGAAATGGAAGAAATGTTGAGAGCCATACAACAGCCATCTTAGAATTAGCAACAAATGCAGGTCCATTATACAACATTATCAAATTTGCCCATTAGGGATGGAGGAGTTAATAAGGAATATACCTTAATCATACCTCAATCCTTTGAATTATTATAAATTACACTTTTTAAAAGGGGATGTGAGGAGTTGTCTTAATAGTGGTCAGAAATTAAAATATTTAAAATTATGTGTTATATTTCCATAGTTAAAATCGCAAAGGTATAATGTCTTTAGTAAGATGTTCCTGTGGGATACAGGATAATCTAGCAGCAGTTTCAGTGCTTACTCTATCACAAATTGTGAAGGGGATAATAATAACAAAGATTAGAAAGAGCTTGAAAATCACTTTTCTCCAGTCCAGCTACTGATAAATCCTGCATCTAAATTCCAGAACTGCATTTATGTTCTCCACAGATCCTGGAGAAAACCTGGAGAAACTTTAAGAGGAGTGATCCTAACTGGTCAGATCCATGTATTGTTTGGATACAGCTGATTCTTCCTTATCACCATAACACATTTAAAGTGCCTAGGCATGACCTGGCATTGTTGTAAGGTCGCTGGATCCGTACTAAAACACTGCCCATTTATCACTCTCTTACAATTCCCACAAATGAACGACCAGGAAACATTACTTGGAGAAATTAGGCCACAGCCACTTTATTAACTTTTTTTGTCAACAAGGCAAACCAACCATAGGTCACATGACCAACTTATAGGGTTCAGGCGCCATCGCTTTTGTTGCCAGGATGTCCCCACCCCTAGGACTGATAGGAGATTTGCATCACTTCATCTACTTACCATAAAAAGGGACTATACTAATGTAAATCTTTTGCTCCCCCAAGTTAGGACAAACAGTCCACAGCTGTAAATCCTGCCTTAGATTTCTGTGAAGGCAGTAGCCAAACCAAGCTTTACAGATGAGGCATGGCTCTAGGAGCCAATAGGAAATGCAACCGTCATTAATATTACAATGAGTGGAAAGAATAGTAACAAGTTCCATAACTAGGTTGCAGCAAGGAAACATTAGAGGTACATAAAAATTATTTATATTTGTTATTAAAAATATGTGACAATTGTATTTATTGTTGGAAGATACAACAGCATGTTCTGTATGTTTAATTGTGTCTAGTTAATAAGGAGTTAACTAATTTACAAGGTGATCTGCAACTGACAGTTGAGTTTCAGTTGGTTATGTAATATGTTATATATGTTTGCTGTTTTTCAAAACAAGTAAAACCTACAGTGAGGAAAAAAGTATTTGATCCCCTGCAAGGGAGGATGGACGGGCCATGTATCTTCAAATGTTGGGTGAGAACCTCCTTCCCTCAGCCAGGGCATTGAAAATGGGTCGTGGGTCAGCCTCAAAACCTTAATGACTTGGAGAGGATCTGCAAAGAGGAGTGGGACAAAATCCCTCCAGAGATGTGTACAAACCTGGTGGCCAACTACAAGTAACGTTTGATCTCTGTGATTGCCAACAATGGTTTTGCCACCAAGTACTAAGACGAAGGGGTCAAATACTTATTTCACTCATTAACCTACAAATCAATTTATAACTTTTTTGACATGCATTTTTCTTGTTTGTTTTTTGTTATTCTGTCTCTCACTGTTAAAATACACCTACCATTAGAATTATAGACTAATCATTTTTTTGTCAGCGGACAAACGTTCAAAATCAGCAGGGGATCAAATACTTTTTTCCCTCACTGTAATATGTTTCTTCACTATCTACCAGTGTCTTTTTGGTGCATAACTAAAAGGTTATGGGCACAGACACTAAAAAAAACCCACAAATAAGTGAGTGTTGCATCTATGATCTCAGTAAATACGGAGTGAGGAAACAAGAGCTGCATCTAGTTTACGGAAAGATGGCAAGTGGTTCAGATGTGAAGTTTGCAAAGCTCAACAATACCAACTACCAGCTGTACAAGAAAATAAAACACAGCTAATGGTATGTGGACTGCATTCCAAAAACTGCATGAGCGTTCAAACTTAAACAGTAAACTTTATCTGCTTCACAAACTCTATAAGATAAGGCTAGACAATGGCCAGAATATACTCGAACATGTGAATGCTATGCTAGATATTGTGGAACAGCTACGTGTAATAGGTGAAAACATTGCATAGTTACATAGTAATTTAGGTTGAAAAAAGACTTTAGTCCATCAAGTTCAACCTTTTTAGATTTCCTCTGATCTGCAATACGCAGATTTAATGTTAATTGATCCAGAGGAAGGCAAACAGAAAAAAAAAAACAGAGAAACTTTGCCAATTGTTTCAACTGGGAAAAAGATATAAAATTCCTTCCTGACCCGAGATACTGGCGATCGGATTCATCCCAAGATCAATACTCCCTCAGTATTTATCCAGGACAGCCCTTAATGCCCTTTTTATTTAAAAATAAATCCAGTCCCTTTTTAAAGTTATCTATCTAATCCGCTGTCACCACCTCCTTTGGTAGAGAATTCCACAGATTAACCACCCTTACTGTGAAGAACCCTTTACTTTCTTTAAGGTGAAATCTTTTTACTTCTAATCTCAAAGGATGTCCCATTGTCAGTTAAAAACCCCTTGGCACAAAAAGTTCCCTTGACAAAGCCTTGTATTGACCCTGGATATATTTATATCAGGTAATCATATCCCCTCTTAGATGCCTTTTTTCTAGAGTAAATACATTTAATTGTGTTAGTCTTTCTTCATAACTTAATCCCCTCTATTCCCTTTATTAGCTTTGTTGCCATTCTCTGTACTTTTTCCAGCTCTAAAATCTCATTTTTATGTAGAGGTGCCCAAAATAGTACTTCATATTCCAAATGAGGGCGTACTAGGGATTTGTATAGTGGGAGAATTCTATTTGCTTCCCTTGCTTCTATACCCTTCTTAATACATGTTATTATTTGACTTGCCTTTGCAGATGCTGCGTGGCATTGAGCACTGTTACCTAGGCTCTTGTCCACAAGTACTCCCAAATCACTTCCAATATCTGATACCCCTAGATTTGCTTCATTAAGATTATAAATTGCATGGCTATTTTTCCTTCCCAGATGCATAACTTTAAATTTATTCATATTAAATCTCATCTGCCACTTAGATGCCCATTCCTCTAATTTATGCAAATCCATTTGGAGGGAAAGTACATCATTTTCTGATGTAATTACCATGCACAACTTTGTGTCATCAGCAAAAATGAAGACATTACACTCCAATCCCATTTCCAAGTCATTAATAAATATGTTAAAAAGGAGGGGACCTAATACTGAGCCCTGAGGAACCCCACTTATCACATTAGTCCAATCAGAGTATGTTCCATTTACAACAACCCTTTGCTTCCTATCTTTAAGCCAGCTCTCAATCCATAAGCAAATATTTATGGCAATTCCTGTATCCTTTAGTTTGCTCAATAGTCTAAAATGTGGCACTGTATCAAAAGCCTTTGCAAAATCCAAATAGACTACATCTACTGAGTTGCCTTGATCGAAGTTCCTACTAACCTCCTCATACAAACTAATTAGGTTTGTTGGACATGACCTATCCTTCATAAATCCATGTCTGCTCCTACTTATAATCCTGTTTGAATAGACATATTCTTGTATATTATCCCTTATTAACCCTTCTAAAAGCTTTCCTACCGAAGTGAGACTTACTGGTCTATAATTCCTTGGATTTGCTCTTGCTCCCTTCTTAAATATAGGTATCACCTCTGCCTTTCTCTAGTCATCTGGTAGAGGCATCTGGTAGAGTCATCTGTGTTGAGTGAATCCTGAAAAATTAGATATAATGGTTTGGCTATTACAGAACCCAGTTCCCTCAGTACACTTGGATGTATTTTATCAAGACCTGGGGCTTTATTAACATTTATTTTTTTCAACTTCTTTTGGATTTCTTCCTGGGATAACCAGTTATTTGGTGAAGGTACTGTAGCCCCATTATGTTGCAGTAACCCAACCACTGGTACCTCCCTATACCGAAGAAAATAACCTATTTAGCTCATCTGCCCTTTCCTGGTCACTAATTATCAAATGGCCTGTGTCACATTCTAATGTTCCTATAGCTTCCTTCCTGGCCTTCTTCCCATTAATATATTAAAAACATATTTTAGGGTTAGTCTTACTCTCCTTTGCAACTAACAGTTCATTTTTTATTTTAGCAAGTCTAATAGCTCTTTTGCAAGCCTTGTTGATTTCCTTGTACTTGCATAAAGCAGTCTGTCACCTCTTGTTTGTATAATTTAATAATTTAAAGTCTATACGTTGTATCATTGCCCTTAAACCGTTAAAATCTGCCCTTTTAAAATAAAGAGTTTTCGTTATCACCTTACAGTTTTTTTTTTTTTTAATTCAATCTCAAATGAGACTGTGTTGGGATCACTGTTTCCCAAAGTTTGCCCTATTTCCACATTTGATACTATATCAATATTATTTGTGATAACTAGATCTAAGATAGCCTAATTTCTAGTAGGTTCTTGTATAACCTGGGCCAGATAATTGAGTGTACTCAAGAACCTGCTCCCCTTAGCTGAACTGCTGGTCTCATTTATCCAGTATACTTCAAGGTACCGTATGTACTCGAGTATAAGCTGAGTTTTTCAGCCCCCTCCTCAAGCTAAACCCCCCTCAACCCCCCTCCTCCACCTAAACCCCCCTAAATACCTCCCCCCTCTCCCCTCACTTACCTGCTTGTGCTCCGGCCTCCCCTCCTTGACCCGGCCCGGGGCGCATGTGACGTCACCCGGTATATGCTAATGACGCGGCGCGCATGTGATGTCACATGCGCGCCAGGTCAAGGAGCGGAGGCCGGAGCACAAGGTAAGTAAGGGGAGAGGGGGGAGGTATTTAGGGGGGTTTAGGTGGAGGAGGGGGGTTGAGGGGGGTTTAAGTTGAGGAGGAGGGTTGAGGGGGTTGAGGTTGAGGAGGTGGGTTGGGGTTGAGGGGGGTTGAGGTTGAGGAGGGGGGTTGAGGTTGAGGAGGGAGGTTGAGGATGGGGGGTTGAGAATGAGGATGGGGGGTTGAGGAGGGGGTTGAGGATGAGGGTGGGAGGTTGAGGAGGGAGGATGAGGATGGGGGGCTTGAGGAGACGGTTAAGGATGGGGGGGTTGAGGGAGGTTGAGGATGGGGGGTTGCGGAGGTAGGTTGAGGATGAGGAGGGAGGTTGAGGATGAGGAGTAGGGGTTGAGCAGGGGGGTTGAGGTTGAGGAGGGGGGTTGAGGAGAGAGGATGAGGAGGGAGGTTGAGGAGGGGGTTGAGGATGAGGAGGGAGGTTGAGGAGGGGGTTGAGGATGAGAAGGGAGGTTGAGGATGAGGAGGGAGGTTGAGGATAAGGAGGGAGGTTAAGGATGAGGAGGGAGGTTAAGGATGAGGAGGGAGGTTGGAAGAGACACAGGGAAGGGAGAGGGGAGAAGAGACACGGAGAGAGAGGGAGACACAGAGGACACAAGAGGGACACAGGGGGCAGCACATTTCCCACCCTCGGCTTATACTCAAGTCACTCATTTTACCCAGTATTTTGTGGTAAAATGGATGCCTCGGGTTATACTTGGGTCGGCTTATACTCGAGTATATACGGTAATTAAAATCTCCCATTATTAGAGCTTGCCCATGCTTAGCTGCATTTCCAATCACTAACAATAATTGCATTTCTTCACTTTCAATTATATTTGGGGGTTTATAGCATACTCCTATTAATATTGTTTTAGAATTTGCTCCTGCGCTATTTAACTCTTTCCACAAACATTCAACATTACCAGCATAAATATCTTTTTTGACTATAGGCTTAAATTCAGGCTTAACATAGACAAATCCCTCCTCCTCATTTACCATTGCCTCTATCTTTCCTGAATGGTTTATAACCATGCAGATTAACAGTCCAGTCATGAGATTCATCCCACCACTTTTCAGTAATGACTATTAAATCTAATTTCTCATTAACTGCTAATAATTCTAACTCTCCCATTTTTCCTGGCAAGCTTCTGGCGTTAGCAAGCATACACCTTATGTTAGGAGTCTGTAGTTCTGAGGTGCCTGCCACTGTCCTTGAGTTACATAACAATACCTCCCTCCATTACTTCTATCTCATCCCTCCCCACTACCTACTCGTTTAAAAACTCCCCCAGATGTTCTACCATTCTATCCCCTAGCACACTAGCTCCCTCATCATCAGTTTTCTGTCCTGTTGCAGTAATCAGTGTACAGGTGAGAGTGGGTGTGGCTTGGCCTGTGTAAGTTATATGTGTGTGCATTTTGTTGTTTTCTGTTAAATCGGTTCTGTGGGGCAGGACAGTGTTTCCTATCCTGTGCTCATTTATCATTGTACAGGCGAGTAGGCGGGGTCTATTTTAACAAGGGAAGAGCTTGGGAGCTTGCAATCATTTCTAATGTAAGTGTAGTTAGTGTGTAGGAGATTAAATAAAAGGAGGAAATCCAAAAAAAGGGGGTATTAGAAGAAAAAACAGAAAACAAACGTATACGGTATATTGTTTCTGTTTTGTTTGGTTTAAGGTGTGGAAAATAAATCTTTATACAAATACATTGATTTGTTTTCTCACTGTATTTTTGTAACTGATAATCATGAGTCAGTCCAGTGGAAACCTCACTCAGTGTCCATCCTGCCAAATGTATGCACTACTGGAACAGATGATCTAGGGTCCATACCTCTGTGACAGGTGTGAGCATGTTGCCTCTCTGGAAGCTCAAATTGAAGATCTGGAGAGGAGAATTGCAGCACTTAGTGATACTGCTCCACTGGAAAGGGAGGTGGTGCTCATGGCGCACAGTTTAGCTGGGCCTAGTTTCGAGGGAGGAGCTGGGGCTAGTGAGTATGGCCAGGGAGTTGGTTGGGTTACAGTTAGAAGGGGAATCAGGGGGAACCGGAGGAGGCAGGCCAGTTCTAAATTGGCAAACACCAACAGATTTGCCAGATTGAGTGAAACTGTTGGGGATGTCCATTCACGAATGGCAATGCCAGATAGAGCTGTTCCCTCTAACAGCCGGGAGAACAGTTCTACCGGAGGAGAGGGAGGGCAGAATAGGAAGAGCAACAGACATGTTTTGGTGGTAGGGGACTCTATTATTAGGAAGGTAGACAGGGTAATTTGTCACCCAGATCCCAGCAATCGAACAGTTTGCTGTCTCCCGGGTGCTCGGGTTCGGCATGTTGTGGATCGGGTGGATAAATTATTGGGAGGGGCTGGTAATGAACCGGCGGTCTTGGTACATATTGGTACCAATGACAAAGTTAGTGGAAGATGGAGCGTTCTAAAGAATGATTTTAGAGAATTAGGGAATAAGCTTAAAGCAAGGACCTCCAAGGTAGTATTTTCTGAGATACTACCAGTGCCACGTGCTAGCCCAGGGAGGCAGAAGGAGCTTAGGGAGGTTAATGCGTGGCTAAAAAAGTGGTGCAGTGCAGAGGGTTTTGGGTTTTTAGAGCACTGGGCTGACTTCTTACTTGGGTACAATCTCTATAGCAGGGATGGATTGCACCTTAATGATGAGGGCGCTTTTGTGCTAGGGGATAGGATAGTAGAACGGCTGGGGGAGTTTTTAAACTTGTAGGTGGGGGGGGAAGGGACTATATAGAAGTATTGGGGTAAATAGGGTAGAGAGGGAAAGGGATGAATTAGTTACCCATGGGGGAGGAGAAGGGGAGAGGGTTACAATAGAAAGTAGGGAGGTATTAATAGGGCCCTAAATACAGTGGCAGGCACTTCACAACAGCAGAGCCATAGCAACATAAAATGTATGAATGCTATTGCAAGAAGTTTGCCTGGGAAAATAGATGAGCTAAAAATATTAGCAGTACAAGAAAAATGGGGCTTAATAGGCATTATGGAAACATGGTGGGATGAATCTCATGACTGGACTGTTAATCTGGATGGTTATAACCTATTTAGGAAAGATAGGGGAAATGGTAAAAGAGGAGGAGGGATCTGTCTTTATGTTAAGCCTGAATTTAAGCCTATAGTCAGAGAAAATATTTATGCTGGCACTAACGGCATCATTGAATCTTTGTGGGTTGAGCTAAATAGTGGAGGAGCTAATTCTAAACGCATATTGGTGGGAGTATGCTATAAACCCCCAAATATAGCTGAAAGTGAGGAAATACAATTATTGTTACAGATTGGAAATGCAGCTAAGCATGGGCAAGTTCTAATAATGGGAGACTTTACTTACCCTGAAATAAACTGGATAAATGAGACCAGCAGCTCAGCTAAGTGGAGCAGGTTCTTGAGCACACTCAGGGATCATTATCTGGCCCAGGTAAAACAAGAACCTACTAGAAATGGGGCAATCTTGGATTTAGTCATCACAAGTAATATTGATATAATATCAAATGTAAAAATAGGGGAACCATTGGGGAACAGTGATCACAACACAGTCTCATTTGAGATTGAATACAAAAGACAGAGTTGTAAGGGGACAACAAAAACTCTAAATATTAAAAGGTCTAACTTTAATGGGCTACGGGCAGCAATACAACATATAGACTGGGACAAAGAACTTACAGGGAAGAATACTGAAAATAAATGGACAACATCCAAATCTTTACTAAATAAACATACTCATCAGCATGTAACATGTGGAAATAAAATGAATAGGAGTAAATCACATCCTATGTGGCTTAACAATGACTTAAAGATCATGATGAGGAAAAAGAAACATGCATTTAAATTATACAAGAAGGAGGGAACAGAGGCAGCTTTATGTGACTAAAAGGAAATCAACAAGTCTTGCAAAAGGGCTATTAGACTGGCTAAAATAGAAAATGAGAAGTCAGTTGCAATGGAAAGTAAGACTAACCCTAAAATATTTTTTTAATATACTAATGGGAAGAAGGCCAGGAAGGAATCGATAGGACCATTACAATGTGACAGAGGCCATCTGATAATTAGTAACCAGGAAAAGGCAGATGAGCTAAGTAGGTTCTTTTCTTCGGTATACACAAGGGAGGTACCAGTGGTTGGGACACCGCAACATAATGGGGCTACACTACGCATAAATTAGAGAAATCGGCGGCTAAATGGCAGATGAGATTTAATACAAATAAATGTAAGGTTATGCATTTGGGAAGGAACAATAGCCAAGCAATCTATAATCTTAATGGAGCAAATCTAGGGGTATCAGATATTGAAAGGGATTTGGGAGTACTAGTGGACAACCACCTAGGTAACTCAAAAGCCAAGCAGCGGCTGCAAAGGCAAATAAAATATTAGCATGTATTAGGAAGGGTATAGAAGCCAGGGAAGAAGATATAATTCTGCCACTATACAAATCTCTAGTACGTCCTCATTTGGAATATGGAGTACAATTTTGGGCACCACCTCATAAAAAGACATTTTAGAGCTGGAAAAAGTACAGAGAAGGGCTACAAAACTAATAAGGGGAATAGAGGGGCTAAGTTATGAAGAAAGACTAACAAAATTAAACTTATTTTCGCTAGAAAAAAGGCGTCTAAGAGGAGATATGATTACGTTATATAAATACATCCACGGTCAATATAAGGCTTTGTCAAGTGAACTTTTTGTAGCAAGAGATTTTCAACTGACAAGAGGACATCCTTTGAGGTTAGAGGAAACAAAGATTTCACCTTACAGAAAGAAAAGAGTTATTCACAGTTAGGGTGCTTAAACTGTGGAATTCTCTACCAAAGGAGGTGGTGACAGCGAATTCGATAGACTTCAAAAAGGGGTTAGATATATTTTTGAATAAAGAGGGCATTCAAGGCTATCCTAGATAACTAGCAAAGGAATATTGATCCAGGGAGAAATTTGATCGCCAGTTTCTGGGGTCAGGAAGGAATTTTGCTTTTTTTTCCCCTAATGAGACAATTGGCAAAGTTTCAATGGTTTTTTTTTTTCTGTTTGCCTTCCTCTGGATCAAATAACAATTAACAAATAATAATAAATAGTCCACATTAAAAAGATCAATAGAGATCTAAAAAGGTTGAACTTGATGGACTAATTCTTTATTCATCCTCCAATACTATAATATTAATAATTATTTAATCAATAATTTAATTAATAACTATTCCGCATATTGCAGATCAGAGGAGATCTTAACAGGTTGAACTTGATGGACTGAAAGTCTTTTTTCAACCTTAATTACTATGTAACTATGTAACTATGTAACTATGTAAGGTGCAATCCATCCCTGCTATAGAGATTGTACCCAAGTGAGAAGTCAGCCCAGTGCTATAAAAGCCCAAACCCCTCCTTAATGCATTTTTAGCCACGCATTAACCTCCCTAAGTTCCTTCTGCCTTCCTGGGCTAGCACATGGCACTGGTAGTATCTCAGAAAAAACTACATTGGAGGTCCTTCCCTTCAGCTTATTACCAAGTTCTATAAAATCATTGTTTAAGACATTCAATCTTCCACTAACTTTGTCATTGGTACCAATATGTAACAAGACCGCCAGTTCATTTCCAGCCCTTCCCAATAATTTGTCTACCCGATCCATAACATGCCGAACCCGAGCACCTGGAAGTAGTGATGTCGCAAACATCAAATTTTTGGTTCGCGAACCGCGGACGCGAACTTCGTCAAAATGTTTGCGAACGGGTGAACCGGGCGAACAGCCATAGACTTCAATGGGCAGGCGAATTTCAAAACCCACAGGGACTCTTTCTGGCCACAATAGTGATGGGAAAGTTGTTTCAAGGGGACTAACACCTGGACTGTGGCATGCCGGAGGGGGATCCATGGCAAAACTCCCACGGAAAATTACATAGTTGATGCAGAGTCTGGTTTTAAGCCATAAAGGGCATAAATCACCTAACATTCCTAAATAGTTTGGAATAACATGCTTTAAAACATCAGGTATGATGTTGTATCGATCAGGTAGTGTAAGGGTTACACCCGCTTCACAGTAACAGACCAATCTCCCCGTTTAATGCACCGCAAACAATTGCAAACTGTCCCTTTGCACAACCGCAAACTCCCCATTTGCACAAGGTTGGATACCAAGCTAGCCATGTCCCGTTCCTTGTCCTCACTGATGTCATTGAAGGTCTCTTCCTCCACCCGGCCACCAAGGGACCCCGAAAGATGACAACAAGCCCCCTGGGATGCCTGTTGTGTTTGGTCTTCAACCTCCTCAAAGCCACCTTCCTCCTCTGACTCCTCTTCTTCAAACTCTCTCTGCGTTGCCTCTGTCTGCATTATTATAAGTTGTGTACTGTTAAGTAGTACTATTCCTATCGGTTTAATCCTTGGTACGTGTATATGGCATTGATTTTTGGAACAGGGAGATGGAAAAAGATGCTTGGTCGGACCTCCTACTTCGAATTTGGGGCACTGCACGTGCAATGTAATGTGCCACCAGATAGGAGTGGTGTATTAAGTTGTACTATTTATTCCTATCAGTTTGATACCTGTTATGTCACCTATCAGGGGACGTGTATATGGCATGGATTTTTGGAAGCGGGAGATGGAAAAAGATGCTTGGTCGGTCCTCCCACTTCAAATTTGGGGCACTGCGCTTGCAATCTAAGGTGCCACCAGATATGAGTGTCACTGTGCACTGGCCAAAGTTGGCAGAGTAGGCGCTGTAGGCCTCACACACACGCCTGTAGGCAGGCAAATGATATTCAATCGATTACAGTCAAAAAAGTGTTGTTTTATGTCACTGTACACTACGGTTGCACCAGATATGACATATCACTGTGCACTGGCAAAAGTTGGCAGAGTAGATGCAATAGGCTTCACACACACACGCGTGTAGGCAGGCAATTGCTATTCAATCTATTACAGTCAAAAAAGTGTGGTTTTATTTCACTGAGCACAATATAAGCTGTGAGCCTGACACAGGCAGGCAACTGAAATTAGATTACAGGAAAAAAATGGTTGTTTTCAATGTATGGTACACCACCAGGTATGAGTAGTGAAAATAAGCACAATATAAGCTGTTAGGTGTTAGCCTGTCACACACACACGCTGGCAGGCAGTCATATGCAATTAGATTACACAGAAAAAAATTATAAAATAAAATAAATTATGTTCTAGCCCTAAAAAGGGCTTTTTGGGTTGCTGTCCTTGCAGCAGATATCAGATGAGTCCTTCAGGTCTGTAGTGGAAGCTAAATACACAGCCTGGCTATCTATTTCCCTATTAAATCTCCAGCAGCTACACTATCTGACCTCTCACAACGAATGCAGCTTCAGAATGATTCTAAAATGTATGCTGTCCTTCAGATGGAAGGCTCTGAGAGGGAGTGTATGCTGCTGATTGGCTGGAATGTGTCTGCTGACTGTGAGGTGCAGGGTCAAAGTTTCCTCAATGATAAAGAATAGGGGGCGAACCGAAAAGCGCATGTGTTTGCCGTCCAATGCGAGTGCAAACAAGCCAAAATCGCTGTGAATAGTCCGCGGGCGAACTGTCCGCGACATCTCTACCCGGAAGACAGCAAACTGTTCGATAGATGGGATCTGGGTGACAAATCACCCTGTCTACCTTCCTAATAATAGAGTCTCCAATCACCAGAACCTGCCTGTTGCTCTGCCTATTCTCCCCTCCCACTTATCCAGTAGAACTGTTCTCCCGGCTGTTAGAGGGAACAGCACTATCTGGCATTGCCATTCCTGAATGGACATCCCCAAAATGGACTACATTTAAATCCTTACTAAATATACATACACATCGGCATATACCGTGTGGGAATAAAAGTAAAAGGAGTAAATCCCATCCAATGTGGCTTAACAATGATTTAAAGATCAAGATATGCAGTAAAAAAACAGGCATTTAAATTATACAAACAAGAGGGGACAGAGACTGCTTTAAAAAAAAATTCCCTTTGAAACGATTGGCTAAGTCTCGCTTGGTTTTTTTTTTCTGTTTGCCTTCCTCTGGATTAATTAATAATAAAAATAATAATAATAATAATTAAATAATTGATTAATACTTAATTAACAGCTAATTAATTAATAGTTAATCCGCATATTGCAGATCAGAGGAGATCTTAAAAGGCTGAACTTGATGGACTGAAATACTTTTTTCAACCTTAAATACTATGGGCCTCATTCTAATATCGGCCGTAAAACGTCTGCAAAGCTGCGATTCCTTGCGGCCGTCTTACGGCCTCGTGTAGAGCTACATTTACCTTGCAATTCAAATAGACGGCGCCGCAAGGATATCCTCCTTACGGCCGGCCGCAGATCATGCAACCGTCCGCAAGGTCTGAAAACTTTAAATGCAAATATAAATTCAAGATGGCACTGTAAAGCTCTGTAAATGCTAGGGATCATAATGGGGGACATGAGGATTAATAGCAACCCCCTCTCAAGCTTGCACATCAGCCCAAATCCGATATTTCATTAACGGTTTATTTTACGTCCCGCAGCCTGGGCGGGTCTGAGGTGCTCCAAGCCCTCGGGACTTTGTCCACGGATATTTGACATGAATTAAAATAAAAAATATTTTCGGATTTGAGTGTAGGGGAATGTTGTGCTATGAATGCTAACACCCCCAATCACTTTATCGTCTCATGAGAGTGCAGGATGGCTTTATTATGTGCTTAATTATGTGCTTGCGGGACCTTTTTGGTGCAAGTAAGCTGTGGCTCGGTTTTAGCCTTGCCGAGAGGGTTCCCGGAGCAATAGAATAGCAACCAGGGTTTTTTTTGCGGCCGGAACTCTTGCGGACGTTTAAGATCAAAGGCTTTCCTGCGGCGCGTGCGGCCGCAAGGGATAACAAGGCGCCGGCCGCAAGCCTGCCGGAGTCTCCGGCCGGAAGGGAATAGAATAGGCAAATAGCCTGCGGCCCCGCATCTCCTACGGCCGATAATAGAATGAGGCCCCATGTAACTATGTAACTATGTAACAGTTTCACTCAATCTGGCAAATCTGTTGGTGCTTGCCATGAGAGATCAGAGGTAGCTCTAAAGATGCATAAAGGCACAAGACAAAGCAAAGAAACCAGGGTATGTTTTGTTGCAAAAAGGCCAGTCACATGAAAAATAACTGCTCAATCGGGAAAGCTGAGCAGCGAAGGAAAGAGCCACCTATGAGAGAAAGAGTTAAAAACAGCCACAAAGGAAATCCTTACATGCACAAAGGAGACCTCACAAGCATAACTAGTACCTTTAACGTAACTCTGAATAGCACATCACATGGATGGTGCATCAAATCAGGGGCAACAAATTACATGACAAGCGATGAAACGTTTTTTACAGAAATGTATTGCAGTGCAAAAGACAGAAGTCTTCTTAGCAAATGGCAAAAGTATAACAGTGGTAGGTAAGCGTCAAGGGTTCCTGAATTGCATCACACCATCAGGGGGTAAGCAAAGCATCATTGTAAAGAATATTCTGTATGTTCCATGCCTAGAAGAAAGCTTCCTATCAGTGAAAACCCTTGCTAAAAATTGACCCACAGTCCAATTTCGAGGCAATAAATGCACAGTTCACATAGTGTGCACAATAAGGGAGTCAATATTAAATGTTTTTAAGGAATTATTCCCCATTCCCTTGATTTTTAAAGAAGTTTTTAACCGCCGTTGTCTCCAATAATATAAATAAAGATTTATTGTTTTGTATTTCTCTAGTCCTTTATTAAATACATTTGAATTGGTGTTATGCACCGAGATAAATAATTATTATTATTATTTCCCAACATTATTGCATATTTATATATTAGTGGTTTAATCCACATTTTTGGGTATCAACTGAATTCAGGAATCTAACGTTATTTCCCTCTTATTTGTGTATCTTTAAACAAGATGGCGAGTCTTAATATAGACAGTTGGAAATTCACCAACTTACATAATGAAGCAGCAGAAAGTTTCAACTTTACAGCCATAGAAAAGAAAGATGAGGATATTAACATTAAAATTGCTTTTAGAGACCTGAATAAGAATTTGAAGAAGCAAGTGAAAATAGTATGGGAACTGACAAGCCTTGAAAATTATATAAAACAAAAGATTGTACCGAGAGGCCTAAGGATAAAAATAATGCCAGCAACTAGTCTAATTAATGATGATTTTTTTTAAAAATGGACAGATATCTTATCACAATGTTCATTAAACTTGATGGACTTAATAGTGCAAACAGAAAAAAAGCACCTGGAAATGTTCAGCACCGAACTAGACAAAAGTCAGAAATTAGTTGAAACATTCAAAGAGAAACCCGAATATGAAATGAACTGTCAGAAATTGACTTAAAATCTGGAGAGATTTAAAAACGAAATAAAATCCAGAAAGCAAAAGAAGTTCTTAAGAGATCAGGATGATTATAAAAACAATATGATATATAAAAACACCCAGAGAAACAATAGAACAAAGATATCATCTGACATAAGTTCATCAGAATATGAAACCTCAGACATTGAAGACCCAAATATGAGATTGGGATCAAGTACTGATGGTACACAAAGGGGTCTAAGAACTAGATCAATGCAAGAACATGAACAGAGACAAGAAAAAGCTTTTTTAGACAGAGGCCGTTATATCCAAAGAGGAAAAAGGAAAGCAACCAACACACAGATAAGACCAAATCGATATCAAGGACCCCCACATTAAGTCCGAATGCCTCTGATCCAGAAGACTCTTTACAAATAATAAATGTATCAACTTTTGCACTAAATGAAACACACAAAGCTGTCCTAAAAAGAGGCCTCTCTTTTGTTCCATCATCCAAAGTAGAACTTTTCACTAACATAAAAGATTTGAATCTCTTTGGAAGGAAATTGGCACTACATAAATTTTATAAAAATAAAAATATGAAAGAATATGCGTATCTAAATATTGATAAAGAGGATCAAGATATGTTCATGGATATGATGGCCCTAATAGAGGAAAATGAGAATGAAGATGTATTTACATCAGAATCTGGAATCCCAAAAAAATGGAAAAAAAAGAGCAAATTCACGCCTCAAATTAAGGACTATCCAAACATTAGTGTATTTATACAACAAGTCACAAGAGAACTGGAAAATTTATATACATTTAAACAGAAATCTACATACAATCTAAGCAAAAAGGAAAATGTAGCATTAAAGGAACTCCAGGATTGTAAAACTATACAAATTAAACCAGCTGACAAAGGGTAAAATATTGTAGTAATGACAAATGAGGACTACCAAAAAATGTGTGAGAAGATCCTAAAAGATAAATCAACTTATGAAACATTGAGGGCAGATCCTACAAATATGTATATAGAAGAACTCAAACTAGTGCTTGATAAAGCACTAGTAGAAGGAATAATCAATAAAAATACATATGATTACCTACTACCAAATAGTCCAACAATCCCGACTTTCTATGCACTTCCAAAAGTGCATAAAAAGATGTCACCGATACCTGGTAGACCGATTGTATCAGGGAACAATAATATATCTGAAAATATAAGTAAATTCTTGGACTACCATCTCAAAGATCTAGTTACAGGCCTTCCCTCATATATCAAGGACACAACAGACATATTAAAACAATTAGAAGACACAATAGTACCAACTAAAACATGGCTTGTGAGCATAGATGTAGAAGCCCTATATAGCTCAATACAACATGCCCAGGGCATTGAGGCTGTGGGTTTCTTTTTAAGAACTAAAGGAACCAAAATGGAACCATTTAACAACTTCCTATTAACTCTATTAGAGTATATACTAACCAGAAATTATTTCATCTTTGCTGACAGATGGATACATCAAATTAGGGGCACAGCAATGGGGACATCATGTGCCCCTAATTATGCAAACTTATTCCTAGGGTGGTGGGAAGAAAGATGGATTTTTGAGGAAACCAGAAAAGATATGACAGACAATATATTAATGTGGAGAAGATTTATAGACGATATTATAATCTTCTGGACTGGAACAAAAGAAGAACTGTCTCTCTTCATAGATACCCTGAATAAGAACACCCTAGGTCTAAAATTTACATATGAAATCAATTCAACTGAATTGGCCTTTTTGGATCTAAAAATAATGAAGGATCATGTGGGAAACATTAGCACAACCACATATAGAAAAGATACAGCATCTAATAGCCTATTAGAGTGGTCAAGTCAACATCATGAACCCCAAAAAAGAGGGATACCAAAGGGCCAATACCTGCGTATCCGAAGGAACTGTAGCAATGATATCTCTTTTAAGTTAGAGGCCGACAAACTTAGGAAACGTTTCAAAAGTAGGGGATATCCAAATAAATGCCTCAAGAAAGCATATCAATATGCCCTTAATGTGAAAAGAACAGATCTCCTAAATACACAAGAGAAATATACGCAAAAGATACAAGTGGAACAACCACTAACACAGAAAGAGAAGGCCTCTAGCGAAGAAGATGATGTTATACGATGTATACTCACATATGGACATAATGCAAGAGAAATTAAAAACATCTTCTCAAAATTTTGGTATTTACTAACGGCTGATGAGGACCTAAACACCAAGGTCTCCGCCCAAAGTTCAATAACATATAGACGGAGTCCGAACCTAAGGGATCTTCTTGTACATAGCCATTTTTCAGAACATAAACAGAAGGAAAAAACATGGCTGAAACCCCTAACTGGCTGTTATAGATGTGGACGATGTAAATACTGTAAATTTATAAAACCTAGCAAGGAATTTGTCCATCCAACATCAGGCAAGAAATACCCCATAAAAGAGTTCTATAATTGTAAAACTAAAGGGGTCATCTATGTGGTACAATGCATTTGTACGAAAATCTACGTCGGAAAAACGAGCAGAGAATTCAGACGTAGAATAGGAGAACATATCTGCTCAATTACAAATGATTATGATACACCAATAGCACGTCATGTAAAATCAAAACATCAGAAAGATACATCTGTTCTAAAATTCTTGATTATAGATGGAGCCAAATTGGGCCCAAGGAAAGGGAACCTAGATGATATACTACTTAGAAGAGAATCAAAATGGATATATGAGCTACAGGCCCAAACACCTAAAGGCCTGAATGAAGGGTTTTCCTTCAAGGCATTTCTATGAGCTCTTATAAGGAAAAGTGGAATAGATATACTCTGAGAATATGATGGAAATAAAGGTCATGATAGAAGAATTACTTGGATTCTTTTATATTATGCAAAGATACATCATAACCTCCAACTTATATAAGCGAAGGAGGCATTACATATAAGTTCATTCAAACCAAATATTCACTAAATTAATTATTTTACCAATAGCACTTATTATATACAGTATACAATGTCCAATATGGACATTTTCATATTATATGAATATAATTTTTCACTGTACAGTGTACGATAAATAATATAGTTCACTAAGATTGATCACAAATAGTATTATTTAATCACTTTAAGATTGCACAAGGATGGTGTAGATACAAGATTTGGTTTTTATATACAACTCACATAGCCAGCAGGTTATATAAATATAGCACCAGTAGTTATATAACTACATTTCACAGTATATTAACACAATGTATATCTCACATTATTTATTGAATGGATAAAAGTAGAATTACATGCAAGGTATATCTCTGTACAATAAGGCAATAAGGGAATAATTATCCAAAAGTACTCTCAAAAACTCAAAGAGACATGTACCAATCTCATTATAATATGATTAAAATGTAGATAGAATCCGAAATGTTACTGTCATGATTTTGTAATAACAATTAAAAACATCTCTTTAGAGTAAAGCAATGGTGAATATGAGATCTATTCCCTACATAAAAGTAAATGATGATCTATTTCTTATCATTAATATATACCAATTAAAATATGCGGAGCCATGATGATATCGTGATTTACATGTAAGATATAATGTTGTTACAGTTTAGATTGTAGCATGAGAACACATGCAGACTAATAACAATACTTAATATATGAACTTTAGAAACTTATATCGAGGGCCCCTATCAGGGACACTCAATATAAATGTGACAAAAAGAATCAGGAAGTGACTTTAGATATAACTTGCTAGACTTGTCAGACCAACTTATACATGTTACCCCTTCACTTGCATAAAAAGGTAAAGGGTAACCATGACTACCGATCCGTCTATAAATAGGAGGCACCGTGGAGAACATCGCCTTCCCCCTTTGAGAAAGTCACACCCATGTGACGAAACGTACGTCAGGGTAGCGTCTGACGTCAGACGCCAATTTTGTAATAAGCAAGCGCTTCCAGTATAGCTGAATGCAGCTCTGTGATTATTGAGTCCTCACCAGAGATATATGTTGTGCTTTAGCTCTGGCACACGGGAGAGCCCGATGCCGAGTCCTAACCATTAGCAAAGATCAACCTAACAAGAAACTCTGCAAAAGGGATAGAAATACTAATGCTATTTGGGATATAAGGACTGAGCCAATACAGAAAGCCTATACACGGAGATAAACCTAATGGAGATAATACTGACCTCCTAGTATAGTGCTAGGAACACTGTTATACCTTATATATATGCTACAATTGTACTCTAAATACACAGGAGAGCTATAAAAATGACATCTTAACTCATGGTGATACACTGAATACATCTTAACCCATGGTGATACACTGTACAAATATATAAAAAACATATATATCACTAAGTGGTATATTTAGTCCAAGTGGCAAATATAAAAAGACTAAAAGATACCACCAAAAGAAGAGATATATATATATATACCCTTGGGTAATGAGCTGTATATCTCACACTAAAATCAAGAGGGGATATCCCCGATATATAGACCTGTGAATGAGATTAGAATGAGATTAGATATCAATATTGTAGTATATTATATGGATATATAATAGGGTATGATAAAGCACTACACACATTGATGTATGGACTGGTTACCTATAGAACTCTCAAGTCCGGCTATATATATTTAATATAATCTCTTTGAGATATAATTATATATAAAAGGAAGGAAGCCAAGCTAAAGACTTATATTAAGCACCTATAAAGACAAAATAGGAGAGATTATAATACTGTATTCATCTCTCAGCAATTGATCTAGTGTGCACAATAAGGGAGTCAATATTAAATGTTTTTAAGGAATTATTCCCCATTCCCTTGATTTTTAAAGAAGTTTTTAACCGCCGTTGTCTCTAATAATATAAATAAAGATTTATTGTTTTGTATTTCTCTAGTCCTTTATTAAATACATTTGAATTGGTGTTATGCACCGAGAGAAATAATTATTATTATTATTTCCCAACATTATTGCATATTTATATATTAGTGGTTTAATCCACATTTTTGGGTATCAACTGAATTCAGGAATCTAACGTTATTTCCCTCTTATTTGTGTATCTTTAAACAAGATGGCGAGTCTTAATATAGACAGTTGGAAATTCACCAACTTACATAATGAAGCAGCAGAAAGTTTCAACTTTACAGCCATAGAAAAGAAAGATGAGGATATTAACATTAAAATTGCTTTTAGAGACCTGAATAAGAATTTGAAGAAGCAAGTGAAAATAGTATGGGAACTGACAAGCCTTGAAGATTATATAAAACAAAAGATTGTACCGAGAGGCCTAAGGATAAAAATAATGCCAGCAACTAGTCTAATTAATGATGATTTTTTTTAAAAATGGACAGATATCTTATCACAATGTTCATTAAACTTGATGGACTTAATAGTGCAAACAGAAAAAAAGCACCTGGAAATGTTCAGCACCGAACTAGACAAAAGTCAGAAATTAGTTGAAACATTCAAAGAGAAACCCGAATATGAAATGAACTGTCAGAAATTGACTGAAAATCTGGAGAGATTTAAAAACGAAATAAAATCCAGAAAGCAAAAGAAGTTCTTAAGAGATCAGGATGATTATAAAAACAATAGGATATATAAAAACACCCAGAGAAACAATAGAACAAAGATATCATCTGACATAAGTTCATCAGAATATGAAACCTCAGACATTGAAGACCCAAATATGAGATTGGGATCAAGTACTGATGGTACACAAAGGGGTCTAAGAACTAGATCAATGCAAGAACATGAACAGAGACAAGAAAAAGCTTTTTTAGACAGAGGCCGTTATATCCAAAGAGGAAAAGGGAAAGCAACCAACACACAGATAAGACCAAATCGATATCAAGGACCCCCACATTAAGTCCGAATGCCTCTGATCCAGAAGACTCTTTACAAATAATAAATTTATCAACTTTTGCACTAAATGAAACACACAAAGCTGTCCTAAAAAGAGGCCTCTCTTTTGTTCCATCATCCAAAGTAGAACTTTTCACTAACATAAAAGATTTGAATCTCTTTGGAAGGAAATTGGCACTACATAAATTTTATAAAAATAAAAATATGAAAGAATATGCGTATCTAAATATTGATAAAGAGGATCAAGATATGTTCATGGATATGATGGCCCTAATAGAGGAAAATGAGAATGAAGATGTATTTACATCAGAATCTGGAATCCCAAAAAAATGGAAAAAAAAGAGCAAATTCACGCCTCAAATTAAGGACTATCCAAACATTAGTGTATTTATACAACAAGTCACAAGAGAACTGGAAAATTTATATACATCTAAACAGAAATCTACATACAATCTAAGCAAAAAGGAAAATGTAGCATTAAAGGAACTCCAGGATTGTAAAACTATACAAATTAAACCAGCTGACAAAGGGTAAAATATTGTAGTAATGACAAATGAGGACTACCAAAAAATGTGTGAGAAGATCCTAAAAGATAAATCAACTTATGAAACATTGAGGGCAGATCCTACAAATATGTATATAGAAGAACTCAAACTAGTGCTTGATAAAGCACTAGTAGAAGGAATAATCAATAAAAATACATATGATTACCTACTACCAAATAGTCCAACAATCCCGACTTTCTATGCACTTCCAAAAGTGCATAAAAAGATGTCACCGATACCTGGTAGACCGATTGTATCAGGGAACAATAATATATCTGAAAATATAAGTAAATTCTTGGACTACCATCTCAAAGATCTAGTTACAGGCCTTCCCTCATATATCAAGGACACAACAGACATATTAAAACAATTAGAAGACACAATAGTACCAACTAAACATGGCTTGTGAGCATAGATGTAGAAGCCCTATATAGCTCAATACCACATGCCCAGGGCATTGAGGCTGTGGGTTTCTTTTTAAGAACTAAAGGAACCAAAATGGAACCATTTAACAACTTCCTATTAACTCTATTAGAGTATATACTAACCAGAAATTATTTCATCTTTGCTGACAGATGGATACATCAAATTAGGGGCACAGCAATGGGGACATCATGTGCCCCTAATTATGCAAACTTATTCCTAGGGTGGTGGGAAGAAAGATGGATTTTTGAGGAAACCAGAAAAGATATGACAGACAATATATTAATGTGGAGAAGATTTATAGACGATATTATAATCTTCTGGACTGGAACAAAAGAAGAACTGTCTCTCTTCATAGATACCCTGAATAAGAACACCCTAGGTCTAAAATTTACATATGAAATCAATTCAACTGAATTGGCCTTTTTGGATCTAAAAATAATGAAGGATCATGTGGGAAACATTAGCACAACCACATATAGAAAAGATACAGCATCTAATAGCCTATTAGAGTGGTCAAGTCAACATCATGAACCCCAAAAAAGAGGGATACCAAAGGGCCAATACCTGCGTATCCGAAGGAACTGTAGCGATGATATCTCTTTTAAGTTAGAGGCCGACAAACTTAGGAAACGTTTCAAAAGTAGGGGATATCCAAATAAATGCCTCAAGAAAGCATATCAATATGCCCTTAATGTGAAAAGAACAGATCTCCTAAATACACAAGAGAAATATACGCAAAAGATACAAGTGGAACAACCACTAACACAGAAAGAGAAGGCCTCTAGCGAAGAAGATGATGTTATACGATGTATACTCACATATGGACATAATGCAAGAGAAATTAAAAACATCTTCTCAAAATTTTGGTATTTACTAACGGCTGATGAGGACCTAAACACCAAGGTCTCCGCCCAAAGTTCAATAACATATAGACGGAGTCCGAACCTAAGGGATCTTCTTGTACATAGCCATTTTTCAGAACATAAACAGAAGGAAAAAACATGGCTGAAACCCCTAACTGGCTGTTATAGATGTGGACGATGTAAATACTGTAAATTTATAAAACCTAGCAAGGAATTTGTCCATCCAACATCAGGCAAGAAATACCCCATAAAAGAGTTCTATAATTGTAAAACTAAAGGGGTCATCTATGTGGTACAATGCATTTGTACGAAAATCTACGTCGGAAAAACGAGCAGAGAATTCAGACGTAGAATAGGAGAACATATCTGCTCAATTACAAATGATTATGATACACCAATAGCACGTCATGTAAAATCAAAACATCAGAAAGATACATCTGTTCTAAAATTCTTGATTATAGATGGAGCCAAATTGGGCCCAAGGAAAGGGAACCTAGATGATATACTACTTAGAAGAGAATCAAAATGGATATATGAGCTACAGGCCCAAACACCTAAAGGCCTGAATGAAGGGTTTTCCTTCAAGGCATTTCTATGAGCTCTTATAAGGAAAAGTGGAATAGATATACTCTGAGAATATGATGGAAATAAAGGTCATGATAGAAGAATTACTTGGATTCTTTTATATTATGCAAAGATACATCATAACCTCCAACTTATATAAGCGAAGGAGGCATTACATATAAGTTCATTCAAACCAAATATTCACTAAATTAATTATTTTACCAATAGCACTTATTATATACAGTATACAATGTCCAATATGGACATTTTCATATTATATGAATATAATTTTTCACTGTACAGTGTACGATAAATAATATAGTTCACTAAGATTGATCACAAATAGTATTATTTAATCACTTTAAGATTGCACAAGGATGGTGTAGATACAAGATTTGGTTTTTATATACAACTCACATAGCCAGCAGGTTATATAAATATAGCACCAGTAGTTATATAACTACATTTCACAGTATATTAACACAATGTATATCTCACATTATTTATTGAATGGATAAAAGTAGAATTACATGCAAGGTATATCTCTGTACAATAAGGCAATAAGGGAATAATTATCCAAAAGTACTCTCAAAAACTCACAGAGACATGTACCAATCTCATTATAATATGATTAAAATGTAGATAGAATCCGAAATGTTACTGTCATGATTTTGTAATAACAATTAAAAACATCTCTTTAGAGTAAAGCAATGGTGAATATGAGATCTATTCCCTACATAAAAGTAAATGATGATCTATTTCTTATCATTAATATATACCAATTAAAATATGCGGAGCCATGATGATATCGTGATTTACATGTAAGATATAATGTTGTTACAGTTTAGATTGTAGCATGAGAACACATGCAGACTAATAACAATACTTAATATATGAACTTTAGAAACTTATATCGAGGGCCCCTATCAGGGACACTCAATATAAATGTGACAAAAAGAATCAGGAAGTGACTTTAGATATAACTTGCTAGACTTGTCAGACCAACTTATACATGTTACCCCTTCACTTGCATAAAAAGGTAAAGGGTAACCATGACTACCGATCCGTCTATAAATAGGAGGCACCGTGGAGAACATCGCCTTCCCCCTTTGAGAAAGTCACACCCATGTGACGAAACGTACGTCAGGGTAGCGTCTGACGTCAGACGCCAATTTTGTAATAAGCAAGCGCTTCCAGTATAGCTGAATGCAGCTCCGTGATTATTGAGTCCTCACCAGAGATATATGTTGTGCTTTAGCTCTGGCACACGGGAGAGCCCGATGCCGAGTCCTAACCATTAGCAAAGATCAACCTAACAAGAAACTCTGCAAAAGGGATAGAAATACTAATGCTATTTGGGATATAAGGACTGAGCCAATACAGAAAGCCTATACACGGAGATAAACCTAATGGAGATAATACTGACCTCCTAGTATAGTGCTAGGAACACTGTTATACCTTATATATATGCTACAATTGTACTCTAAATACACAGGAGAGCTATAAAAATGACATCTTAACTCATGGTGATACACTGAATACATCTTAACCCATGGTGATACACTGTACAAATATATAAAAAACATATATATCACTAAGTGGTATATTTAGTCCAAGTGGCAAATACAAAAAGACTAAAAGATACCACCAAAAGAAGAGATATATATATATATACCCTTGGGTAATGAGCTGTATATCTCACACTAAAATCAAGAGGGGATATCCCCGATATATAGACCTGTGAATGAGATTAGAATGAGATTAGATATCAATATTGTAGTATATTATATGGATATATAATAGGGTATGATAAAGCACTACACACATTGATGTATGGACTGGTTACCTATAGAACTCTCAATTCCGGCTATATATATTTAATATAATCTCTTTGAGATATAATTATATATAAAAGGAAGGAAGCCAAGCTAAAGACTTATATTAAGCACCTATAAAGACAAAATAGGAGAGATTATAATACTGTATTCATCTCTCAGCAATTGATCTAGTGTGCACAATAAGGGAGTCAATATTAAATGTTTTTAAGGAATTATTCCCCATTCCCTTGATTTTTAAAGAAGTTTTTAACCGCCGTTGTCTCCAATAATATAAATAAAGATTTATTGTTTTGTATTTCTCTAGTCCTTTATTAAATACAGTTCAAAAGAGAAAACAAATCCTAGCTAAAGGAAGGTTGAATGAACACCTGGCATCAAAAACCAGAAGCCATAAAGCATTTTGCAAAGAAAGGTCTATGACAATTTTGCCTTGCCTCATGTTCATGAAATGCACATCTTGTAGCTATGACCATCAACAAATTTCAAAGGAAACCAGGAATAATACGCACTGACAATGGAGGGGAATATATGGGAAAGGAAGTAGAATTATACCCAAAGAAATAAGATATTATACACCAAACAACTGTACCATACCCTCCCAAACAAAATAGCGTAGCAGAAAGGAAAAAACGCACTTTCACAGAAATGGCCAGATGCATGCTTTCAGATGCCAACTTACTTATCAAGTACTGGGGAGAAGCAATAATGACTGCAACATACCTACAGAACAGACTGCCATAAAAAACATTAAAATTACCCCATACCAAATGTGGAATGGATCAAAACGCAGTATAGGATATATCAGAGTGTTCAGCTGTAAAGCATATGCCCATTTCCCAAGCGAGAAACGTTCCACGTTGGAAGACAAAGCCGTAAAACAAATTCTGGTGGGCTACAGCGAACAACGTTAAGGATATAGAATCCTTCACCCAAAAGACCAACCAGGTCATAACAAGTTGCAGTGTTTATTTTAATGAAAGCGAAGCATTAAAAAAAACTATCCTTGAAAGCTGTGAGGAGAATTTGCCCTCTGGGTCAGCAGCGGACGCTGGCCGGGGTGGGGCTGCGCAGGAGTCGGAACGGGAGGTGGAACTATCAACTGGACACAATTAAACATACAGTACATGCTGTGTATTTCCCCAACACTCCTTCCCAATGTCATGTGCATGAGTTATTGACATTCAGTATTGTCCATCAGAAGAGATAACTGCAGATGCACTCACCAAACCGTTCCCAAAGGAGTGTTATTGTTTACTACTAAAGAGGCTGAATGTCATGTAATCATGCACATGCTGTTGAGAAGGTGTGTTGGAAAATACAACATCATGTAATGTATGTTTAATTGTTTTTACAGTTGATAAGGAATGTTAATTTAGAAGGTTACAAGGTTATCTGTAATTGACAGTTGAGTTTCAGTTCTTTATGTAATATGTTATATACAGTATGTTTGCTGTTTATCCAAACAAGTAAAACCTACACAGAAAGGGTTTGAAAACTACTTGCCAGGGGTCTTTGGTACCCGTAAATCTTTCTTCTGCTTTTTACAGTTATGGCAGTGCTCTGATTTGCAATTTAAATCTTATTAGCAAAGGGTTTGGGTGTCAAAGTGTAAGGGAGTAACTTGTGCAAAAAATCTATTGATATTTTTATCTTGCTTTTCGTCTTTGTCCTGAAGTTCAATCGTAGCAGTGACTTGTAGCAGTTCTCTTGCAATGTTTTAAGGATGGGGCATTAATGTACAGTGGGGGAAATAAGTATTTAATCCCCTGCTGATTTTGAATGTTTCTCCACTGACAAAGAAATGATCAGTCTATAATTTTAATGGTAGGTGTATTTTAATAGTGAGAGACAGAATAACAAAACAAAAAAAACAAGAAAAACGCATGTCAAAAAAGTTATAAATTGATTTGCAGGTCAATGAGGGAAATAAGTGTTTGATCCCTTGGTCATAGTACTTGGTGGCCAAACCCCTGTTAGCTATCACAAAGGTCAGATGTTTCTTGTAGTTGGCCCCCAGGTTTGCACACATCTAAGGATGTATTTTGTCCCACTCCTCTTTGCAGATCTTCTCCAAGTCATTAAGGTTTTGAGGCTGATGTTTGGCAACTTGAACCTTCAGGTCCCTCCACAGATTTTCTATGGCATTAAGGTCTGGAGACTGGCTAGGCCACTCCAGGACCTTAACGTGATTCTTCTTGAGCCACTCCTTTGCGGCCTTGGCTGTGTGTTTTGGGTCATTGTCATGCTGGAATACCCATCCACGACCCATTCTCAATACCCTGGCTGAGGGAAGGAGCTTCTAACCAAGTTTTGACAGTACATGGCCCCCATCCATCGTCCCTTTGATGGGGTGCAGTTGTCCTGTACCCTTAGCAGACAACACCCCCAAAGCATAATGTTTCCATTTCCATGTTTGATGGTAGGCATGGTGTTCTTGGGGTTATAGGTAGCATTCCTCCTCCTCCAAACACGGCGAGTTGAGTTGATGCCAAATAGCTCAGTTTTGGTCTCATCTGACCACAACACTTTCTCCTCTAAATTATTCAGATGTTCATTGGCCTACTTCAGATGGGGCTGTACATGTGCTTTCTTGAGCAGGGGGACCTTGCAGGCGCTGCAAGATTTCAGTCCTTCACGGCGTAGTGTATTACCAATTGCTTTCTTGGTGACTATGGTCCCAGCTGCCTTGAGATCATTAACAAGATCCTCCCGTGTAGTAATGGGCTGATTCCTCCCCGTTCTAACGATCATTGAAACTCCACAAGGCAGTTATTTTGTGTTTCTTCCATTTGCGAATAATCGCACCAACTGTTGTCACCTTCTCACCAAGCTGCTTGGCGATGGGCTTGTAGCCCATTCCAGCGTTGTGCAGGTCTACAATCTTGTCCCTGACATCCTTGGATAGCTCTTTGGTCTTCGCCATGGTGGACAGTTTGGAATCTGATTGATTGATTTTGTGGACAGGTGTCTTTTATACAGGTAACGAGCTGAGATTAGGAGCACTCCCTTTAAGAGCATGCTCCTAATCTCAGCTTGTTACCTGTATAAAAGACACCTGGGAGTCAGAAATCTTGCTGATTGATAGGGGATCAAATACTTATTTCTCTCACTGGCCTGCAAATCAGTTTATAACTTTTTTGACATGCGTTTTCTTGTTTTTTATTTTATTTGATTTTTTATTCTGTCTCTCACTGTTAAAATACACCAACCATTAAAATTATAGACTGATCATTTCTTTGTGCGTGGACAAACGTTCAAAATTAGCAGGGGATCAAATACTTTTTTCCCCTACTGTAGCTAGCTAGGATTTACTGTGCTGTTACTGCACTCCTAAATGATTTTTCAGGGATTAGCAAAGGGGCCCTAATCTGCTGACTCAAAAATGGTGTGTTACAACCAGACACCACCCCTTTATTAATAAAGGATGCCATTGTGCAATTTATCTTTTTCTGCAATTTTCAATTTTATCCATATAAAAGCTGCCCGCCAGCAGCTCCAATGCGGAAAGAATGGGACCCATAATCTGCCCCATCCACACCAAGGTGCTGAAGGCAAAGCCTCAAAACTCTAATAAATAAGACATTTCCCCTGGCCTCCTGATTCGTTTTTGATCTTCTGAGAAAAATTGTATAATGAGAGCGCTCATCCACCACATCCCCACAAAAAATACAGCCGGGGATAAGACATAGACTGGGATAAAATGTTAAAAGATATAGGCCGCCTAGAGTCAAAGGTGATTTTACTGAACCTGAAACTATAAATGAAGACTCCAAAGGTTCTATTCTGGAGGAACAACAAACCTTAACAATATCTTCTATGAAGAGATTGCTATCGGAATTTCAAAACTCCTTGAGAAATGAGATCAGCATATTTCTCAAGGAGAATAATAATAATTTTAGATTACAAGGCATTCCAGAGAATATTTAACAATAAATTAACACTGTGCGTAACACATTTTTTTAATTCTTTGGCCAAACCACTAACTCTAGGAGAAAATAAGATTGATAAAATCCATAGGATTACCCTCCCTGCAAATTTCACTAAAGATTCACCTGATATGTTATTGTTAAGCTACACTTTTAGATTTATACAAAAACAATTCTGAAAATTAACAAAGATTTAAAACAATTTGATGCTTTATACATAAGGATAACCATATACTCTGATTTCTCTAGTGAAATATTGCAGAAAAGGTAAATGTATAGAGAATTTACTAAAATCCTTAGGAAGGAAAATATTGCTTATAGATGGGGTTTTCCTGTGAAGATTATAATTTTGAAAGACGATCAGAGAATAATAGTGAATTCAGTGACTGAAGCAGATAAACTTTTGGTAAAATGGCAAACATACTTTAAAGCCAATATAAAAGAAACCTTCTCTACACGAATGGAAGAGTGTAGGGTGGAATTTATTGGGAACACAAAAAACAAACATCTGCTCTTAGAAGAACGCTTGAGGTGGCCATGGATGGGAGGGGAGAGAGAGGTAGTGGGAATGATTCCCCCTTTCCCTTTTTCCTATTTTTTTTCCTTTTCCATTCTTTTTTCCCACTGAAGATGTATTATGATCTTGCTTAAAGATCTTATACACATATTTTTTTAATCACTAAATTGATTCAATTAGATATACACTTACATTTTATGACACTGCAGGATAAATGTTATTATTATTAGAACAAATATGACTCAAATTAAATCAAACACATTTTTTTTATTCACTTGCACAGGATGTTTTTATTTCCACTTCTTTTAGACTATATGATACAATCCTCCATATATATAACAAAAGGGTGACCCTTTTTTAAATTATTTTTTTGTTAGTTTGTTTCCCCCTACCTCTCTACCAATTCGGTATATTCCATATACAGGGCTCAGAAACCTAAAGGGAGCCATTATTCTAATTTACATAGAAATTTGTGATTCAGAAGTTATAAAATTAAGGGGCAAAAGAGGAAGGCATGAATTGTGTAGAAATCTACTGAATCATAGATAAATATAGTTTTTGGAGTAAATCATCATAGACAATTGAGTCTCAGAACTTGAATATTTGCCTAAACTATATTGATACTAACAGAATCTTTCTTTTCTCTTTTAAGATGAGTCAAAACACTTTAGAAGTTGCGCTGGTTCATTAAGCGTAGCTGTATGATTTTTAAAATCTTCTAAAAGTAGATTATAAGAATATGTATTAAAAGAGGTTGTCAGTTTGCTCCTAAAAGGGCTGATCAGTAGCATCTCTTACTAGATTAGTTATGATATGTACAATGACAGTAAATTTTATATGTGATTGTACATTTTTAAATATTCTGTATCTTTATTTAAGATGTAAATTTCTCATTTTGTATGGTGGATCTGGAGTACTTGGGGAGTGTCCTATGAGTTAAAAATAACATAAAATGTATTGCCATTTGTCTATGTGTAGGGAAGGAGCTTGGTCCCTTTGCTGGATTACTGATAGACAGGAAAAAATAAAATATACAGGATAATGGTGAGGTTAGACTATCATTTGACTTAAAATATGATGACTTCAGAGATTAAAATATTATCACAAAACGGTAAAGGTCCAAATAAGCCATTTAAGAGACATAGGGCCTCATACAATTGAGAAATTGTAGCTTACGGGAGCCCGTAATGTAGCCTGTAAACTAATTTGCTATTCAATTGGCGTCTTTTTGTGATCTGCAAACAACCTACGGGTTACGGGCTGAAAATCCCTGCGGTTGTTACAACCGTAACTTACAACTCATCTAAGCCTTTGATCTTTCAAAAGAGCAAGAGTTACAATCGTAAATCGCTATTCAATTGCTACAATTCCTCAAGCCTGTAAATATTTTCACACCCGTAATTATCAAATGTAGAAGAAAATCCTACGTGTACCAGATAGGACTCGCAAGGGGTTTAACTCATGTTCGTAGCACTGAAAATGCAATACAAAAATCAATACTGCACTTTAAAAGACAGGGAAAGTGATATAAGACATTATAATTAATTGCACAATAGCCTTAATCTCGTAAATCTGCAATCACTTTTTTTGTTATAAGTCATTTCGGTGTTATATCAATTTCGGGAATCAATGAGGAAGATCAGCATAGGAAGAGCAAGAGAAAGGTTTTGGTGGTAGGGGACTCTATTATTAGGAAGGTAAACAGGGCGATTTGTCACCCAGAACCCATCAATCAAACAGTTTGCTGTCTCCAGGGTACTGGGGTTCGGCATGTTGTGGATTGGGTAGATAAATTATTATGAGGGGCTGGAAATGAACCGGCAGTCTTGGTATATATTGGTAACAATGACAAAGTTAGTAGAAAATGGAGAGTCCTAAAGAATGATTTTAAAGAACTAGGTAATAAGCTGAAGGCAAGGACCTCCAAGGTAGTATTCTTTGAGTTACTACCCGTGCCTCGTGCTAGTCCAGCACGACAGAAGGAGCTTAGGGAGGTTAAGCCATGGCTAAAAAAGTGGTGCATTAAGGAGGGGTTTGGGTTTTTAGAGCATTGGGCTGATTTCTCACTTGGGTACGATGTCTATAGAAGCGATGGATTGCACCTTATTGAAGAGGGAGCTGGTGTGCTAGGGAAAAGGATGGTAGAATGCCTGGGGGAGTTTTTAAACTAGTAGGTGGGGGGAGGGGCGAGATAGAAGTGTATGCTTGCTAATACCAGAAGCTTGCCAGGTAACATGGGAGAGTTAGAATTATTAGCAGTTGAGAAATGGGATTTAATAGGCATTACTAAAATGTGGTGGGATAAACCTCATGACTGGACTGTTAATCTGGATGGTTATAACCTATTTAGGAAAGATGGGGGAAATGGTAAAAGAGGAGGAGGGATTTGTCTATATGTTAAGCCTGAATTTAAGCCTATAGTCAGAGAAGATAATGTTGAATGTTTGCGGGTAGAATTAAATAGCGGAAGAGCACATTCCAAAAGAATATTAGTAGAATATAAACCCCCAAATATAATTGAAAGTGAGAAACTGCGAATAGTGTTACAGATTGGAAATGCAGCTAAGCATGGGCAAGATTTAATAATGGGAGATTTTAACTTCCCTGAAATAAACTGCATGAATAAGACCAGCAGTTCAGCTAAGGGGAGCATGTTCTTGAGCACACTAAGGGATCATTATCTGGCCCAGGTTATAAAAGAACCTAATAGAAATTAGTCCATCTTGGATATATAATATTGATATAGTATCAAATATTAAAATAGGGCAACCTTTGGGAAACAGTGATCACAACATTGGATTAAAAAAAAAACTAAATTTTAAATGGCAAAAAAGGGCAGATTTTAACGGTCTAAGGGCAGCAATACAAAGTATAGATTGGAACAGTGAACTGACAGGTAAAAACACAAAGCATAAATGGACAATGTTCAAATCCTTACTAAATATACATACTTATCAACATTTTCCATGTGTAAATAAAAGTAGAAATAAAAGTAGAAGGAGTAAATCACAACCCGTGTGGCTTAACAATGACTTAAAGATGAAGATGAGGAGTAAAAAGAGGCATTTAAATATTTTTTTATATTAGACTGGCTTAAAGAGAAAATGAAAAGTTAGTTGCAAAGGAGATTAAGACTAACCCTAAAATATATTTTTATAAATTAATGGAAAGAAGGTCAGAAAGGAAGCTATAGGAATATTACAATGTGAAACAAGCTGTCTGACAATTAGTGACCAGGAAAAGGCAAATTAGATAAATAGGTTATTTTCTTCGGTATACACAAGGGAGGTACCAGTGGTTGGGACACTGCAACATAATGGGGCTACACTACCTTCACCAAATAATGTGTTAATGCAGGAAGAAATCCAAAAGAGGTTGAAAAAATGTTTTAATAAAGTCCCAGGTCCTGATGGAATACATCCAAGGGTACTGCGGGAACTGGGCTCTGTAGTAGCCAAATCATTATATCTAATTTTTCAAGATTCACTCAACATAAGATCTCTACCAGATAACAAGAGAAAAGAAAAAATGATACCTATTTTTAAGAAGGGAGCAAGAACAAATTGAGGAAATTAAAGACATGTAAGTCTCATTTCTGAAGTGGAAAAGCTTTTAGAAGGGTTAATAAGGGATAGTATACAAGAATATATCTATTTAAACAAAATTATAAGTAGGAGCCAAAACTGATTTATGAAGGATAGGTCATGTCAAACAAAAGTTTCTATGAAGAGGTTAAAAGGAACTTGGATCAAGGCAACTCAGTGGATGTAGTCGTTTTGGATTTTGCAAAGGCTTTTGATAAAGTGCCACATGGGAGACTATTGAGCAAACTAAGGGATAAAGGAATTGCAGTATATTTTTGCTCATGGATCGAGAGCTGGCTAAAAGACAGGAAGCAAAGAGTTGTTGTAAATGGAACATACTCCGTGAACTAGAAATTCGAACATAGGATTGCTAAGCTCCCAAGGTGTCTACCACCTATAATGAAATCATTTGCTAAATACAAATTGGGAAAATTATATCACAAATCTTTAATATAAATGTATCGCAACGGCGAAAATAAAAACTGGTTAAAAAATCCAGGATTAAACACACAAGTTAAAAGAGGACAGGATAATATGGGAAAAATGAAAACCTTTCACTTATCAGTGAGACTACTGTTATTATAAACCCTTTAATAAGGGGGTAATCTTTTTCCCACTTTGCAGTGTTGTGTCTTTTTTGTATGTGGGTAAAATTACTCCATTGCATGTGTGCCCCAAACCTTATTATAGTCCTAAAACAGGTCTCAATTGCTTCACTTATTTGTGAGCAATAAAGATTGAGCTTTATTGCTAATGGAAAGATTTATATATCCAGACAGAAGGGCAGATGTATTTATTTCATAATGAAACCCCCTCTCAGGTATGTAGAGAGTCGCAATAGGATTTCAAGTTGGGGTTAAGCAAAAACCATTAGTATTCACTACCAGCTAACAAAAGCTGATAAGCTAATAGAGCTGATGGACTTTAAGTCTAAGATGTAAATAAGGATGTAAATGGGAGACTGAGAGCTGATGTATCAATAACGGAGTATGTCTAAGCTAATAAGTTCTACAGATCAACAATCGCCAATCACATGCATAAATATTGGGTTAGGACAGGTAAGGGCACACAGACACTCTCATACACTGCTAATACGCATTAACCCCACATTAACCATCACAGTGGGGGTCCCGATCTCACTCATGGGGGTCAATACAGACCCCCATAATACATATAATTAACCCTGTCACTCATGGGGGTCAATACAGACCCCCATAAACCCATAATTAACCCTGTCACTCATGGGGGTCAATACAGACCCCCATAAACCCATAATAACCCTGTCACTCAGGAGGGTCAATAAAGACCCCCACAAGCCCATAAATAACCCTGGCACTCATGGGTATCAATGCAGACCCCCACAAACCATTAATTAACTCCGTCAATCATTAGGGTCAATACAGCCCCCCATAAGCACTTAATTAACCCTGTCAGTCATGGGGGTCAACATAAACCCCCATAAGCCCTTAATTAACCCCCTCACTCATGGGGGTCCATACAGACCCCCATAAACCAAAAATTAACCCTGTCACTCATGGGGGTCAATACAGACCCCCATAAGCCCATAAATAACCCTGGCACTCATGGGGGTCAATATAGACCCCCATAAACCAATAATTAAACCTGTCACTCATGGGGGTCAATAAAGACCCCTAAAAGCCCATAAATAACCCTGGCACTCATGGGGGTCAATACAGACCCCAATAAAGCCTGAATTATCCCTGTCTCTCATGGGGGTCAATATAGACCCCATAAGACCTCAATTAACCCTGTCACTCATGGAGGTCAATGCAGACCCCCATAAGCCCTTTGTTAACCCTGTCACTCATGGGGGTCAATACCAACCCCCATAAACCCCTAATTAACCCTGTCACTCATAGGGATCAATACAGACCCCCATAATACATATCATTAACCCTGTCACTCATGGGGATCAATACAGACCCCCATAAACCCATAACTAACCCTGTAACTCATGGGGGTCAATACAGACCCACAAAAGCCCTTCATTAACCCTGTCACTCATGGGGGTCAAAACAGACCCCCATAAGCACTTAATTAACCCCTCACTCATGGGGGTCAATACAGACTCCCATAATACATATAAATAACCCCATCACCCATGGGGGTCAATACAGACCCCATAAACCCCTAATTTACCCTGTCAATCATGGGGGTCAATACAGACCCCCATAAACCCATAAATAACCCAGTCCCGCATGGGGGTCAATACAGACCCCCATAAGCACAATATACCCCCTCACTCATGGGGGTCAATACAGACCCCCATAATACATATCATTAACCAAGTCACTCATGGGGGGCAATACAGACCCCCATAAACCCATAATTAACCCTGTCACTCATGGGGGTCAATAAAGATCCCAAAAAGTCCATAAATAACCCTGGCACTCATGGGGATCAATACAGACCCCCATAAACCCTTAATTAACCTTGTCACTCATGAGGGTCAATATAGCCCCCCATAAGCACTTAATTAATCCTGTCACTCATGGGGGTCAATATAGACCCCCATAAGCCCTTAATTAACCCTGTCACTCATGGGGGTCAATACAGACGCCCATAATACATATAATTAAGCCTGTCACTCATGGGGGTCAATATAGACCCCCATAAACCCATAAATAACCCCGTCACTCATGGGGGTCAATACAGACCCACATAAACCTATAATTAACCCTGTCACTCATGGGGATCAATAAAGACCTCCATAAGCCCTTAAATAACCCCGTCACTAATGGAGGTCAACACAGACCCCCGTAAGCACTTAATTAACCCTGTCACGCATGGGAGTCAATACAGACCCCCATAAGCACATAATTAAACCTGTCACTCATGGGGGTCAATACAGACCCCATAAGCACTTAATTAACCACGTCACTCATGGGGATCAGTACAGACCCCATAAGCCCCTAAATAACCCTGTCACTCATAAGGGTCAATACAGACCCCCATAAGCCAATAAATAAATAACCCTGGCACTCATGGGGGTCAATGCAGACCCCCATAAACCCTTAATTAACCCTGTCACTCATGGGGGTCAATACAGACCCCCATAAGCACTTAATTAACCCTGTAACTCATGGGGGTCAATACAGACCCACATAAGCCCTTCATTAACCCTGTCACTCATGGGGGTCAATACAGACCCCCATAAGCACTTAATTAACCCCTCACTCATGGGGTTCAATACAGACTCCCATAATACATATAATTAACCCTGTCACTCATGGGTGTCAATACAGACCCCCATAAACCCATAAATAACCCCATCACCTGTCACTCACGGGGGTCAATACAGACCCCAATAAACCCATAAATAACCCAGTCCCGCATGGGGGTCAATACAGACCGCCATAAGCACAATTAACCCCCTCACGCATGGGGGTCAATACAGACCCCCATAATACATATCATTAACCAAGTCACTCATGGGGGGCAATACAGACCCCCATAAACCCATAATTAACCCTGTCACTCATGGGGGTCAATAAAGATCCCAAAAAGTCCATAAATAACCCTGGCACTCATGGGGATCAATACAGACCCCCATAAACCCTTAATTAACCTTGTCACTCATGAGGGTCAATATAGCCCCCCATAAGCACTTAATTAATCCTGTCACTCATGGGGATCAATATAGACCCCCATAAGCCCTTAATTAACCCTGTCACTCATGGGGGTCAATACAGACGCCCATAATACATATAATTAAGCCTGTCACTCATGGGGGTCAATATAGACCCCCATAAACCCATAATTAACCCCGTCACTCATGGGGGTCAATACAGACCCACATAAACCTATAATTAACCCTTTCACTCATGGGGATCAATAAAGACCTCCATAAGCCCATAAATAACCCTGACACTCATGGGGGTCAATACAGACCCCCAAAAAAACTTAATTAACCCTGTCACTCCTGAGGGTCAATACAGCCCCCCATAAGCACTTAATTAACCCTGTCACTCATGGGGGTCAATACAGAAGCCCATAAGCACTTAATTAACCCCCTCACTCATGGGGGGGTCAATACCAACCCCCATAAACCCCTAATTAACCCTGTCACTCATAGGGGTCAATAGAGACCCCCATAATACATATAATTAACCCTGTCACTCATGGGGGTCAATACAGACCCCCATAAACCCATAATTAACCCTTTCACTCATGGGGGTCAATAGAGATCCTCATAAGCTTCTACTTAACCCCATCAGTCCCATAAGGGTAGATTATGACCATTATGGGCCTGTTACAACGCAACATTAACCACATAAGTGCCATGACGGTCCTCAAGGACCATCATGCCACTAAGTATAAACACTGCACTGCACTATACCCACCCAATAAAACATTAAATATCAACTAAACACCCTCTACACTAACCTATTTACAGCTACACTACCTAATGGTCATAATATACCCTTATGGGACTGATGGGGTTAAACAGAGGCTTATGAGAGTCTGGATAGACCCCCATAAGTGACCGGGTTAAAATGGTGTAGTGCTTACACTTTGGGTCATGAGGGTTCTGGATGACCCTCATGGCACTTATATTGTTATTACCTGCGTTCATTACGGTGTTAGAGGGGTCTATATAGTTGAGGCACACAGAACACTCACATTGTGTGGCAAACAGCATTTCAACACTTTCTTTTATTGACCGTCATTTTTTGACGGGCAATTTGTTAGTTTTATATATTTTTCCCTGTTTAGACCATTGGCAAAGTTTCACTGGGTTTTTTTTTCTGTTTGCCTTCCTCTGGATCAATTAACAATAAATCTGCATATTGCAGATCAGAGGAAATCTAAAAAGGTTGAACTTGATGGACTAAAGTATTTTTTCAAACTAAATTACTATGTAACTATGTAAATTAGTTTACGGGCTATATTACAGGCTCCCGTAAGCTACAATTTCTCAATTCAATGAGGGTCTCAGACCAAGGTAAATGTCTAGCTCTACAAGTATGTTACACTGCAGACATATTTTAACTCAGTAACTTATCTAGTGGAATACAAGTGGCATTAATGTTATCAACTACTAAAACCACCCCTAGGTTCTCACAGTGAAACAACACATGTTGGTCCCTCAGGATGTCACTCCATATAAATAGAGCTACCACCTTGGTGAATAACTCTAGGAAGACCACCAAACCAAAAGCAAATCAATCCTCAGGCCAGGTGGCTGCAAATGATTAATGTGGACCATGATTTTTCTGACCTCTCTACTATGAATTGGCCATCTTGAGTTAACCTACATGGTATAGCTCACAGCTTCCTTTAGGTACACAAGCAGAAGGGGGTTAAAAATATATAGATCTTAGATTACTTTAATTTGTTATTTGATGGAAACAGATTATATATATATATATATATATATATATATATATATATATATATACACATATATATATATATATATATATATATATATATATATATATACACACACACACATATTCTGACATGTATATTGTAAAACTATTTAGGCATGAGCAAAGGAAGGTGGTGTGAAATTAAACCTTTTGCCTGTTGCTAAAAACTATGGCTCATTTCAGTTGAAGGGTCACTATCATTCCAACAACAAGTATGTTACATTTTAAAGATTATTATTCTTAGCAGTACTATTCTTTCTCTACAGTAAATAATTTCTGAGTGGCTCCGCATTGTTTGTGTGGCTGCTTTATGCTAATGTGCATCGAAATATGCCAATTCACAAGGCAGAGAGCTTGAAAAAAGCAAGGGAGTGTCTCTAACAGCACTATAACATTGTGGAAATTGTTTTTGTCATCAAAGAAAAAGACAAGCAGACTGTGATCCTATTTAGCAGGTGAAAATAGCTAATTAGCAAACATATGACAAACAACCCTAAATATTTCACTTTAGAAAAAATAGCTAATACAACATTTAGTTGTTTAAGATCATTAAGAATTTAAGTAAACAACTTGATTTTAGGATGACAGAGTCCCTTTAAGTTAATCAATTAATATAAATGCTTGAATTTTTATTCCATATAATGTGTCTACTGGTTTGTATTTGATAGAGTCACAAAGTTATTCCTAAACTGTTATCCATGTGTACAGTGAAAAGTTATTGAAGAGTGTTTAGTCCTTGAGATTCATCATTTTTGTTCATGATTTAAAGTTATTATTAATATAGTAAGAGCTATGATATTCTAACTAAATGAAGTGTACAGTAGATGTCATGATTTATGAGCCTATGTGCAAATCAGACACTGCTGTTGAAAAGAGAAAAGAAACCTACAGCTATATCCCAGTATCAGAAAAATAATTTCAAGGGGAAAGACTATATTTTTTATTAATTAGATTCAAGTTGTTTTGGGAAATTACAATGTCATCTGTCATGTCGCTTAACTGTAGCATAATTCTTCAATTGAAGTTTGTGAAGGAACTCTGGTTATGTATGTAAATTTGCTAGCAATTAAGGTTTATCAACACTTTTAGATAATAACCTTATATAAACACAGACAAACAGAAATAAACACATAGATAAACACATAAAGAAATAATTAGACATAGGAAAAGTAAGATAACATTAAGACACACACATAATGCTGTCTACTTGAACAGATATTTTAATTGCAAAAAATGGATAGAACAATGTGCTGCTTTCCTACTATAATAAAAGGCATTGATAATAGAAAGAACTAAAATGGATACCATATCTATACCATAGCTATGGAACATAAATTTAACATAGGTTCACACAATCTCTAAATTAAATTAAATGTTTTTTTATGAACTGTATCTGCACATTTTAACGTTAACAAACATTGGATCTTTCCTGTTGGTTGTCTAGGTGGAGCAGACATTTGAGTCAATTTCTAACCCTAGCCCTAAACTCTAACTCTAAACACTATCTTAAACTCTGACCGTAACCCTAACGCTAAACTATTACACCTAAATCTAGGAAATTAAGGAAAATTGTGCCTGGAATTCATTAAAATGTCAGCCGCACCACCTAGTGGCCGCTCGCCAGCACTGCTGGCAGCCAAACAGGAAAGGTCCTACAAATCAAATTGTTCATGGCTTGTAGACAGTTGGTATTTTTCTAATATGCAATTATTTGCATTTTTAAATTCCCAGAAGGTAATTTATTTTTAATACATTCCTTTTTGAGCAATTTAACTTATACAATTTAACTCAGTGGCAGGCAGTGGTACAATGGCAGGCACTTCAGAACTACAGACTCATAACATAAGGTGTATGCTTGCTAATGCCAGAAGCTTGCCAGAAAAAATGGGAGAGTTAGAATTATTAGCAACTAATGAAACGTGGTGGGATGAATCTCATGACTGGACTGTTAATCTGGATGGTTATAGATAGAGGCAATGGTAAAAGAGGAGGAGGGATTTGTCTGTATGTTAAGCCTGAATTTAAGCCTATAGTCAGAGAAGATATTTATGGTGGACCTAGTGATAAAGTTGAATGTTTGTGGGTGGAGTTAAATAGCGGAGCAGCAAATTCCAAAAGAATATTAGTAGGAGTATGCTATAAACCCCCAAATATGGCTGAAAGTGAGGAAATACAATTATTGTTACAGATTGGAAATGCAGCTAAGCACTGGCAAGTTCTAATAATGGGAGATTTTAATTACCCTGAAATAAACTGGATAAATGAGACCAGCAGTTCAGCTAAGGGGAGCAGGTTCTTGAGAACAATCAGGGATCATTATCTGGCTTAGGTTATACAAGAGCCTACTAGAAATGAGGCTATCTTAGATTTAGTCATCGCAAATAATATTGATATAGTATCAAATGTTAAAATAGGGCAACCGTTGGGAAACTGTGATCACAATACAGTCTCGTTTGAGATTGAATTAAAAAAAAAACAAAATTTTAAGTTGCCAACAAATCTCAACTTTAAAACTTAATTTTAAAAGGGCAGATTTTAACGGTCTAAGGGCAGCAATACAAAGTATAGACCGGGACAGAGAACTGATCGGTAAAAACACTGAACATAAATGGACAACATTTAAATCCTTAGTACATATACATACACATCGGCATATACCATGTGGGAATAAAAGTAAAAGGAGTAAATCCCATCCTATGTGGCAAAACAATGATTTAAAGATAAAGATACAGAGTAAAAAACAGACATTTAAATTATACAAACAAGAGAGGACAGAGACTGCTTTACAGTAGTACAAGGAAATCAACAAGGCTTGCAAAAGGGCTATTAGACTGGCTAAAATAGACAAATGATAATGAAAATTTAATTGCAAAAGAGAGTAAGACTAACCCTAAAATATTTTTTAAGTATATTAATGGGAAGAGGGCTACATTACCTTTGTCAAATAATTGGTTAACGCAGGAAGTAATCCAAAAGAATTTGGAAAAAATAAATGTTAATAAAGCCCCGGGTCCTGATGGAATACATCCACTGGTACTGAGGGAACTGGGTTCTGTAATAGCCAAACCATTATATTTAATTTTTCAAGATTCACTCAACACAGAGTCTCTACCAGATAACTGGAGAAAAGCAGATGTGATACCTATATTTAAAAAGGGAGCAAGAGCAAATCCGGGCAATATAGACCAGTGAGCCTCAATTCTGTAGTGGGGAAGCTTTTAGAAGAGTTAATAAGGGATAATATACAAGAATATGTCTATTTGAACAGGATTATAAGTAGGAGTCAACATGGATTTATGAGGGATAGGTCATGTCAAACTAATCTAATTCGTTTCTATGAGGAAGTTAGTAGGAACCTGGATCAAGGCAACTCAGTGGATGTAGTATTTTTGGATTTTGCAAAGGCTTTTGATACAGTGCCACATGAGAGACTATTGTGCAAACTAAGAGATACAGGAATTACAGTGAATATCTGCTCATGGATTGAGAGCTGGCTAAAAGACAGGAAGCAAAGGGTTGTTGCAAATGGAACATACTCCGATTGGACTAATGTGGTAAGTGGGGTTCCTATTAGGTTCTCTCCTTTTTAACATATTTATTAATGACTAAGAGGTGGAACTGGAAAGTAGTGTCTCCATTTTTGCTGATGACACGAAGTTGTGCAAGGATATTAAATCAGATAATAATGTTCTTTCCATGCAAAGGGATTTACATAAAATTGAGGAATGGGCATCTAAATTGCAGATGAGATTCAATATGAATAAATGTAAAGTTATGCATCTGGGAAGGAAAGATAGCAATTCAATGCAAAATCTTAATGGAGCAAATATAGGGATATCAGATATTGAAAGGGATTTGGGAGTGCTTTTGGACAACCACCGAGGTAACAGTGCTCAAAGCCAAGAAGCAGCTGCAAAGGCAAATACAATATTAGCATGTATTAAGAAGGGTATATAGAAGCAAGGGGAAGCAAATATAATTCTGCCACTATACAAATCTCTAGTATGCCCTTATTTGGAATATGGAGTACAAGCTTGAGCACCACTTCATAAAAAGGACATTTTAGAGCTGGAAAAGGTACAGAGGAGGGAAACAAAACTAATAAGGGAATGGATGGGGCTAAGTTATGAAGAAAGACTAACCAAATTAAACTTATTTTCTCTAAAAAAAAGGCGTCTAAGAGGAGATATGATTACCTTATATAAATACATCCAGGGTCAGTATAAAGATTTGTCAAGGGAGCTTTTTGAGCCAAGAGGTTTTTAACTGACAAGAGGACATCCCTTGAGGTTAGAAGTGAAAAGATTCCACCTTAAAGAAAGAAAAGTGTTCTTCACAGTAAGGGTGGGTAATCTGTGGAATTCTCTACCAGAGGAGGTGGTGACAGCGGATTCGATAGATAACTTTAAAAGGGGACGGGGTTTATTTCTAATTAAAAAAGGTAATTCAGGGCTATCCTGGATAATTAGACAGAGAGTATTGATCCAGGGAGAAATCCAATCGCCAGTATCTGGGGTCAGGAAGGAATTATTTTTTTTTTTCCTTTGAGACGATTGGCTACGTTTCACTTGTTTTTTTTTTCTGTTTGCCTTCCTCTGGATTAATTAATAATTTTAAAATAAAAACAAAATCATAAATAAATAAATAATTGATTAATAATTAATTAACAACTAATTAATTAATAATTAATCTGCATATTGCAGATCAAAGGAGATATTTTTTCACTGTTAAATACTATGTAACTATGTAACTCCTTTGGGAGTTCAAATAGACATGACCCCTCCCATGCAGATAGTAGGTCTGACAATATCATTAGTACCTCTTTTATCTGCTGCTATTTCAAAGACTTTTTAAGATCTGAGGTCAAACAAATTTCAAAATGTTTGCTATGCATTACTTTAGGCATGCTTAGTGTGTGAATTTGTCAGTGTATACATGGAAGTTATACATTATTTTGTTCAGCAGTTGTTCAGTGGCTATCTACTAGTATGATTTTTTTTCAGTTAGCATGTTATATGTGAAGAATAAATGTGATAAATCTGGGAAAAACTGGAAAAATTATATTTTCTTTATTTTTAATAGGGTATTATTAACAAAATCAATCAGGTCATTGAAAGTTGTAAATATAAAATATGCCTTGGGTGTCCTGAGCACACCAGTACCAAATATGTAGGACTTTGGCTTGGGTGATGGCCAGTACAGGCAAGAAAAAAATGAAGAGTGTAAGCAACATTTGCACATTCAGTTGAACCCATCACATGAATTAATTATTATATTACTAGTGCACCACTGAAACATACATAGGTAATTTATTTCATGTATTAGTGATGCTTTTTCAATTTGTTCAGTGGCCCTTTAAGAACTGTGACACTTTGAGATAGATTCATTAAGCTTTGCATGGGCTACAAAGCAGTGGCGTAGCTAGAGTAAACATCACCCGGGGCGGTCCGTTCAAATGTCACCCCAGTGACCTGCGACTGCGAGGCTAGCGGCACTTAGACTGCAATGTGCGCCGCAGGCGCTCATCGCAAGGCTTATGGGAGAGGCTTCAATCGCACCCATGTCTGTCCCCTTCCTCCTCCTTTCAGAGGCCCACACTGCCCCCCCTGCCCCACTGATGCTCCCCCTGCCCCACTGATGCTCGCCCTGCCCCACTGATGCTCCCCCTGCCCCACTACCTGGTTCCAATCCTGCCAGCAGCGCCGCACTCACCGTCTTCTCCTCTGCGCCGACCGTCATCCAGCCAGAACTACTTTCTGGATCAAGCCGCGAATCGCACAGGCGGGATGCGCATGCGCAACGCAAGGCTTGATCCAGAAAGTAGTTCCGGCCGGAGGATGGGAGCCACAGAGAGGGTGAGTGCCGCACTGCTGGCAGGGTTGCATCCAGGTACAAGACACAGGGGAGGGAGAGGAGGGGGGAAAGGAGACAAGGGAGGCAGAGGAAGGGGAATTTTCAGACTATTTTCGCACCTTAGCCTGGCTGAAAAATTTTGTTGGAGGTGACACAGTGTCACCCTCCATATGCTGTCACTCGGGGCGGTCCGCCCCCCTCGCCCCCCCCCCTTAGCTACGCCACTGCTTCAAAGTGCTTCCCTGAAACTGTCATGGCATTTTGTTGTCAATAGGAAATTGAGATTGCAGTTTCCAGTTAACTAGAACTCTCAAACAACCAGAAAAAAATTGAATGCTTTACTTTAAATAAAAATTACGTTTTACAGGGCTCAGAAAATGCCAGGAGCCAGGTTGTTAACACACAAAATGCTTACAGGCAACCAGATTTAATCCACTGTATGTCTCTGCGATTCAATGTTACCTGAAAGCAGAGAGGCATGAGGGACTGAGCCAGTGTTGCATTGCCCGGGTGATCACTGCACCCTCCAGTCAAATGTTAGGAGTGAAAGCTGCTGCTGCTGCTGCTGCTAGAAGAGCCCTCACTAAATATACTTTGCAGAACTTCCTATGTGCAGCTAATCTAGGCCTCTTTGAATAGTGCAACCAGAAACTATAATTATCCGGCATCTATTAATCCCCGTGGGTCCCGGATAACTGGGAGTCTACTGTATCTGATTTACAAACCTTGAAGAGCTTAGTGGTCTTTGAGTTTGTTTCTTGCATTTTCTTACTTTTGCAAACATGAAAATATGTGCGTTCACTTTGTATTATCACAAAGGAACATTTTGGTATTTTAGAAATAAAGAGTAATTATAGTAATAATAGTAATAATAATAATATTTATTACTTACAATTTAATATTCCTAATGGTCAAATATTTTTATGAGAATATAATAATTGTATTACATAAATTATTACCACATGCATATCAATGTCCAATTTACTATTAATATTACTATATGATATCATGTATGTAAAATACACAACATACATGTACTTCTTAGTTTCATATGTTCATAACTTCCACTAGGGGCAGTTTCACACCATAAAAAAACTGATAACAGTACCAACAGTACAAAGGTCTCACATCCTCTCATAATTATAGTAAGGACAATTTTCACACCATACATGCCTTGATTACCTTGTGTGCGTTAGATATAATACGACAGGATGATAACTACAAGAGTCTGCAGTATCAGATTCAGTATCCACAGCAGTCCCTGTATCCCTCTCTCATTAAATAGTATTCAGCTCCAAACCCCTCCTCTACCTCTGGAATAGGATCTCTCCCCTTTTATACATTTAAGGTGGATCAACAAAGTTATTCAATTGTAAATAAAACACAAGTAAATGACAATTGATACATTTGTCATTTGATGATAAATGCTACATTTTATTGGTAAACTCCACAAAAAAATATAAAAAATGTGTTGTGTGTCATGTAAGTATTCTTGCTTATACAATGCTTTTATTTAGGCTCTTTTAGATTTTTGTTCTATGAATCCCTTTTTTAAGTTTTCGTTGGTTGTTGCTTTGGGTATTATGTTTCTATTGCTTAAGAGTATTGAACTGCTATTGTAAGAGTACCATTTATTTAAAAAAATTACCATATGGATTGTATTTCATTTTACTTTGGTTAACACTGTATTATATGTTTTCAGGATATTGTGATAAAGCAGCAAACATTGCTGTTTGTATTTTTCAAACTTAAAGCTATATGGAGGTAAACTCTGCATTTTAGGTGACCGTAATTCAGTCCAAATTTTATTGATGATGTCTTCTCCATTAAACTTCATACATGTTGTCACAATGAGATCTATATAGATATTTGTTTTGTGTTGCAAATAAAAACTATCTCTATCCTTTTTTTTGCTTAGGTTATAAGGTCAGAATTTAAGACATCCTTACACCTTCAAGAGCATTCCAGGTAGGAGGACTCTTTTAAGGGATTTTTAACTTTATTATGGTTCAATTATACATATTCTTGTATTTATTTATATGAAAATATGTATTTCCCTATATTTTCCTAGTGTATGTCTATAAGTTGTGAATTGTAGGACTTATTAATTGAGTTAATTTGTTTGCGCTGTTTGTTAATCAATAGAATTTATATTTCTGAAAGTCATTTAATTGTGTTTTGATATTCTTAGCATAAAATATTTTTTAAAGATCTCTTCATATGGTGAATGTGGCCATGAAATAAAAAAAAAAAAAACATTTGCTTCTGTGGAGCAAAGCAATGAAAAACATGAACAAACTAGTAAAAAGTAAAACTATTACACAATCAACAAAGGTCCTCATAGTTAGAACTATGGTATTCTCAGTAGTAACATACAAACTAAAGGATACAGGAATTGCAGTAAATATCTGCTCATGGATTGAGAGCTGGTTAAAGACAGGAAGCAAAGGGTTGTTGTAAATGGAACATACTCCGATTGGTCTGATGTGTTAAGCAAATATAATTCTGTCACTGTACAAACCCCTAGTACTCCCTCATTTGGAATGTGGAGTACAATTTTGGGCACCACATCATTTTAAAGGACATTTTAGAGCTGGAAAAGTTACAGAGAAGGGCTACAAAACTAAGGGGAATAGAGGGACTAAGTTATGAAGAAAGACTAACCAAATTAAACTTATTTTCTCTAGAAATAAGCAGCCTTATTAAATTGCGATTCAGTAAGTTTAAAAGGGCTCTATTTAGGCACACAGCATATTTTTTTACAAAAGTTTTTAGTTAGTGAACTTCTATCCAAAAATAAGGTCTTCACTAACTAAAAACGTCTGTAAAAAAATATGCTGTGTGCTTAAAAAGAGCCCTTTTAAATTTACTGAATCGCAATTTAATAAGGCTGAAGGTGTCTAGGAGGAGATATGATTACCTTATATAAATACATCCAGGGTCAGTATAAAGATTTGTCAAGGCAGGTTTTTGTGCCAAGAGGTTTTCAACTGACAAGAGGACAACCTTTGAGGCTAGAAGTAAAAAGATTCCACCTTAAAGAAAGAAAAGGGTTCTTCACAGTAAGGGTGGTTAATCTGTGGAATTCTCTACCAAAAGAGGTGGTGACAGCGGATTTGTTAGATAACTTTAAAAAGGGTTATCCTAGATAATTAGAGAGGGAGTATTGATCCAGGGAGGAATCTGATCACCAGTATCTGGGGTCAGGAAGGAATTAATTATTTTCACTTGTTTTTTTTTCTGTTTGCCTTCCTCTGGATCAATAAATTAACAACTAATTAATTATCAAATAAACCACATATTGCAGATCAGAGGAGATCTTAAAAGTTTGAACTTGATGGACTGAATGTCTTTTTTCAACCTATATTACTATGTAACTATCAGCCTTATTAAATTGCAATTCAGTGAATTCTAAAAGGCTCTATATACAGTGGATATAAAAAGTCTACACACCCCTGTTAAAATGTCAGTTTTCTGTGCTGTAAAAAAATTAGACAAAGATAAATAATTTCAGAACTGTTTCCACCTTTAATGTGACCTATAAACTGTACAACTCAATTGAAAAACAAACTGAAATCTTTTAGGTAGAGGGAAGAAAAAATATAAAAATAAAATAATATGGTTGCATAAGTATGCACACACTTAAACTAATACTTTGTTGAAGCACCTTTTGGTTTTATTACAGCACTCAGTCTTTTTGGGTATGAGTCTATCAGCATGTCACATTTTGACTTGGCAAGATTTGCCCACTCTTCTTTGCAAAAACCCTCCAAATCTGTCAGATTGCAAGGGCATCTCCTGTGCACTGCCTCTTCAGATCACCCCAAAGATTTTTGAACGGATTCAGGTCTCTGCTCTGGCTGCGCCATTCCAAAACTTTAATCTTCTTCTGGTGAAACCATTCCTTTGTTGATTTGGATGTCTGCTTTGGGTCGTTGTCATGCTGAAAGATGGAGTTCCTCCTTATGCTCAGCTTTCTAGCAGAAGCCTGAAGGTTTTGTGCCAATATTGACTGGTATTTGGAACTGTTCATAATTCCCTCTATCTTAACTAAGGCCCCAGTTCCAGCTGAAGAAAAACAGCCCCAAAGCATGATGCTGCCACCACCATGCTTCACTGTGGGTATGGTGTTCTTTTGGTAATGTGCAGTGTTGTTTTTGCGCAAAACATATCTTTTGGAATTATGGCCAAAAAGTTCAAACTTGGTTTCATCAGACCATAACACCTTTTCCCACATACTTTTGGGAGACTTCAGATGTGTTTTTGCAAAATGTAGCCTGGCTTGGAAGAAAAGGCTTTTGTCTTGCCAGTCTACCCCATAGCCCAGACATATTAAGAATACGGGAGATTGTTGTCACATGTACCACACAGCAAGTACTTGACAGTTATTCCTGCAGCTCCTTTAATGTTGCTGTAAGCCTCTTGGTAGCCTCCCAGACCAGTTTTCTTCTTGTCTTTTCATCAATTTTGGAGGGATACCTTTTAACAATGAGATCCCTCTGATGCTTTGGAAGCTCTCTGTGGACCATGGCTTTTGCTGTGGGCTGCAACTAAGAAAATTTCAGGAAAGACCAACTAGAGCAGCTGAACTTTATTTGGGGTTAATCAGAGGCACTTTAAATGATGGCAGATGTATGCTGACTCCTATTTAACACAATTTGGAATGTGATTGCTTTATTCTGAACAGAGCTACATCCCCAGTTATAAGAGGTTGTGCAGACTTATGCAACCACATTATTTTTTTTTTCTTCCCTCCACCTCAGTTTGTTTTTTAATTGAGTTGTACAGTTTATAGGTCACATTAAAGGTGGAAAAAGTTCTGAAATGATTTATCTTTGTCTCATGTTTTTACAACACAGAAACCTGACATTTTAACAGGGGTGTGTGGACTTTTTATATCCACTGTAAGCACATAGCATATTTTTTTTACAGAAGTTTTTAGTTAGTGAAGACCTTGCTTTTGGATAGAAGTTCACTGACTAAAAACTTCTGTAAAAAAAATATGCTCTGTGCTTATATAGAGCCCTTTAGAATTTACCGAATTGCAATTTAATAAGGCTGTATTTAACTATGTAAGATGTGAGAGCTGGACCATATGAGCACCATGGAATTGATGCCTTTGAATTGCGGTGTTGGAGAAAACTACTTAGAATCCTTTGGACGCAAGAAGATCCAATAAATCAGTACTTCAGGAAATCAGGACAAACTGTTCACTAGAAAGTATGATCATAGAGCTGAAGCTCAAAAACTTTGGCCATATCATGAGAAGACAGGATTCCCTAGAAAAGACTCTGATGGTGAAAAAGATTGAAGGCACTCGAAACAGGAGATGACAGAGGAGGAGATGGATAGATGAGGTCATTGAAGCAATGAACATAAACTTGATGGAGCTCCCAGTGGCTGACAGATGTTCCTGACATGCTGTGGCCCATGGCCCAACTGAACGACTAAATAACAACAACAAATTCCAAAATATACAACAATTATGTTTCGGTAGGTCTAAGCTCACTTTCTCAGGTGTATGAAGCTTTATGTTTACATATTTTATACCTTTCTTAAACAAAACATAAGGGGCCTCATTCAATTAGGGGCCGTAACTCGATTACAAATCGACGATTTGCTGCGATAGGGTTACGTCCTCGCATTGCCCTGCGTTTACACTGCTACTCAAGCGCGCAAGTCAGCCCTCCTTCCTGCTGATCGCAAACCATGCTATCAGCAGTAAGTATTTGTGGGCATGAAGATGTAAGAGTGAATATTAACATTTTGTGAATTTTAACATATGTTAGATCTGGCAGACATATCTCTCTCCCACACATCTCTCACATTCGCTTGCCCCTTCTAGTGACCCTTGCAGGAGAGCCAATAAAAAACATTTCACATTTAATTTGCTAGCTCCCTCTGGCATATGTCCTTTATTGTAGGTGAATGAATATAAAGCATTTCACATTTCATTCATTCTCCCCCTCTGGTGACCATCCACCACTGCAGGCGGTCCAATAGAGAGCATTTTACATTGAATTCGCTCGCTCTCTCTATGGTGACCATTTGCCCTTGCAGGAGAGACAATTTAAAGCATTTCACATTACATTCACTCCCCCCATCTGGCAAATGTCTGCTACTGCAAGTGAACCAATATTAATCACTAGCGACTTGCCCATCAAAAAATGACGGTCAATAAAATAAAGTGTTGAAATGCTGTGTGCCTCAAGTAACTAAATTCCTCAAAAAGCAGAAATCTACATTACATAAAATAAGAAAAACTAAAATCACCAAAAATAAAAAATGTACATTACAGAACCCCCAAAAAAACCCTCAAAAAATGGAATATTACAGAAAATAAAAAAATACATTACAACCCCCTCCCACTACAATTTTTTTTTTTAATTACACACCTGAAAATGAAATACATATAATACATACATATAATACAATACAATTAAATAAAATACAATACAATTAAATAAAATACAATACACCCCTATCTAATATACATGCCACTATCTAATATACATGGCACTATGTAATATACATGCCACTATCTAATATAAATGCCACTATATAATGTAATATACATCCCACTATCTAATATCCAATACTATGAAATAATATATCCCCCTATCTATCTAATATACAATACATGCTATCTATATATATATATAGATCCCCTAATTGTAAGCTACAATAAAAAAATTAAGACCACTTACCTTTGAGATGTTTCTTGAGATCAGCAACCTACGGTAAAAAAGATTAAAAAAATTAATACAACACGTTTACATGAAATACCTAAACATTCTAAACATTCTAAATATTCTAAATATAATTCTCACCTTTCCAGCAGGTCCCGTTCCAGCATGTCACATCCCAGCATGTCACGTCCTCCATGTTCCGTCGTCCATCTTTGCGTCTTGTCCGGCGATACTCCTGTAAAAAAAAACATTACATTAGTAAACATAAACCAAATTTAAAAAAACACAATCTACATTATACTTACCTTTCCGCGATGTCTCCGGTCTCCTCGCATGAAGAAAAAAAGAAAAAAAACGACACACATCCACCCTGGCGGATGTCTCCAACGCTAATAACCTTCCTATGGAGTGTTCCAGAATAAAATTGGCAACTGCGGCTTCTGATTGGCTGAAAAGGCTGTCTATCAAATTCAGCCAATAAGAAGACCCCATTTGTGAAGCAATGAAAAAAGTATACACCCCAAAATACAACGGTGATTGGACAACACACCTATCCATCTTTATTTGAACCAATCCTAAGGCTTTATTGCCATCAGCCAATCACAATGGAATATACCCCCACGTACTGATTGGTGAAGACATCTGCGCCTTCCCATTGGCTGTAATATTGATTGATATTAACAATAGCCAATGAGAATGTGCAAATCCTTCACCAATCAGTACGTGAGGGTGTATTCCATTGTGATTGGCTATTGTCAGTGCAACCAATCAGAATGTGCAGAGGCTCCAACCAATCACCCTGTGGGAGTGTATTCCATTGTGATTGGCTGAAGGCATCTACACCTTGTGATTGGTTTAAATAAAGATTGATAGGTGCATTATCCAATCAGAGTGGTATTTTAAGGTGTATCCGTTTGTGATTGGTTCACACATTGGCGCCTCCTGATTGGCTGAATTTGATAGACATCGTTTTCAAAAAATCAGAAGGCGCCATTGCTTGTTTTCTTCCGGAAAAGTCTCCTGGAGCCTCATTAGCATGGGGGATGTCCGGGAGTGCGGATGTAAGTATATATATATTTATTTTTTTTACAGGGCGTGGCAGAAGAGGATCCGGAGGAGGCCGGAGACATCGCGGGGAGGTAAGTAGAATGTAGATTATGTTTCTTTTATTTTGATGTATGTCTATTAATGTTGTGTTTTTTTTAACAGGTCCCGCCCCGGAGAAGGATTTAAAGAATGCCGGACGGGACATGCCGGAAAGGTGAGTAGAATATTTAGAATGTATAGAATGTATAGAATGTATAGAATGTTTATTTTAGACCTGTAAATGTGTTGCACTAATTTTTGTTTATTTTTTTTCCATAGGTGGCTGATCTTAATGGACATCTGCAAAGGTAAGTGGTCTTAATTATTTTATTTTAGCTTAGACTTAGATTAGTTAATATACAGATAGCATTTATTGTATGTTAGCTAGGGGTATGCGTTTTATATAGATAGCATAGGATGTATTGTATATTAAATGGTGTTATTTATTTAGATAGATTGGGAATGTATTATTAGATAGATAGCATGTGTATTAGATTATGCTATTTATTTATTTAGATAGATTGTGTGATGTATATTAGATAGGAGTGTATTGTATTGTAATTGTATGTATTTGTATTGTATGTATTTGTATTATATGTATTTCCTTTTCAGGTGTGTATTTTTTATTTCTGTAGTGAGGGGGGGTGTAATGTTTTTTTTCTGTAATGTTCCTTTTTTTATTTTTTGTGACAGGTTTTTTTAAGGTATTTTGTGTAATGTAGTTTATTTTTTTGGTGAGTTAGGTTTTTTATTTCATGTAATGTAGATATTTTATTTTGTGATTTTAGTTTTTTTTATTTTCTGTAGTTAGAGTGGTGGGGGTTAATAGGGGGTAGGCAGTGTAGATGTTAATAGGTTAGTGTAGAGGGTGTTTAGTTGATATTTAATGTTTAATTGGGGGGGGTATAGTGCAGTATAGTGTTTATACTTAGTGTCATGATGGTCCTTGAGGACCATCATGGCACTTATGTGGTTAATGTAGTGTTGTAATGTCTGTATTGACCCCCATGAGTGATAGGGTTAATGAAGGGCTTCTGGGGGTCTATATTGACCCTCATGAGTGACAGGGTTAATGAGGGTTTTATGGGGGTCTGTATTGACACCCATGATTGACAGGCTTATTAAAGGGCTTATGGGGGTCTCTATTGACCCCCATGAGTGACAGGGTTAATGAGGGTTTTATGGGGGTCTGTATTGACCCCCATGATTGACAGGGTGACAGTGTATATTTGTTTTCTTTTACAACGGGTCCTTTAAGGACCTTCACGGTCCTTTAAGGACCTGTAACGCAGGAATTTTGAATTTTGATTGCAGCGAGGGTCACCGATCGCGTGCAATCGGGAACCCCAGTGCGATGGTTAATGTGGGGTTAATGCAGGGCTCTGAGCTTATCTCGGATCCCCTGCGGTTAATCCGGGTTTCTGAGCTTATCTCGGATCCCTTCTTGGGTAAGTTGTAGGGGGCTGAGCGGTCCTGGGTCTTTGAGCCTCGTTTTCATTTTTTCGGTGGCCATTTTTTCTTTCGCTTAGGGGATTTTCGTGTGTGTGAATTCAGGAATTTGGACTTCAATGGAGGTGTAACTTCACTTTCAGAGGTCCTGGGTGCACCCCCTTGCTATGGGTAAGCTTTTTATGTCATTTTCGTGAGTATTTGGTGTGTTTTGACTGTTTTTAGGTGCGCGCAGTACCGCCATTTTTCGTGCGTGTGGGTGTTTGTTACATTAAGGTTGGTTCTGAGGTTAATGCAGGTTTCCGAGGTGAGCCTCATTTTAATCTTTTCGGCTGCCATTTTTTCTCTCGCTTAGGGGATTTTCGTGTGTGTGAACTCGGTAATTTGGACCTAAATGGAGGTGTACCTTCACTTTCAGAGGTCCTGGGTGCCCCCCCTTGCTATGGGTAAGCTTTTTATGTCGTTTTCATGAGTATTTGGTGTGTTTTGACTGTTTTTAGGTGCGCGCAGTTCCGCCATTTTTCATGCGTGTTTGTTTCGTGAAGGTTGGTTCGGAGGTGGGTTTAACCGCTCGCCTCACTACGCGAGGCTCACCAGCAATGAGCGCCTGTGGCCCTCATTGCCTCATTCCCTAAGTGCTTTGCGAGGACCCGCATTTTCGGAGACGTTGGGATGCTCCACCACCGCAAATGCGGCCCCTCGCTTCGCGAAGACCCGCATTTGCGGAAGCGAGGGCCCTCGGCCGCGGTGTGTGTGTGTAACCGAGTGTGAGGCGCCTTTGAGATTTTTTTGTTTGTGTGTTAACACAGCCAAAGTTGGAGCCTCCACCTCCGCAAATGCGAACCCTCGCTTCGCGACGATCCGCATTTGCGGGGACGTTGGGATGCTCCACCACCGCAAATGCGGCCCCTCGCTTCGCGAGGACCCGCATTTTCGGGAACCGGCGTCCCTCGCTTCGCGTTAGCAACAACTCGCATGCTCACAACTATATATGTGATTACACATTTCATTGGCTCAGCCCCTCTGGCAACTGTCCGTCTTTTCAGGAAAGCCAAATGAACACATTTTAACTTTAATTTGCACATCACCTCTGTCTACCATTACAGGTGAAATATAACTATAAAACCACTAAAAACATCACTTGGACTGACCATAAATGACAAATCAAAATGCATTTAATATGACAGTAGCTCACGTGCACAAGTCTCTCCCAAGCATACTCATTACATTAAAATGTTAAACTATTGTATCTCAAAAACTGTTTACACTATCTAAAAATACTAATTATAAAAAGAAGACTTTTTAAATAACCATTACACTGCCACATTTCAAACAAATCCATTCAGCTATTTTTTTCCTGCAAGTGAGCAAATATTCCTATGGAAAAAAACATGTAAGCACTACAAAATTCAACATAAATCAACTTTTTTTAGTTGGACAGAATTTCATGAAAATTTACGAAAATATCCTGACCCCCAATTCCTCCTAAAAAATACTAAAGTTCAAACAGATACTTTAAAAGTTATAAACTCATGAAAAATTATTTTATAATGGAATGTTGAGAGAACTTTAAATATTAGATCATGACTGTGCTCTAATAATATATATATATATATATATATATATATATATATATATATATATATATATATATATATATATATATATATATAAGCAAGCAACTCCAAGGGAAGTAGCATTTACAATCACCAATTCCCAATTCACATGCCTGGGTGCGGTAGTAGAATGGAAGTGGTTAGCTCAACACAGGTCTTCATCATAAAAATATAATTATATGGATGATGACAGACTAAAATACTGCACTTATGATGTTCCATTCTACTATACTAAAATTCTATAATACTATATCTCAAAAACAAGCAAAGAAAATAATAATCAAGCAATCATGAAATTCATACCTATTAATCATATTGAACACATAAGCAGATGTGTAACTTGTTTTTCTGCATATAACTTTTATTACACAACAAATCTCATCAACTCAAACATATGTCACTAGGAAAAATGTATCATTTAAATCCTCTGTGTATATAATATTAACTGAAGCAAATATTATTTAATGGATAGCTTTCTGCTTGACAATCTAATTATTGTGTGTTCCTATAATAATATTGAACAATGCAGCTAATTACAGGCACTGAACTTCTGAACTGGCAGATAAAAGGGCTATTGAGAAGTAAGGGATTCAATTTAAATAGTAGCTGAATCTTTTAATAAAAAAATTGAATCATAACAATGACTAGATATTGAAGGAATATTTTTAGGACCAGGTGGCTTGAGGTTACAGCTTGTGACAACAGATGGTTTGAAATAGCTTTTACATACCTATAGCTAACTTAATTAAATCACATTTTAAAATATATTAAAGGACTTAATTAATCAAATATTGAAGACATTTAATCTTAACTTGATACCCACGTGCTATTGTTTTGTTGTGATTCACAAAAGTCATTATTCGCAAATCTTAACAGGAGCTGAAAATGAGTTTGCTGAAGTTGCAGCGAAAACAGCCATTGCAGTTCCAATTAAACACTTTTCAGTCCTGCAAGAGTTCTTCGTATTTTTGCCAAAGTATAGAAGGTGAATGTCGAGGTGGTTATATGACTTGATGGAGGGTGGGGTGGAAAGCAAAACTGAACTAAGGGCCCTATTCTATTTGAGTAGTGTAATTTGTGTTATTCTGGAGAATCGGCTGCAGGAGCTTTTATCCCCTCTGACATATGTCTATTCAAAGTGCCACACCAGTAATCTTACTGAGCTCAGCCAAAATCTTGTAAACCCAAACCTTTGTACTAAGTTAGCAGGCTCAGGTTTTATAGAATTATAGTATAGTAGAATAGAACATCATAAGTACAGTATTTTAGTCTGTCATCGTCCATATAATTATATTTTTATGATGAAGACCTGTGTTGAGCTAACCACTTCCATTCTACTACCTCATGAATTTAAGCACCCAGGCATGTGAATTGGGAATTGGTGATTGTAAATTCTACTTCCCTTGGAGTTGTTTGCTTATATATATATATATATTTATTATTAGAGCACAGTCATGATCTAATAGTTAAAGTTCTCTCAACATTCCATTATAAAATAATTTTTCACAAGTTTATAACTTTTTAAAGTATCTGCTTGAACTTTAGTATTTTTTAGGAGGAATTGGGGGTCAGGCTTTTTTTGTAAATTTTCATGTGCTCGGTAATTTACTGAGCCCTATGAAACCTAAAATAATGAGATTCCCTGGGGATTCCCAAAGTTCATATACATAGTTGAGGGAATCTCCTGGGGTTACCATTTACACTTACTCCCTGATCACCCAACTCCCCACTTAAAGCCGCAAACTGACTACGTGTTACGGGCTTGAAATCCTTCCGGTTGTTAAAACCGGAACTTACAGCCCATCTAAGACTTTTGATCTTTCAAATCCGCAAGAGATACAATCGCCAAAATTGCAAATCGCTATTCAATTGCTACAATCCCTCAAGACCACAAATGTATTCAAGCCTGCAAACTGCAAATGTCAGCCAGAATCTTACAGGTTCCAAATAGAACCCACAAAGGTTTTACAGAATAGTTTGTAACACTGGAAAAGACAATAAAAACACACCAATGGACTACTGCAAAGTAATGGAAGGCTTTATAATTCATTGCACAACAATTCCCAATTAACAAACAGGCATTAAAAATGTTTGTAATGGTCATGCATATGCCAATATGAAAAGTCATGCTGCTAGATTCTGAAAGCAGCTACAGAGACAGTCCCTGATTAAATTGCAACACAAATCCATGAAAATGTCTGTCACGAAGGCTCTCATGTGGACCCTAAAAAATACAAAGATCTTCTTATTTAAATCTACATTGGGAAAACAAATAGTGGCCAAATTACATCACCACATCACATATCAAGTACTAGGGGAACATTTTATGTATAGTCCGACTCTCTGTGACCCTATGGACTGCAGCACATTTACTTATGTCTCTGTGCTTATCCACAAGGTTTACATGCTAATTATACTATAGTGGGTTGCCAGTTCCTTCTCTAGAGGACAATGTTTTGTCAGACCTCTCTCCTATGACCTGCCCACCTACAGTGGCCCTATATGGTATAGCTCACAGCTTCATTGAGGTACACAAGCCCCTTCACCACCACAAGCTTGCAATCCAGAAGGGGACCAGGGGAACATACACCATACTAATCTACTCTAACCCATCAGGAAGGGCTGCAAACCTATATGGAGGCTGTGCAGAGGCACGTGGAGCAACAGCCAACTCACCTCCATCAGGGATAATCTCCGCTACGCCCATCCTGGAAAGTCCCACACCATAACTAGTGGCCAAGGGCCAAAATATATACCCATTATCATTTGGTGATATCCAATTAAGTGTTTTGCTAGCAATCAATTCACATTATCACCTGTCATATTGTTATCAGGCCTGCAGGGGAATGTTGATACTCCACACTATCCCAAATTGGACTTTGCCTGTGTTTTAACCCTTTATTATATATATATATATATATATATATATATATATATATATATATATATATAATAGTTTTCAAACTGTGAATCGTCGCCTTGCGAGTTCGCGAGGGACGCAGTTCTGGCCGTATTTGCAGAGGTGGAGGCTCCAATGTCAGCTGCAATGAGCCAAAGGCTCATTGCAGGCCGCAAATGTGGACCATCGAGAAGCGAAGGGCCGCATTTGAGGAGGTAGAGGCTCTACGCTGCCTCACTCCCGGGACAAATAAACCCCAGAAAAGCACAACCCGAAATACGGACTTGCACAAAAGAAAATACGACCCGCGGGACTAAGAAAAAAAAGAATACAAGGTCACAAAAATACGAACTTAACGGCTGAAACGCGTACAGCAGAAAACACAAAAAACTATGAAAATTTAAGAATACAAATTACAAAAACATCACACACAGCACGGGGGGACAGCCACGACCTCTGGGGTTGAGGTTGCATGCTAATTCAGGTCGATTTTACGCAGTTTCGCCATTCGGAAATCGGCAAAGCGAGAAAAAATCTGGCGGCGGAAAAAAATGAAAATGCAGCTCAACTATCCCAAAATGCACAAAACACTGCCAGACACGTACGACTTTTGCCAGGGACGTACGAGGTACTAAAATACACACTTAGGCAACACGCAAAATGCTAGCACATAGACAAACAACGCCATTTTACAACACTAACACTACGCATCTAAAATGGCGATTTACACAACTAAAGCAACGGTTTGCCCTGGCGCATGCATATATCAGCATATTTCCAATGCACAGCTGGGACATTGATGATACTTTCTCCTCACAGCAGCAATAGGCCAACTGTACATCGCATGCTGCAGGAAAACTAAAAATAGATACTTAGCTCTTCTGGCTATTCATTCCTGGATATATCAATTACAAATAGGTAAAGTATATTAATTTATTAACTAAATAATTAATTAATAATTATACTAAAAACATTTAGATATATATCTGTCTTTGTCATGAGAGTCCAAGGCACTCATAGGAACAAAAGTAAACGAGAGGAGCGGATCGCTACAAGCACCGAAGGCGCTCAGCGCGAGGGTCGCAATGAACGCCGAAGGTCCTCAGAGTATAAAAAGCTTTACATTGTGTGTCAAACAGCATTGCCATGGTTTAAAATTGTATTGCCCTGTCATTTTTGACGGGCAAGTCGCTAGTATATATATATATTATTATATGATCTCTAATGATATTATTATTATTGTTATGATATGTATTAACCTATTGTATAGTAACTAGGGTTCAGTAGTTTACTGATATAGGAATTTGACACAAATGTGATGTATGTGGATGTCCCAAAACCCCAACCATTGAAAACACACTGACATTGTGAGAACGGTATAATAAAGCTGTATTTCATACACAGAGCACAATCAGAAATGTACAAAACTGTGCATTAATAACATGGGTGTGGGCGGATCCCAGGAAGGCAAGAGGCTTTGTTTGGGGAAAAAGGATATACGTAAAGGGAATAATGTCATAGTCTAGAATAATCATGATGCATAGCACCTACCAGGGTCACATGTGATCACTACACCACTGCAAACGGAATCTAATGAAAAAAAGGATAATCAGAAATCCCTCCATTTAATTGAAGAAACTATTAATGTGCATAACACTTATAATTTGTCTATATCTGCTCAATGAAACAGATGTAAAAAATTTGAATAATGTCATACAAATCTATTCCACACAGAGTGTGTTTTCAGATATTAAGGAATAATCAGAAGTTGATAAGCAGAATATGTGACACAGAAAGAGGAGGTTGAGGAACCTGCCTTCATGGTCATGAGTCGTGAGATTGGGCTATTAAGACCTACAGAGACAAGAACAAGATATCAATCTTTATTTTTCCCACTGAAATTTTGTAGACAATAATAATAATTATGAGTCAGTCCAGTGGCAACCTCACTCAGTGTACATCCTGTCATATGTATGCAATACTGGAATCCAGGGTCCATAACTCTGTGACAGGTGTGAGCATGTTGCCTCTCTGGAAGCTCAAACTGGAGATCTGGAGCGGAGAATTGCAGCACTTGGAGATATTGCTCCACTGGAAGGGAGGTTGGTGCTCACTGAGCACAGTTTAGCTGGGCCTAGCATGGAGGGCGGAGCTGGGGCTAGTGAGGTAGCTGGGTTACAGTTACAAGGGGAAGCAGGGGGAACAGGAGGAGGCAGGACAGTTCTGAGTTTGCAAACACCAACAGATTTGCCAGATTGAGTGAAACTGTTGGGTATGTCCATTCAGGAATGGCAATGCCAGATAGAGCTGTTCCCTCTAACAGCCGGGAGAACAGCTCTACTGGAGGAGTGGGAGTGCAGCATAGGCAGAGCAACAGACAGGTTTTGGTTGTAGGGGACTCTATTATTAGGAAGGTAGACAGGGTGATTTGTCACCCAGATCCCAGCAATTGAACAGTTTGCTGTCTCCCGGGTGCTCGGGTTCGTCATATTGTGGATCGGGTAGACAAATTATTGTGAGGGGCTGGAAATGAACCGGCAGTCTTGGTACATACTGGTACCAATGACAAAGTTAGTGGAAGATGGAGTGTCCTAAAGAATGATTTTGGAGACCTGGGTAATAAGCTGAAGGCAAGGACCTCCAAGGTAGTATTTTCTGAGATACTACCAGTGCCACGTGCTAGCCCAGGGAGGCAGAAGGAGCTTAGGGAGGTTAATGCGTGGCTAAAGATGTGGTGCACTAAGGAGGGGTTTGGGTTTTTAGAGCACTGGGCTGACTTCTCACTTCGGTACAATCTCTACAGTAGGGATGGATTGCACCTTAATGATGAGGGAGCTTTTGTACTAGGGGATATGATGGTAGAAAGGCTGGAGGAGTTTTTAAACTAGAAGGTGGGGGGGGGGGACTAGATATAAGTAATGGGGTAGAAAGTGTAGAGGGTATTAGGGATGAATTAACAACTCATAGAGGAGGAGATGGGGGGAGGGGTAGTATAGTCAATAGGGAGGTAGTACTAAGTAATTTAAGTACAGTGGCAGGCACTTCAGAACTACAGACTCATAACATAAGGTGTATGCTTGCTAATGTCAGAAGCTTGCCAGGAAAAAAAATAATGAAAAATGGGATTTAATAGGCATTACTGAAACGTGTTGGGATGAATCTCATGACTGGACTGTTAATCTGGATGGTTATAACCTATTTAGGAAAGATAGAGGCAATGGTAAACGAGGAGGAGAGATTTGTCTGTATGTTAAGCCTGAATTTAAGCCTATAGTCAGAGAAGATATTTATGGTGGACCTAGTGATAAAGTTGAATGTTTGTGGGTGGAGTTAAATAGCGGAGCAGCAAATTCCAAAAGAATATTAGTAGGAGTATGCTATAAACCCCCCAAAATAGCTGAAAGTGAGGAAATACAATTATTGTTACAGATTGAAAATGCAGCTAGGCATGGTCAAGTTCTAATAATGGGAGATTTTAATTACCCTGAAATAAACTGGATAAATGAGACCAGCAGTTCATCTAAAGGGAGCAGGTTCTTGAGTACATTCAGGGATTATTATCTGGCCCAGGTTGTACAAGAGCCTACTAGAAATGAAGCTATCTTAGATTTACACATCACAAATAATATTGATATAGTATCTAATGTTGGAATAAGGCAACCTTTAAATCCTTAGTAAATATACATACACATATACCGTGTGGGAATAAAAGTAAAAGAAGTAAACCCCATCCAATGTGGCTTAACAATGATTTAAAGATCAAGATACGAAGTAAAAAACAGGCATTTAAATTATACAAACAAGAGGGGACAGAGACTGCTTTACAGGAATACAAGGAAATCAACAAGGCTTGCAAAAGGGCAAATAGACTGGCTAAAATAGAAAATGAAAAATTAATTGCAAAAGAGAGTAAGACTAACCCTAAAATATTTTTTAAGTATATTAATGGGAAGAAGGCGAGGAAGGAACCTATAGGAACATTACAATGTGACACAGGCCGTCTGATAATTAGTGACCAAGAAAAGGCAGATGAGCTAAATAGGTTATTTTCTTCGGTATACACAAAAACCCCTTCTAAACCCGTTTCCGTGGCGATAATGTTGCCTTGCAATTGAATGAGGCTCAGTGTAATTTGCAATATAGGGGAATAGAATAAGGCTATAAGATTCTTTAAAATTGTATTCCTACTACTTTATAATTACCCTTCATCTATATTTGCAATTCATCCTGGTTTACGAGAAATCACAGCATTTATACAGTCGCAATACACAAAATATAACATTGCACAACCATTAGGAAGAAAAAAAATCAGGTGGGACTGTCCAGGTTGGCTACCAATAGCATTCACCGGTGGCAAATATGACAGTTACACTGCTATCCTGAGCTTGTGCATGAGATGTCCACAATGTAGCTAACACTGTTCATGAAGATGCCATAGTTCCATAGTGTATTATTTAATTGTTGGCTCTTTTGCCCTATGTTTTCCCCATAACAGATGTGTGACAAGAGACAAAGACTTCACTGAAACATCACTGGTGTTTCACAGTTCACCCATATAAAGTGGTGTTTGATGATGGACAATTTAACATGACTAGAACCTTCTGGTATTAGATGCTGACTATTGTAATCAGCAATGTCATGCAATACCATATCTTGTTCTGGAGCATTTGCCACTTAACACCCTGTAGCCATTGTTTTAATAACTCTAGAACAGTTATTTTGATGGATCCCGGTCCTACGACCGTTTAAAGGGGTATTAAGAATCCAACAACAACATCTATCTGGAAGTGGTAGAAATAACTAACATATACTCTGAAATGGCAGAATAGAATCAGTTTGCAAATTTCACCAACTTGCACAGTTTTTGACCCACTTCATGCAGCAATTATGGAAGGTGTGTTGATCCAGCTCAAAACAACCCTTCCACTTACTATTAAATGGACTGTGAGAGGCTCAATGGTACCCTCAAAATCATCATTTATTTTTTTGCATATAGTAAGGTTTGCCTTCATATAATATTATATTGTTCTTCCTCTTGCTATCTGCCTATACTAAATGTTGCCGGTTAGATGCATCTGTCGGCAATGCAGCTGTCCAGGTGACCAGTCATTTTGATAATGCCCATGATGTTCTTCTCAAGGGTAATATAGATAGGCAAAGATTTGTGGAAATAATCAGCAGTGTCATGGAATATCATAAAGTTTATTTATAGTGTGAGGCATGCACTGGAGAACAACAGTCTCTATTTTGGGAGGTAAACGTTTCCCCTACCCAACCCCACATTGTATCACACATTAGCACTTTTGCCATGCCCACCTGACATTTGTTTGGTGTGAGTGTCAGTCCTACTCAGTACTGTGGTCAGTTGTCTGACTGTAGATGGCTATTTCATCTAAGTAAGTGCAGTCAAAATTATAGAACCCTGATAGGTAGGTAGATAGATAGATAGATAGATAGATAGATAGATAGATAGATAGGTAGGTAGGTAGATAGATAGATAGATAGATAGATAGATAGATAGATAGATAGATAGATACTATTCATACAACAATGGTTTAATTTCAAATATTTGTATTTTCGTATTTGTATTCAATAGATTGGTAAGAACTTTAAAGGCCACCAATTTTTTTCTATGTATTTTTTTAATAATTAACTTGATAATGGGCAAAATGGTTTTAGAAATAAAAAAAAACCAAAGACTTTATATTTTTATATTTTATGCAAAATATTTTTTTCCCTTTTCCTTTTCCTGTCTGGTACTGTGTTAGAAGGGTGTTTCCCGGTAAACTTGCAAGCTGTCTCATGGGCCTTGGCAGAAACATACCCCTGCAACTCACAAGAGTGGTTTTTCAACTAACAGTTAACCAAACAGAGCAATGGCTGACCCTAGTACAATAACTACATATCATCGTTAATACATTATAGTCTGTATTTTTGTCCCTTTTTCATTATCAGAACTAGTCATAACTAGTTATAAATAAGAGACTATAGCAATCGATAAATTTACTTTAGTTTGCTCAATACCGGGCAGCAACTGAGGTATTCCACCTTAAGTGAGATGCTTTGACAAAAGTAAGGGAGGAGTTTAGGGCTGAATGCTGGTGCATGATAGAGAGTGGGATACAGGATCTGTTGGGGATACTGTATCTGACACTACAGGTGAATATAGACGCACGATTGGATGTACTATATGCCTCAGTAAAACAATATTTCATTGAGGTAAACAAGATTTTTGGTGTTTCTGATTTTCATGGCGCAAAGATGCATATACAAGACATATACAGAAAGATGCTTTTACATGGGAAGAAGTGGAGGTTTTTCTGCAGTTCCAAAATTGATATCTTGGTTTAATGTTGGAGTATGTCACATAGCATCCATATAATGATGTTGCGAAGTGTCCATCTGTAAGAGGGGAACAGAAGCAACTGCTGGTGCAAGAAGCCTGGACTCCTGCTATGCAGCTGAAGGAGGCTCAGTGCTTGTGGCCCCTTGAGCAATAACAGCACTTGAGGACGACCTTTCAAGTAAACGAAGGATGGGTATGTTTACAGTTTAAATGCTGTTGCACACACAACCATTCACCCAGAGGCATAGCATACAGCATGCATATTTTCTGCAGTCATATACAGTAGATGCTAGCAAAAATTAATCTGCAGATTGTATGGAGTGATAGATATTGCAAAATATATAGCAAAATGTTTCATATGTGATATATAAATATATTAATGCAAAAATATGATATGGCTAAATTTCTCATTAAATGCATTAATGGCGAAATAATTTCTACTTGTAGGTGTCAATGCATATCGACTACTAAGAGGATCAATAGCCCTATTTGTTTTGATGACATCGGCTGAACGTGGGTGCCCTAAAGGATGTAGGTGTGATGGGAAATTAATATATTGTGAATCTCAGAAACTGCAGGAAATTCCTTCATCTATATCTTCTGGTTGCATAGGTTTATCTCTTAGGTATAACAGCCTTCACTTTTTGAAATATAACCAATTTAAAGGACTTAATCAGCTCACCTGGTTGTACCTAGACCATAATCATATTAGTACTATTGATGAAAATGCTTTCAGTGGAATTCGCAGACTGAAAGAGTTGATTCTGAGCTCAAATCGAATCTCTCATATTTTAAATAATACATTCAGACCTATCACTAATCTACGGAATTTGGATGTATCATACAACATACTGCATATTCTAGGACCTGAGCAGTTCAAAGGCTTAAGAAAATTGCAGAGTTTACATCTAAGGTCAAATTTATTGAGAACAATCCCAGTAAGGATATTTCAAGATTGTCGAAATTTAGAGCTTTTGGATCTTGGATATAACAGAATCCGAAGTTTGGCCAGAAATGTTTTTGCAGGTGTGATCAGGTTAAAGGAGCTTCATTTGGAGCATAATCATTTTTCCAAACTCAACCTTGCTTTATTTCCACGCCTGGTTAGTTTACAAAATCTGTATTTACAATGGAATAAAATTAGCCTTATAGGACAGACTATGTCATGGACCTGGGATTCATTACAAAGACTCGATTTATCAGGCAATGAAATAGAAGCTTTCAGTGGTCCAAGTGTATTTCAGTGTGTGCCAAATTTACAACGTCTCAATTTGGATTCCAACAAGCTCACATTCATTGGTCAAGAAATTTTGGATTCTTGGATATCACTTACAGACATTGGTCTGGCAGGCAATATTTGGGAATGCAGTAGAAACATATGCTCTCTGGTAAATTGGTTGAAAAGTTTTAAAGGGTTGCGAGAAAATGCAATTATTTGTGCCAGTCCTAAAGATCTTCAAGGGATGAATGTGATACATGCAGTGAAAAATTACAGTATATGTGGCAAAAGCACCACAGACAGCATAGAGTTAAAAACTCCTGGACCAAGTCCAACTTTACAACACAAAATCATCAGAACTAAACACGAAAGCAATCAATCAGTGGTCCCCACTGCTGGTATAACAGAATCTGTCTCTGAGATTGATGAGGATGTAGAGATGATCTCTTTACATAAAATCATAGCAGGCACTATTGCACTCTTCTTGTCAGTTCTTGTAATCTCCTTAGTGATCTATGTCTCTTGGAAACGGTCTCCAGTAGCTATGAAACATCTGCAGCAGGGCTCTCTTATGAGAAAAGATAGACAAGAAAAAAGGGAATCTCTAAAACAAATCACTCCAACCACCCAGGAATTTTATGTAGACTACAAACCTGCAGACACTTGTGAGATGACGGTGAATGGCACTGGACCCTGCACATATAACAAATCAGGCTCCAGGGAGTGTGAGGTATGAAACTGTTAGACGAAGTGATATATTCATCAAATGTTCCTATTCATCACTTGCGAGATTAATAAAACAACTATTTTTTGAGAGCGTAGTCACCAAAAAGGGTGTTGTTATTTCATTGATAAACTATGCCCAATAACACTAAAATCAGTTTATTAATCTCACATTACAAAGATAAAAACAGCTGATGAATATACCCATTTTTTGTAAAGAGCCTTGACAGATTTTTGTACTGCTCAAGTCAGAAAAAGGACTTCTATTTTCCCAGCTCCATCAACAATAAATATCACATTAACTTATTGTGTATTCATAATTCCAGTTATTTTGCTGATACATTATAGTATTATTAAGAAATGGACTTTAAAAGGACTGCAAATTCATAGCTTGATGGAATTCATTATGTTGTGAATTATGGTAATGTTACTTATTGAATTAAAGTCTCAGTTATTTTGAGAGTTTGGTCAATTTGTTAAAGCAAAAAAAAAAAGTATGTATGTTTAAAAAATGAATTTATGGCATTCCTGTTAAAGGGAACCTAACACTAAATATCCTAATTAATATTGCAGACCCTAACCCCTCGGTCTCCTGCAGCACACACAATTTTGCTTCAATTAATTTCTGTCGTTACATTACAGTAATTAATGATAAATTATTCTGATAAGGAATTGAAAGTGGAAGATTTATCTGCTGGCAAAAAATTGTGTTTATTTCTAAGAACAGTGATAATGATATATCTTCCAAAGGGAAATATTGCTTTTATTTATTATTTTGAATTGGCGATATATATATAGGAAAAAAAAGAAGGTAAAAAAAATTAAAAAATTAGCTGCAGTTAATAACATGGATGCAACCTCTTAATGCATTTGAAAGTAAACCATATGGGTAATATATTATACATATGCATGTTTTACACTGAACCTTTGCTGCTGCTTTTTACTTCTTAACCCAATTCTGTATTAAGATAGACTAGGTGTAGAAATTCAGTTCAATTCCAGATATGTCTCAATTCAAGATATTGTTCTTATATCGCAAAGAATGTATCGACTTGTTTATATGTCTGTATTTCTCTCCCAAATTTACATTAAATATTATAAGCACCATCATCACAAAAATGCATATATAGCTATTAAAGTTGTGACATCTCAGCTTTCATAAATTTACTCATACAATATAGGCTCCATGACTAGTAAGAGATGGTAATATGCCCAGAAGATTTATTTTAATCTGCTGATTTCAATGACAGTGCTGTCTTTGATTTAATTTCTAGTAAAGATTTAAAGCACCACTGACATTACACAAAAAAACTAAGCCTATTGAGGAACTAGATTTAATGATAGACAAACTGTTTTCTATAGAACATAAATCCAGCCTGTAATTTATTTACTATTATATGTAATCATACGGTACTGAGAACAGTCATTTTTTCTTTGCTTTGTCAATAGGAGGGGGTCCGTTGATACTGAAGAGTTTCTGGTTATTGTCTTCAAAGTGCATTGACTAAGGGTTTAAAAAATTTAATAGTAGCAATTGAAACTGTTTCAATAACCACGGTCCTTTCCCAGCTGACATAGCATATAAACATACTGAATCCTCCAGCTCAACCGTTACAAGGGGAAACAGAAGGGACACAAGGAGGAGGCAGGCCAGTTCTAAGTTGGCAAACACCAACAGATTTGCCAGATTGAGTGAAACTGTTGAGGATGTCCGTTCAGGATGGCAATGCCAGAAAGAGCTGTTCACTGTAAAAGCCTGCAGAGCAGTTCTAATGTAGGAGTGGGCAGCATAGGCAGAGCAACAGACAGGTTTTGGTGGTAGGGAACTCTATTAGTTTGCTATCTTCTGGGAGCTCGGGTTCGGCATGTTGTAGATCAGGTAGATAAATTATTGGGAGGGTCTGGAAATTAACCGGCAGTCTTGGTACATATTGGTACTAATGACTATGTTAGTGGAAGATGGAGTGTCCTGATTTTAGAGAACTAGGGAATAAGCTTAAAACAAGGACCTCCAAGGTAGTATTTTCTGAGATACTACCTGTGCCATGTGCTAGCCCAGGGACGAAGAAAGAGCTTAGGGAGGTTAATGCGGGCTAAAACTGTGGTTCACTAAGGACGGGGTTTGGGTTTTTAGAAAACAGGGCTGACTTCTCACTTGGGTACAATCTCTATAGCAGGGATGGATTGCACCTTAATGATGAGGGAGCTTTTGAGATAGGGGATAGGATAGTAGAAAGGCTGGAGGAGTTTTTAAACTAGTAGGTGGGGGGGACTCGATGAATGTAATGGGGTAGGAAGTGTAGAGGGGATAAGGGATGAATTAACTACTCATGGGGCAGGAGATGGTGGAAGGCATTACCGAAACATGGTGGGATGAATCTCATGACTGGATGGTTATAAACTATTTAGGAAAGACAGGGGGAATGGTAAAAGAGGAGGAGAGATTTGTCTGTATGTTAAGCCTGAATTAAAGCCTATCGTAAGAGAAGAAATTTATGCTGGAACTAGAGGTATTGTTGAATGTTTGTGGGTAGAGTTAAAGAGCAAATTCCAAAAGAATATTAGTTGGAGTATGCAATAAATCCCCAACAATAAATGCAATAATTGTTACAGATCATAAATGTAGCAAAGCATTAGGAAGTTCTAATAATGGTAGATTTTAATTACCCTGAAATAAACTGGATAAATGAGACCAGCAGTTCAGCTAAGGGGAGCAGGTTCTTGAGTACACTTAGGGGTCATTATCTGGCCCAGGTTATACAAGAATCTACTAGAAATGAAGCTATCTTGGATTTAGCTATCACAAATAATACTGATATGGTATCAAACATTGAAATAGGGCAACTTTTGGGAAACAGTGATCACAACACAGTCTCTTTTGAGATTGAAATAAAAAAACAAAACTGCAAGGGGCCAACAAAAACTCTTAATTTTAAAAGGGCAGATGTTAACGGTCTAGGGGTAGCAATACAACGATAGACTAGGACAAAGAACTGGTGGGTAGAAATACTAAACACTAATAAATGGACAACATTCAAATCATACTAAATATACATACTTATCACCACATACAATGTGGGAATAAAAGTAAAACAAGTAAATTATATTCAATGTGGTTTAACAATGATTTAAATATCCAGATACGGAGTAAAAAACAGGCATTTATATTATACAAACAAGAGTGGGCAGAGACTGCCTTACATAAGTACAAGGAAATCATCAAGGCTTGCAAAAAAGTTATTCGACTGGCTAAAATAGAAAATAAAAAATTTGTTGCAAAAGAGTGTAAGACTAACCCTAATATATATATTTTAAATATATAAATGGGAAGAAGACCAGGAAGGAACATTACAATGCAAAACAGGCTATCTGATAATTAGTGACCCGGAAAAGGCAGATGAGCTAAATAGGCTGTTTTCTTCGGTATACACAAGGGAGGTACCAGTGGTTGGGACACTGCAACAAAATGGGGCTACACTACCTACACCAAACAATTGGTTAATGCAGGAAAAAATCCAGAAGAAGTTGAAAAAATGTAAATGTTAATAAAGCCCCAGGTCCTGGTGGAATACATCCAAGGGTACTGAGGGAACTGTGTTCTGTAATAGCCAAACCATTATATTTAATTTTTCAAGATTTACTCAACACAGGGACGCTAACAGATGACTAGCAAAAAGCAGAGGTGATACCTATATTTAAGAAGGGAGCAAGAGCAAATCCTGGGAATTATAGATCAGTGAGCCTCACTTCTGTAGTGGGAACACTTTTAAGAAGGGTTAATAAGATATAATATATGAGAATATATATTTTTGAAAACTATTATAAGTAGGAGTCAACATGGATTTATGAGGGATAGGTCATGTCAAACAAATCTAATTCGTTTCTATAAGGAGGTTAGTAGGAACTTGGATCAAAGCAACTCAGCGGATGTAGTATTTTTGGATTTTGCAAGGGCTTTTGATACAGTGTCATATGGAAGACTATTGTGTAAACTAAGGGATACATGAATTTCAGAAAATATCTGCTCATGGGTTAAGAGCTGGCTAAAAGATAGGAAGCAAAGGGTTGTGGTAAATGGAACATACTCCTATTTCACTAATGTGGTAAGTGGGGTTCCTCAGGGTTCAGTATTAGGTCCTCTCCTTTTTAACATATTTATGAAGGACTTAGAGATGGGGCTGAAAAGTAGTGTCTCCAATTTTGCTGATGACACAAAGTTGTGCAAGGTAATTAAATCAGCTAATGATGTACTTTCCCTCCCAATGGATTTACATAAATCAGAGGAATGGACATCTAAATGGCAGATGAGATTTAATACAAATAAATGTAAAGTTATGCATCTGGGAAGGAAAATTGCCATGCGATTTATTATCTTAATGGAGCAAATATAGGGTTATCAGATATTGAAAGGGATTTGGGAGTACTTGTGGACAACCACCTAGGTAACAGTGCTCAATGCCAAACAGCATCTGCAAAGGCAAGTACAATATTAGCATGTATTAAGAAGGGTATAGAAGACAGGAAGGAAAATATAATTTTCCCACTATACAAATCCCTAGTATGCCCTCATTTGGAATATGGAGTATTATTTTGGGCACCACTTCATAGAAAGGACTTTTTAGAGATGGAAAAGGTACAGAGAAGGGCTACAAAACTAATAAGGGGAGTAGGGGGGCTAAGTTATGAAGAAAGACTGACCAAATTAAACTTATTTTCTCTAGAATACAAGATATCTAAGAGGAGATATGATTACATTTTATAAATACATTCAGGGTCAGTATAAAGATTTGTCAAGTGAGCTTTTTGTGCCAAGAGGTTTTTGAACTGGCAAGAGGACATCCTTTGAGGTTAGAAGTAAAAAAATTCCACCTTAAAGAAATAAAAGGGTTCTTTACAGAAAGGGTGGTTAATCTTTGGAATTTTCTACCAAAGGTGACAGCGGATTTGATAGATAACTTTTAAAGGAGACTGGATATATTTTTTATTGAAAAGGGTATTCAGGGTTATCCTGGTTAATTAGAGAGGAAGTATTGATCCAGTGAGGAGTCTGATCGCCATCATCTGTGGTCAGGAAGGAATTTTTTTTTTTACCTTTTGAGACGATTGGCTAAGTTTCACTTGTTTTTTTTCTGTTTGCCTTCCTCTGGATCAATGAACAACTAATCTGCATATTGCAGATCAGAGGAGATCTAAAAAGGTTGAACTTACATTGAACTTGATGGACTGAAAGTATTTTTTCAACCTCAATTACTATGTAAGTATAATTGCATCCATATAAATGAAAAGATGCATATATTTATATTTACTTTTGAAAATTATTCAGTGGATACTATACATGTAAAGAAATGTAAGAAATGGTTCTTAAAGAGACAAAGTTACTTCTGCTCTATGAGATTCTTCAGCATTTTTAATAATGCTATGTGTGGTGACATGCCATAACATAGGCCGTAACTCCAAATGTACTGGTTACGGGTATGAAATTAGCCCTATAACATTGCTTGCAGCAGACTTGAGTGATAAGACGCAGGACGGCCAACAATAGGCTATTTGTGGAGCAAAGTTGAACTTCTTGCACGTAAATCCTTTGATCTGTCATGCATGTAACCGCTACTTGTTCAATTCAGCTATTAAATTGCAACGTGGTCACTCTCGAGCAAGCACGTAACACGCAAATTGAGCCCAAAGCCCAATGTGTGCTCGAGTGCACCAGCTAGAGGGGTAAAGTCCAATACGTAGCAGTTGTAATGCAAATAACAACACTGTACATTTAGGGAAAGTGATGTTAGGTCTTAGAATTAATAGCACAACATTCTCAAGGCCACAAATCACCCCCGAATCAATGCAATCAATGTGTTAAGACATATACTGTAACTCACATGTAATAGAATATCATATTTACAGCTTTATTAATATTGCATTACATCTGGAATGTGGGTCCAATAGAAAACTGTAATTGAAGCACATAGGACTTTGAAATATACCCTCCCCTTTTTCAGTGATGTAACACTAACAATCTCCTTTTCCATTGGCTCCATCTGAACCCGAAACAACGTGCTTGCTTAATTGTTTGCGTTCGAGCACGCAACTCCGACAGCCAAAAACTGTTTTACGAAATAGCATCTTTCACTCGTAGCTCGCAGCACTTCTAATTTAATAGCGACGTAAAACGGCCAAATTTCAAGCACACAGCTCTTATGTGCTACACGTTGGACTTATGCGGCTGTAATTTAATATGGCCCTAAGCCTCTTTCAGCTCCCTCTTTGTGAGATGAATGGCCAGTAAGCTTTGAAACTCTATATTGAAGCTTGAAGAGTGCAAGAGCAGCATCACAAGACCAAGTGGGAAATAGAATGGAGATTCACAGCTTCCTGCCCACTTACCTCACACAGGAATGGGATGAGGGAAAGGGGCCCAAGAAGTAAACTGATGGAAATTAAAACATAGAAATAATTCATAACTATAAATATCTGTAATAATATGACTTTCATTATGTTAATACAACTTGTACTTTTATCACTAAAGTGTCCTTTTAATATGGAAAGTCTTGACCATATTGTAGGCATTCTAGAATTCCATTACTGTAACTGTGCATACCATGCAAACTGGAGGGCTAATCCAGTTAACTGCTACTCTTTTTATAAAATAATTTAACAATGGATGTTTGTAGCATATTATCCATTAATTTATTTCCCAAAACTATACAAATTAAACATTTCAGCAATGTTTGATATGATACCTTTTTAGTCAATAACTTTTCTTAATTATATACACACACACAAAATTTAAGATAGATGCATGAAAGCGCAATGTAGGGTAGTGCCCAGCAGTATGATTGTGAGGTTGCTGCTTACTGCTTCCAAAAGCTTTCCACTATCAACTAAGATTTCCTCATTATAATGAGGGCAGCAATGGGCAGTAAACATTGCCAGCACAATTCTGTAGAGATGCTATAGCCAAGTCTGTACCTGCAATTATATGTGATAATAAATGTCAGGTTTTCCCGTGTGTTATCAATTTAGTAACAGTAAAAATCATGTTTAAGTTGCATGCTCTATCCACGTGAGCAATGCTAGGTAATAACAAATGGCAATGTTTATAACATATTATCCTTTAAATAAAAGTAAAAATCATATCTTCTTATAATAGCAGCTTCATTACTATTTAAGGATCTAGGAGAATGTTGTTAAAGTAAGAGCCATGACTTTCATAATGAGTCACTGCTTCTCTTTTAACATTATTAACATTCTCCTAGATCCTTAGATGCTAATGAAGATAGCTACTATTATATTACTGTTATTTAAATGATAATTTGTGATGAACATTTGTTATTACCTAGCATTGCTACGGTCATGTACAGGAATACCTCATTAACTGCTCCACATGCATGTAAAATAGTACTTTCTGAGCATTATGGGAAATCTAAGAGTGCTAAGCAGGGATTTAAATGGCCAAATGAGATTTGACACCCCAAAACTATGATATTGCCAGGTTTTGCGATGAGCTGGGAATTAGAGTGGATAAGAGTGCTATATTGCATCAGCGCTCATCGGGATATCGTTAAGCTAGGTTTCCCTGTACTTCAGTACTTGGTACATCCATGGATGGGATCATTATATACTAACACAAACCTAAATGTCCCATCTCATGCTGTGAGGGCAGCCAGAGAGCACAAATAGATCAAAGTTTGGCAAAGCCAGCATCACTGCACACTCACTCCACAAAATAGCCATTGCTATAACCCAATCACCATATCATCCATGTTTGTACATGGTCTCCATAACAGTACACATTGTAATATGTGAGGTCTGGATGAAGAGACATACATAAGTATTAATAGTACCATGCAATTTCTTCTGCAAATTAATTTCTTGTAAAAAAAAGTATGCTATTGGTTATTTATAAAGCTTTACTATATTGCATACCTCCTATAAAATAAGATCTTTCATGTCCAGGGGCTCTCAAATTGTGGTCCATGATTGACCAGTGGTCAATAACATTTACGTAGGTAATTCACAAAACAAGTGGGATTTCAATATTCCATAATTAAAAGAATGTATATATTGTCATGCAGAAGGGCATAAAAATACATTTACGTTGTAAAGGAGAAGTTAATTTATTGATTTGAAAGTTTTATGCGGGATATATGATCATTTTCATAATGCTGTGGATTTTAGGAAGAAAAGAGGCAGAGGTCCTGATTCTGACTCAGGTACGCATATTGACTACCTCTGCCTTAAAACAAGGGACTGAAAAGAACCAGTGTAAAGTTTCATTTGTATGACTTTAGATAATCTTATACACCAGCATGCTCACACATGCCCAGGATTAAATGGTTCTTCATTATTTTGCCTTTTAACACTCATATGCATTCACAGCTAAGAATACTTCACTGTTAAGTTCATGCTGACAAAATTGGGCATGGCATTTTGATCTGTATTGAGCGGGCTCTTCTGATATTATCAAGTTTTCATATTCGGTTGTTTCCTGTTAGTAGTAACTTAGATATCCCCTATCAGACAGTTTTTGGTTTAGTGCAAGTAATTCCAACCAGGAGAAAGCTTTAAGATGTAGATCTTTCTGTATAAGTTATTGTGGTAACCTTGATCCCTTATAAGAGAGATCTTTTATAGTTCTCAAATCTCAAGTTTTTCTTTTCCAAGTAAGAGATAAAACTCTTTTTGAGTGACATTTGACTCTAGAAACATAGGTTGCTGACCCCTGGTTTAAATATTATTTCACCAGGAAGAGTTTGTGTTCCACATGCACAGTTGTCCCTATTTAAAAGCATGTTGTGCTTAAGGAAAATGCATGAACTAATTTACAGAGGACTGGATATTCAGTTCTTTGACTTGTAAGCCCACAAATCATCTACCCTGAATCAAGTAAAACATCTTATAAAGGGAAGACGGAGCAGCCATCTCTCTAAAACTACTGAAACAAAAAGCCACAAATTGAGTTTTTCAGTGACCAGTATAGAACCGCAATACATTAAATCTTCAGGGAGAACTGCTGTCAAGTTAACACTTTAAACTTCTTACAATTTAATAGAAACATATCCTTTATATAAAACAAGTTTTTTGGTAGTGTTCCTCTAGTATTCATCCATATAGAACAATATTAATTTGTTGGATATTTTAAGGCCCTGATCAATAACCTTGTCTACTACAATAAGAATGACAGACTGGAAATTGCTTTGCAAAGCAATGGGAATTTTGGCCTGATCACTGTGTGACGGCTCCATTATTACTTATTGAATTTCAGCAGCTCTTGGATTCAGTAACTTATAGTCAGTCTGACAGGTGAAAGCTGAAATACAAGAATGTTTTGCTTTTGGATATCTCATGGGTTTTCAATTTATGTTTCAGACAACCAAGGTGATGAAAACATATGCATTTATGGCTGTTTATGTTTGCCAGGGGACATATCTTACCCAGAAAACATTTGCATACGCATTTAGAGTGCCAGATGTTTTAACTAAGATGAAGAGAGATTTTCAGTTGTCAAAGAACAGTAGTTTGTATTAATATGTTTTCAAAAGAAGACACAGCAAATTATATTCTTAGAGGTGTATCTTTGTTAATACACATATCCTGTCTCAGTATATTCTCTAATGTAAAGACAAAGATCTCTCATCAAATAATTACTTTTTATCTGTAACTCAGTAGATGCATCATTTAAATTCTAAATGCTTGAAAATAATTATTATTTTTTAAATTTTATTCACATGTGGGGCTCTAATGCAATTTCTAACGGTTTTAGAGAGGACAAAAAACTCTCTATTCATTCCATACTGTTTCAACACTTAATACAAGTAGGCAGTCAGGATATTTTGTCTATTTATGGCAGTGACTAATGTAATATGCTTAAAAAGTTGATCTCTTGTGACAAAACTGGCATTGAAATGATCTTGGCGCTCCACCCATCTTTTAATTTCATTGACATAACTAATTTTGCTGCAGTTTCCAATCTATTGCACAGCATTACTGACAACGGATAGGGAAATTTTCTACACTTCCTTTAACTCCCTGATACAGGAAGGAAGAACTCCAACCAAATTATTAATGGAACAACAAATGTTTTTAATGTAAAGTTTCTCACAACAGTTCAAATTTCTTTCCATCGATAAAATGAAAGGCTGATAATACAGATCTGTATTACGCATAAGGCATGGAAGGTGGACCATTACAGTGGCTCTGACAAAACAATAAATAAATCAAAAGATTGATGCTGCTGAACAGGGAAGCAGAATTACACTGATCTTAAAAAATGTGTGATGAGTGATGCCTTTTGTGTACATTCCTTTATAATAAAGGGCCACAGTAATTTCCCAGCATTTTATGATAGGACAGTAAAAACAACCTACTTCACAATACACTTGTTTAATAATATCACAGTGGAATTTTTACTTGAACAACTGCACTGGCTTTGGCTCTTCTTCCATAGCACTCCAACTATTACTCAGTGTCTTTAGATAAGGGAACTTATAATGGAAGTTCTTTTTTAGATTATTGATCCTTAAAATACCCAACTTTCCAGCTCAGTTATCTAACACTTCCATTGAATTTGTAATAATAATTAAATGCAATTATGTTGTAGTTTCTATATGTACATTTAATTTCTGCAATAACCTGGACCTTTATTCAATCTTTATCTCTGACAGGAGGTGTGTTATGACCCAGATTTGAGGGACCACATGAACCTGAATTTTCTCCTTCTAGGTTTTGCATTGGTGTTCAATCTCAGCACCCAGCAATTAATCCAGATCAGTTACAGGCACAATCAGATCCTTAGGTCATAGGTCATAGACGCACATAAAATGTACTGTTGAGTAGTACAAAACAGACTGACTCACTTTTTTATTCACCAGACAAATTTTACAGATATAAAAAACACCACTCCCCCATTACTACAGTTAACAACCACCCCCCTTCCCTGTTTTAGGTATCTGTTCTTCCTACTGTGACCTCATCACCCTGCCATAATCCCTCCTCCCAACCCAGATACCAGAGCCTGGAGGTCATCTGGCCAGATCACCTCAAATGTTATGGCTGTCCTTTGAGCACTCATGAGAGGGGGTAGAGTAACATCTGGGAATTGCACCTCTGGACCAAATACATGACATAAAACATTTTTGCCGCCTAACATCAATAACAGCATATACATTGTTACCAAGAAACCATGACAGTAACACACACATGCATGTAATAGGCACACATTACATACATGAGAGTAACTATATGCACAAAATAATTATTTAAACAGGACACATAAATGAAAGACAAATTATCACAATCATTAAAACACATCCCATGTCCATTTGATAGCCTTTGAAAAAAGCAAACAGATGTGATAGATTCCCAGACAACAGTGTTACTTGTGGGGGTGCATGGGGAGCCCCAAAATCAGTCATGACAAGGTGTTATCAACATTGCACAAATTATTATTATTATCCTTTATTTATAAAGTGCCAGCATACTCAGCAGTGTGTAGTGCAGTGGATAATGTGAGTATATAAGAAAAATATGACAAAAGTTATATACTGGTACAGAAGGTGTAGAGAACACTGCTCGATAAGAGCATGCAATCTAAGTGATAACTCAAGCTGATAAAATGATAGATGCTAAAATGTGGAGGTGGAGTAGATATAAGTAGTAGTAAAAATACTGTTCAACAAGTAAGATTTCTTTAAAGGACTACTGTGGTCATGTATTTAAAATATTATATTCTTTTTTATCACTTACATTTTTATTGATTACTCAATTATAAGTCAATATTATTTAATGTTTATATAAACAAATATTGCACTTTATATCACAGAATTAAAAAAAAAATGTTACTTTATATAATTATATATGTTCTAACATTTTTCCTGATGGTAAGTTCAAAATATATGAGAACATCATTTTGACATCACACAATTTTTTTTTATTCCCCTTCTGGATTATTACCTTGTCATGGCGAAGGAGCTTGTATACTTCAATACAACTGTGAGCAACACCATGCAGGGTCACCCCAGATGGGCAAGTCATAGTAGAGAGATCAGACAAATCTTGATCCATTTAAGACAAAACTGGCACTCCATTCCAATATTTTTGCCAAGATAACCTTATGGGCAAGCACAACAGGAGAAATAACAATATGCATTGAAAGATGAGCCCCTCATGTCAGAAGGTTTCTACCACATTACTGGGAAAGCGGTTGAGTATGAGTAGCATTAGATTTAATTAAGTGATTGGGCCAAATCAGAGAGGATACCCAGCTGCAAAGGGGAAAGGGAAGTCTGCTGCTGCAAAGATTAATTCAGCATAGCAACCTGGAATGTTAGGAGTATGAACCAAGGCAAACTGGACATGGCCAAACATGAGTTGACAAGGTGGAATACTGATATCCTGGGAATTAGTAAACTTGAATATACCAGAATGGGACATTTCACATCAGACAACCACCAGATCTTCTACGGCGGTCAAGGATCCTGCAGAAGAATACATGACAGAATGATTTCAATTTGAATTCAAGGCAAGTGATTTAACATCACAGTGATCCAAGTCTATTTTCCAAACCTGGATGCTGAAGTTCAATTACACAAAGATATTCAACACCTCATAGATATAACGCTAAGAAAAGATGTTACTCTCATCTTCAGAGATTGAAATGCTAAAGTAGGTAGCCAACAGATAACTGGAATAATTGTCAATTTTGGCCTTGGAGCACAAAATGAAGCAGATGAAAAAATGAGTTGGATTATGTCAAGATGATTCTCTGGTCATAATAAACTCCCTCTTTCATCAGCCTCAGAGACGATTCTACACACAGACATCACCAGATGAACAATATAGAAATCAGGTTGAAAATATACTTTGTAGCCAAAGATGGAGGAGCTCTATACCATCGCCAAAAAGAAATACCTGAAGGACCTTTGGACCAAAATTTGTGACATTATCCATGAAACCACAACAAAGAATATCCCCAAAAGAAAAAAAAAACTAAGAAGGCAAAATGTCTTTTGGAAAAAGCTTTGAAAGAAGCCCAGGAAAGAAGGAAAGTGAAAGGTAGTGGAGATAGGAAAAAATTTGCCCAACTAAATGCAGAATTCCAGAGGACAGCAAGAAGAGACAAGGAGACATTCTACAATGAGCGATGTAAAGAGATTAAAGAATATAACAGAATGAAAAAATCAAGAGATCTCTTCAAGAAAATTGGGGATCTCACAGGAAACTTTCATACCACAATGGGAGTCATAAAAGACAAAAATGGTATGGACTTAACAGAAGTAGATCAAATAAAGAAAAAGTGATATGAATACACAGATTATCTGTACAATAGTTTGTCCAATGAGCTGGAGACAGACATCTTGAAAAGTGAAGTGAGATTGGCCCTAGTCAGCCTCGAGGATAACAAGGCTGCAGGTGCCGATGGAATCCCAACTTATTATTCAAAATCCTGTTGTGAAAGTGTTACGTGCCTTATCTCTGCAAATTTGTAAAACTCAACGTGGCCAATTGACTGGAAAAGGTCAGCCTACATCCCATTACAGACAGTATTGCACTAATTTCACATGCCAGCAACTTAATGTTTAAGATCCTAAAAGCTCAGCTACACCAATTGATGGACCAGTGACTACTACTGGGTTTCTCAGTGGAAGAGGCACAAGAGAGTGTCTGGTTAATTCAGAAACAACATTTACTTCTGCTTCATAGGCTATTCTAAAGCCTTCAACTTTTTGGATCAGAAAATCAAGCCAAACTGTTCACTGGAAGCTATGACTTGTGGCGAAATCTCAAATATTTTGGCCATATCATGAGAAGACAGGATTCTCTAAAGCCTATTAACCTTTATATGCAAGTATGCTGCTTCGGGATCTAACATTTTTGTTTCTGAAGATCAGTTGAGATGAGAGAAGGTTTTATTTGTAGACGTTGCTGTGTGTGTTAGGGAAATGTGGCATCTACTACTGCCAAGACTTACAGATGCAGTAATAAAAATCTCATTATTTTATAAGGGCACAATATCATAAGAAAGTAGCACACACAGAATCAACTTACAAAAGAAAAGGTATACATCCAGTAAAGTATAATATGGTATTTTATTATTTTTATATTTTGCCTTCTAAAACATGTTGCCCAGTATAATTTATTATTCAAAAGACCATGTAGAAAACAAATGACCACATTCGTCCTTTAACCATAATGTATTTATTTTTACATCCAGATTGAAGTTAAAAAAATCTAGAGAGGAAATTTGTGTTAAACTTTTCACAGGACATACTCTTATGGAAGGTGCCACAAACAGCAATGACTATGTTTTGTTTTTTCACAGAGAGGTTAAATGATATATGAGGTCACTAGAACCATTTCTTGTATTTGTATGGACAGCTTGATGTGAGTGTTCACGGATCATCCATTTTTTTAAATAGCTTACTGATTTAATAAAGTTTAAAGGATCACTGTACAATGAAAAAAAAATATTTGTTTGAAAACTGAGTCTGACTATGAACATAATTAAGCATTAAGAAAGTAATACAGCTAGTTTTTAATTCATAAAAATAAATACATTTCCATGACTTTGCATGACCTTGGAAGTGTAAATGATGCATTAGTGAAAGTTGTAGGAGTGAGAAGGGCTTTTATATTTCTGGTAAGCTATGCTTGCATTATTTAATACAAAATCCTTGGTCTGACTAATGAGGGTATGGTATCAATTTCAATCTTATCATATTATCAAACAAAGGCTCTGGACTTCTGCCTGTTTTCTCCCCCATACCTCTTTCCACTAATAACTACAAATACTCTCCCCAAGTTGTAAAAAAACCAAAATGGATTCCTGTACTTATAACCAGAGTCTTAAAAAATTCAGATTTATCCAACAAATATTTTATCTCTATTACTTACATAGCTGCTGCTAACCAGGGGCATAGGAAACAGGGGGACGAGGGAGAAGAAATCCCCCCAAATTATATAACACTTCCTAGGGCTTCCCCTAGAAAGCACTAGGAATGGAGAAATATTTATATATATATAGCCCTGGGGAGGAAAACCCTAAACACTTGCAGGTGGTCAGAAACACAGGGCCCCCAAATATTCCTAGGAGAAGTGTATTTTCCTCCTGCACGCCATCCACTACCAGTCCCAAATCCTACATGGAGGCTGAGAGGTCAGAACTGGTCAGAAGGCAAGGAAGCAGAGGTTAGTTCTGTGGGAGTGCATGTCAGGCAAATTAACAGCACAAATTACAGGTATGATGGCTGCTGGGTCATATTGAAGAGGAAGATGGCAGAGGAAGCAGCCAGTGCAAGAGTCAGAAATAGTGGCACCCCAGTTGTTGTGAAGTTTAAAGAGTTGGAGGAATGTTCACAAGGACTTTTCTGGATATCCCTGGTTTGCTCCCCCTCCCCCAGCAGCCACTGTCAGACAGCCTAGTAGGAGACTACTTGGTAGAGAAGGGAAGGGGCCTTTGTGTTCAAGAGGGTGAGGAGATATGGGTGTGCATCCTCTATAGTGTTTCTCAACCGGACATGGACCAGCCTGAGGCCCTGCAAGGTGAGTACCTACACTACCAATCATACAACACCACTATCAATCATAATCACAAATCATGCACTCCTATTTAATGATATGGGCTACATCATAGAACAATGACTCTGTAATTCAGGTACAATATAAATATTGCATATACAATGTAACTTATGACCATTGTGATGAAGTGCCACCAGAGGTCAGAAGAGAGCACTTCACAATTTCTCCCCAGGAGTGAGAAAGTTAACACACACCTTAGGCATGTGTGTGGCTGCAATAGAAGGCCTGATCCAGGAAGAGATTTGTATGGAAGTTTGGAGCCTGAGCTCAGTCTGAGTCTGGGATAGCGTTCCAGAGAAAGCTCTGTGTGGACCCAGGGAGAGAGAGGTCTGTATGGCCTAACAATTGAGCGAAACTGCCTGGAGGATACAGACAGCAAATCTGAGAGACACTGGCAAGAGTGTTCAGCGACCTGGGAGGTGAAGGAGACACGGCCCACTGCAGACTGAAGGCAGAGCTCTAAAGTGTGGACTTCTGACGCAGATAAGTGCCCAGGCCTGTCTTATGTGAATTGGACTGTTTTCTTAGACTAATGTTTGGCAGTGAGGGAACACATCTAAAAATATAGTTAGTGCTTCAAAGAGAAGCTAGGTTTTTGTTTTGTTTTATTTTTCTGCTGTATGTTGACAAGTTTTCAGTACAATTCTGATAAAGCATAAAAGGGCTCCGGAGTACTCCATTATGGTGCTGGAAATGAAGGCACTGAATCCTTAATGTGGCATTGATCTGTCACACCATGAATAACTAAGCATGCCCCCAAAGCACACACAAATTATGTGTGATGTCATATTGATAGTAATAATATGCCAAAGACAGTCCATATCGATTTAATGAGATAAATCAATAATGTCACCTAACTCTGAGGCCAAACTATGAATACATCAGCATAATCACAACATAAATGATGTTCCTACCCAGGCCTCTCCACAGCAGGGGACCACATGGCAACCATGCCTATACAACACAGCCCATTACTTCACCGCAGTGCCTCATCAGCTGCTATTCCCACTTCATCAGCAGCCCCTGTCAAATAAGCTAGTATGAGACCAGGTGGTGGAGAAGGAGAAGGGGCTTTTGTCCAAGAAGGGGGGAAAATATCAATTAACAATCTGCATATTACAAAGATCAGATGAGATCTAAAAAGGGCTGCATCCACTCATGTCTAGTCTTAAGGGACTATCAATAGGTCACATTTTAGACATATGACTTGCTTGGGCAAAGGTGAGCTAATAAGAGTCTCAGCGATGCTGACCATTGAAGGCCTTTATAGATTATCAGCATTACTGAGCCTCTGACTAGCCCAGGGCAGTGTTATGCCTAACTTATTGTTGGTCCCTGAGGACTGGATTTGAGAAACAGCAATGCAGTGCCTTTTATAATTAAGTATTTATTTCAGGTAGCTCTAAAATAGAACTTTACAGAGTGTTGATCTCCAAGCAGTGCTTTCTGATACTAAAACAACATACATGTACATAACCATATCTGATTTATAAACACATCTCACATTGGTTTTCTTTTTATGTTTTAAAACAAACCATGAGCAACACAATGAATTCATGTTTAAAAGTGTAATCTTTCAAATATGGCCTAACGCACTTATTATAGTTCATTTATAACGTTCCGACATATTCCGTAGCGCTGACTGCAACAGAGTTATAATATTAGCTTTATGTAGCCATGCCCTGCTTCATAGCAAGTTCCATGTGATTCCCACATGTGACAGAAAGTCATAAAATAAATGCTCATGAATATTGGCACAATTCATGGATCATTTACAAATTATTTGACATATTATTCTAAGAATGCAACTTTGTGTATTTCCATCATTCATGTATATTTATAGGATTTCCTATGCAATGCACATTCAAGACAGCTTTGCATAGAGCAAGTACTCTGCTTTAGCGTGTCATGCCTATCCATCATTACTAAACTGTACATAGGCTTCTTTTTTGTCTCCTACACCTCTTTTTTTTGGGGGGGGGAGGGGTTCCAACATACTGAGCATTCAAGTGCTGTAATACTATTTTCCATTTGTTTCAATGACACTTGCTATGTGTAGCTGCATTGGATTTGCTTATCTCAGTTCATTCTGGTGCACTGACCTGATGAACAAATGGTGGTACTATGCAATAGGACTCTCAGTTCCATATAAAAAAATCAATTGTTGGAGAATCCCTTATCTAAATGTATTGTTGTTCTGGTGTACTCAAAAATATAATAATGATGTAAGTGCTGTGGATTTTTCTATGGTTATGGGTTAGATAGATTTGTTATTTTGTTTTGTGTCAGCCACATGGCTCCCTGAGATCAGTTCACACCATACTGCATACTATATTTGTGCATGGTTATGTTATTTTGGTTACTGTGTTTTTTTTAAAGTTGCTAACTGTTGAGTAAACTTTTGAAATTGATTGATTGTGTCTGCCTCTTTATTTTTGAAATAGATGATTGTTATGTGCACATATACTTGACGCATGGTGAGGTCTGATTTGTGATTGCAGCCAATAGTCCAGGATTGCAGTATGTGGCTGCCTGTGTATTCAGTATCTCTTTGATTGATATGGTAAGGTATCAGTGACCATACACTGATAATGTACTGACAAAATATGTATAACGTTTCTAGTTTTTTACATGAACATTGAATTTGACATACATCACATATAATAGTTGTCAAACTGCGAGACGTCGTCACGCTTTTTTTGCTCATCACTTGCGAGCCTCGTGAAGCAAGCCGTTAACGCGTAGGACTTAGCCGATGAGCGCCAAAGGTGTTCATCTCTGCGAGCCTGGCAAAGCGAGGCGAGCCGTTAAACCGTAGCAATTAGCCGATGAGCACCAAAGGCTCTCATCGGTGTAAGCCTTGCGAGCCGTTCCGCAGGACTTAGAAAAATAAATACAAGACGCAGGACTTAGAAATAAAAAGATACGAGATGCAATCATTTGCGAGATTATCGGCCGAACAAAAAACTTGAAAAACACACTAAATACACCCCAAAAAATTACAAAAACATCACAGACAGCATGGGGCAACAGCCAGGACATCTGTGAGTGAGGTGGAACGCGAATTTAACTCGATTCCTAAGCAAGGAAAAAAGTGTCCGGCCCAAAAAATTAAAACGAGTCTACACGACCCCGGACCGCGCAAAACACTGCAAAACATGTAGCACTTTACTTTACACTACGACCTACAATATACACAATTACAAAAACCGGAAAATACTCACGAGACGCGTACCACATTAATAACATTACAACTATACAATCCTGCTTTACACAACGGCTTTACCTCGCGCACGCAGCCTATTTAGAATGCACACTTCAAACATTCATTACACTTTAGAAGCAGGGCACTAACACTCAAAATGTATATTCTATGCAGACGCAAAATACAAACAGATTGTTAGCTCTTCAGCCTATTGTTTGCTGCATATATGAATGATAAATAGTATATGAATTGATTTAAGAAATCATTCATTATTACTTACGGTAATTACATATACATATCTCTCTCAGAGGAACAAAAGTACACGACAGGAGAGGCTTGCAATGAGTGCCAAAGGTCCTCACAGTACAAAACGGTTTCAATTATGTGTCAAACAGCATTCCCATGTCTTAAAATTGTATTGCCCATTATAGTCATTTTTGATGGGCAAGTCACTAATTATAGTAATATTTATTAATTATACACAGATAACGTGGTATTGTATATCAGGTATACACACTGAACGCTCAGACAGGATTATTGTTGAGGGGGATTTTATATATGTATTTGTAGGACAGGTGAGGTACACATAAGGATTTGTCTCACTACAAGCATTGACAGAGCCTTATGAGAACACATAGGATATGTTCATTAATTCTCATGGGAGCCATGTACTTTGGGTAAGATCTCTCATAGCAGCAGGTATCAGTTCATACATAGCAATCACTCATAAGAGTTTTACTCATAAGGAATTTAATATCTGCGTAGCTCCCGATGTAAAAAGTTTACTCACAAGATTTCTTACAGGAACAGTGTAATTGAGCCCATGGTTAGTTTGGTACATACTTGACTAAAAAATATTTTTTTCTTTAATTGTTTTGATCGTTTAAATGTAGTGGTTCTGGGACAAATTTGGTCTCGAAAATATGGCACGAAACACTGTTTACTTTTGATATTTTGTAAAATGTTTATGCAAAAATATTAAAGAGATTTTTATTGAATGTATATTTATTTGTAATGTTAAAGGACCAGTTACCTCCCATATAATGCTCTTTAGCATATGACAGAGCATTCTGTTTATAATGTAAAAACTTTGTTATTTTAAGTTTTATTTATTTATTGATATAAAAATATTTTTTTTTCTTTTCTTTATTTACATGTGTAAGCCCTCCCCCCTTGTCACACCTACCATCTAAATTAAAAGTGTGGGCCTCTCAGCTTATCAGTGCACTGCACTGGCCAATTGCTGCTTTAGTACTGGTCTTTGGGGGGAGTCTGTTACTCATAGAGCTCCCTCAGCACAAGCTGCTACATCCAGGTTCTCAGAGTCCTGTCAATCATTCCATGTGACCAATGAGCAGTGCAGCCTCTGTCCCTCCAACAAGCAGAGCAAAGGCACGGGGGAAGCTTATAAATAAAGGATAATAATAATAAAAATAATAAGCTGTGTGTGAGAAAACAACCATCAATGAGCTTGTGCTGTATGTGTACGTGCTGGGTGTGCCATGTACTGTTTGTGTGTATGTTCTCAGTTTGTGACATGTGTTCAGTGCGTGCCATGTGCGGTGTGTGTGAGTGCATGTGCTCGTTGTGTGTCAGAAAACAACACTGTGCCCTGTGCTATGTATCATACCCCTGCAGTAATGCAGAAAGTTAAGAAAATGCATAAATCTATATTTATTAATTAAGAATCAAAACACTAATAAAACAGAAATTCATTATATATTTATATTCATATATTATATTTATATACTGTATATATGTATATTTATGTGTATATATATATATATATATATATATATATCACATATTATAATTGTCAAGCTGCGAGTTGTCGTCACGCTTTGCAATCTCTTTGTGGAGGTGGAGGCTCCCACATCAGCTGCAATAAACCAAAGGCTGATTGCAGGCTGCAAATGCGGACCCTCACGAAGCGAGTGTCCGCATTTGCGGAGGTGGACATAAACTGCAATGAGCCAAAGGCTTATTGCAGGCTGCAAATGTGGACCTCGTGAAGCGAGTGTCTGCATTTGCGGTGGTGGAGGCTCTACGACGCTTCAATCTCGGTAAAAAACAACCCAGAAAAGTGGAACTTTGAAAAAAAAAGGGCCGCGGGACTTGGAAAAAAAAAAATTATGAGGTAGCAAAACTACAAAGTGAACGACGAAAACACCACAAAATAAAAACAAAACATAAAAAAAATCACACACAGCACAGGGGGACAGCCAGGACGTCTGGGAGTGAGGTTGCATGCGAATAAAAGTCCAATTTAAGGAGTTTTCTCCACCTGAAAATCGGCTAAGCAAGAAAAAAATAGTGGCCGAAAAAAATTAAAACAAGGCTACATGACACCGAAGCCCGCAAAACACAGACAAGCATGTACGACATTTAAAAACAACAATTACACGGAACTTAATAATACGAGGTCACAAAAATACGATGTTAACGGACGACCCGCGCACATCGAAAAACATAAAAAGCACAACAACAAAAAAATACAACTTAAAACAAACATCACACACAGCACGGGGGGACAGCCAGGACATCTGGGAGTGAGGTTGCAAGCCAATTTAAATTGCATTTAAGAAGTTTCGGCACTTGAAAATCGGCTAAGTGACAAAAAAATGGCAGAGGAAAAAAATGAAAACGAGGCTAAAGGAGACAGAGCCATGAAAATCACTGCCAGGCATGTACGAGTTACACAGGAACGTGAGAGATACAAAATATACCATTACAACGGATGGAAAATTCTTGCGAGTCAAGTAACACATAGAAAAAAGCCGCCATTTTGCAACACTAACTTAAAATGCCGATTTACCCGCCTAAACAAACGGTTTGCCCTCGCGTACGCAGCCTATTTACACTGCACATTTGCCACATTGCTGACACTCATCTCCACCAGCACAATGAGTCAGCAAGCTACGCAAGCCCGCAAACGTTAGCAACAACCAGTATTGCTCACAACTATACTGTATATGTGATATAACTGTGTGTTTAGATAGAGAGATAGATACATACATACATACATAGACACACATATATACCCACACACAAGCACATATAGACACAAATATATACACAAACACATAATATATACTTATAGAGAAAGAAGGAGGCATAATGAGAAAGATAAGCTAATATAAATTCCTTCCTAACTCCCCTATCTTCCTGTACTGTCTTACCCCAATCCATTCTCTCTCTTTCTTTCAGTGCAAATTTACTCTGGTTTAAGGCCTACTACATCTGTGAGATTCTCAGAATTGCATTCACAACACCTCAGCAGTGCAAATTTACTCTGGTTTAAGGCCTACTACATCTGTGAGATTCTCAGAATTGCATTCACAACACCTCAGCAGTGCAAATTTACTCTGGTTTAAGGCCTACTACATCTGTGAGATTCTCAGAATTGCATTCACAACACCTCAGCAGTGCAAATTTACTCTGGTTTAAGGCCTACTACATCTGTGAGATTCTCAGAATTGCATTCACAACACCTCAGCAGGTATGGAGGAGACTATGGAAACTGCGCCATCACTGGAGCCAATATGTTTATTAATATCACTACTGTATGCATGTTATTATATCTTGGCAGATAGAAATATTTCTGACATTTTGTTTTCAATTTTTAACTGTTTCCTATACCATGCTTTGGCGTCCCCACCTTCCCCCAACCTTCCCCCATTTATGGCTGGCATAATTATCTCAAATCTCCTCCCCCCTCCTCACATACCTTCCTTCTAAGGTCTCTCTCCCATTTCTTTCTTACTCCCCTATCTTCCTGTACTGTCTGACCCCAATCCATTCTCTCTCTTTCTTTCAGTGCAAATTCACTCTGGTTTTAAGGCCTACTACATCTGTGAGATTCTCAGAATTGCATTCAGAACACCTCAGCAGGTATGGAGGAGACTATGGAAACTGCGCCAACCCTGGAGCCAATATGTTTATTAATATCACTACTGTATGCATGTTATTATATCTTGGCAGATAGAAATATTTCTGACATTTTGTTTTCAATTTTTAACTGTTTCCTATACCATGCTTTGCCGTCCCCACCTTCCCCCATTTATGGCTGGCATAATTACCTAAAATCTCCTCCCCCCTCCTCACATACCTTCATTCTAAGGTCTCTCTCCCATTCCTTCCTAACTCCCCTATCTTCCTGTACTGTCTGACCCCAATCCATTCTCTCTCTTTCTTTCAGTGCAAATTTACTCTGGTTTAAGGCCTACTACATCTGTGAGATTCTCAGAATATTGCCCTCCCATCCACCCCAACTCAGATTAAATTTATAGAGCCATGGAGATCACCTGACTTCCTACTTGCAGATATATCATCTCAACTAGGGGTCAGCCAACATACTAGTCTTTCACCTCAGATCCCTCCCCTCTTCCTCTAAAATAAAACTCTGTCTATCTTTCACTTGCTTCCTGACCCTTGCTATTCCTTATTTGTTACTCTTCCCCAGTTCTCTGCCCTTTAATTCCCTTTAGATTGTAAGTAGCAAGTCTCCAGTCTTGTAGGGTGCTTTGGGATAAAGCACTTTCTGCTAAGATTCTAAGCTCAAAACAGGGCCCTTCAACTTTTGAATTTGTTAAACGTGTATTTCCCCGGTTCTTATCCCCTGTACAGCGCTACGGAATATGTTGGCGCGATACAAATAAAAGATAATAATAATAATAATATAAAGAACCATATATTTAAGAAGCAAAATATTCAAATGGTATAAAAGGAAGACTTCCTGCATCAGAGATTAGTATGTGTATGCAGTACAATATAAGGTATATTAAGAAAGGTTGATACTAGCTTTTTACTTGGAGTCTAGCTGGTTATCTAGGGAGTGGCCTAATAATGTGGCCCAGAATTATTACACTTCAATGTACCTGAAAAATTCCTGTTTTTGTAGCATGCCAGCTTTATCTGAATTTATTAAGCTAAATTCTATATTTCTTGTACCTTTGCTGTGGGTGCTTACTGGAGATGTGTTGTATGTAGGCAAGAAATCATTCATGATATTAACTAAGCATTTTTTCCTCTCTAAATGTATTAAACTTGACCTTCAAGAAAATAATGAAAAACCTATTTCCATAATTAGAACAAAACTGTATCATGCATTTAAAAGAGAATGCTTTTTCCCCATGGAAAATAAAATATATTAATTTAAGTAAATGAATTCTAAAACATCAGTTAAGCATATACAAAACAATATATTTAATCCCCCTTTATCTTACCAGTGATCATTTTCTTTTCTGATTTATATTAAAACCAATGTGAACAAAAGCACAATACATTGCAGTTTAACCATCCATAAGGCTCACAATATCCCTTTATCCGGTAACATATCAGAATAGAGAAACAAAAAACAATCTTCTATTATTATTATTATTATTGTGAACTTATTTGTAATGTGACAACATATTCCAAAGCACTGTACATGAGATAGGAACAAGGAAAAATACAATGAGCCCGATGCAATTGCAAGTCCGCAACTCGATTGTTGTAGGCCGTATGTTTGCGGGTGTGTTGCGGGCTCTCATTCATCTCCAATTCCGGAGCTATTCAGTTGCTCAAGCCCGCAAGCTACTGTCCCAAAGGCGACACCGTAAACCATGCACTGGTTCATAGCAGTTCAGGGCGGGAACATGATCAATTAAGCAAGACCATAACCTCTAATTTCGAATCAGCCAATAGAAAATTAGACTGTCATTATTACGGCAGTAAAACATGGAGGTTACATGTCAATCAATTAGGCTCGGGGGTCCGATATGCGATCAGACACGCAAAACCGCAAAATACAGAATTATGAAAATCAATGCCAATACTGTTCTAGTCTATGTGGATTGCCTGATGTATTAACTTAAGATCGATTTAACCCCAAAATGAAACATAAAAATAAATCTTATATACTGCCGATTTGTGAGCTTGAGACTGTTGTGCAATTAATTATAATGTCCTTTATCGCTTTCCCGTTATTTACAGTGCAGTATTGTTTTTTTATTTGCATTTACAGTGCTACGAATAAGTGTTTAACCCCCTTAAGGGACCTCTCTAGCACTCGTAGGATTTTCTCCTTCAGTGTGAAAACACTTGCAGGCTTGGGGAATTGGAGCAATTGAATAGCGATTTGCGATTTTAGTAACTCTTGCGAAAGTGAAAGATCAAAGGCTTCCTGAGGCTGTAAGTTACGGGTTTAACCATCGCAAAGTTTTCAATCCCGTAACTTGGAACCCATTTGAAGCCCGCAAAAAGATGCCAATTAAATAGCAAAAAAAAAAAAAAACATGCAAAAGTTTAACTGAATAGGGCTCAATGTTAGCAACTGCAGAAAATGGAGGGCCCTGTTTTGAGGTTAACATCTTTTTAGAAAGTGCTTTTTCGCTAAGCACGCTACAAGATTGTAAACTCGCTACTTACTATCTAAAGGAAATATAAAAGGCAGAAATCCATGGAAGAAAATATACAAAATAGTAAGGGTAGGAGGAATTGAAAGTTTGATTAGGTAGGAGGATGTACAGAGTTAAAAAGGTTTTTGTGTGGTTGGAGAGGGAAGGAGATCTGATTAAAAGTAAGTGTGAGGTAGATGGCTCTAGTATGTAAAAAGCGTTTTGCAATGTCAAGAAATATACCCTAGTTTATATAGCCAAAATAAAGTCAGAAAAATACAACTTGACCTTATTAGTAAGAAGAGTTAACTTATAATAGATAATTTAATAGATAATTTAATAGATAAAGATAATTTAATGAACCATTTAAGTGTTATATTATAATAGGCTCTGGGGAATTTAAATTGATAATAGAACTTTAATTAGAAAGTTTACAGGCATATGGATGGTTTCTGTGTATTACCAGTGTATCTGTTTACTTTTATCTACTTTATCTACTTTATTGTATTAAAACAATACTACCTGCTTAGGTCTACCCTCTGCAGTCGCAGTCTCATGCTAGCCAATTAGTGATCATCTCTCAGCAACATTCTGTGAAAGTGCTGCTGAGATGTGGCACCAGATAACTACCCTGAACATCCTGCCTACAGAGTCTGTGTCAGCATAAGCTACAGTTGGCAGAGCCATACAGGGATTATTGGTTTGATTTTAGGCAGAGTTTCTTTATTAAGCACTTCTTAATAAAATAAAGTACATAAAAGTAATTAAATACACAGGTATTTTATATACCTAGTAAAACATAGACATATTCCATATCCCTTAATAAAGAAATATATTTTTTTAACTATTATATTTAATTTTGCTTTAATGTGTCAAACATTTTTGTTTCCGATTAAAAATCTGGGATAAAATGTGCATTCAGATAAGATCTCTCTCTATTCACATCTGTTTAAAGACAACTCATACAAAATGGCATTTGACAATAGGGATGAATGGAGAGCAATATCTAGTAGGATAACCCTCCCCTTAAGCTATAGCCTACCTATCTATAAAGCAAGTCCTCGTGAAAGAAGATATGCTAAATCATTTTCTTTGAAGATCATAACTTATATACAATAGCCACAAATTATATAGCTTATAGCTTTATAGCTTGTTATTTCACAAACATACAGTGGCGGCTGGTGAACTTTCAAGTTGTAGGGGTACCAGAGCAAGACTTGGCTCCTCCCCTTATACCAATCCCACTCATTTTTAAACTCCTCCTCTTGTCATATTGGCCTTTATCTGCCCTGCCCAATGGCCTTATACCTGCCCATTAAAATAGACTCTGCCTACTGATTTTTTATTACTGATCAAAATTTCTAGAATCTTGGGATTAAGGCAAATAATAACATTTCTCTTCTGCATGAATGTAATGACACTCACCAACAGTTGACTCTCCTTCTCAGGGTGTCTTCAAGTGTAGTAGTCCAAAATATTCTGCAGCTGCAGAGTGTTTGGACCTGGGGTAATATTAAACAAGCAAACAAATCAGAGAGTGCAAGACCCCAACCATACTTAAGGTGGCAATACAACCTACATAAGAGACTGACTGTATCCTGGCCACTAGGTGGCGCTATTGTGCAAAAGCTACTCCTTCCGGAAGACAGGGTTGTAGTGTTTTTCCCCTGCTGCAGATAAGCTGCACAGGAGTAGTCAGGGTGTTCCTGCGTTACAGTCAGCACGTTTACGTAGATGTTTATTTCCTTTATTTTAAGCAGAGTTACTGCTCAGTTGTTACTTTCTTTTGCAAATAAACCAATTTGCTGCATTTCAAGCAAGTATCAGTCTCTTCTTCAAGTAACCACCGATTTACACGACCATCCTGATCACAGGCCCCAACCGAACCTTAAAAACCCGCATTACACCAAGCAGGACCATATAGGCCCCAACCGGACCTTAAAAACCCACTTTATACCAATCGGGACTATATAGGCCCAAACTGGACATTAAAAACCCACATTACATGGAGCGGGACCATTGCAAGCCTCTCCCCCCTCTACTCCCCCCCCCCCTACTTTACTGGCCTTGCGATGAGTGCCCTCAGCGCTCATAATAGGCCTCTCCCCCGTCTCTACTTCCTCTCCCTCCCCTGCGTCTCTTCCCCCCTCTACTTCCTCTCCCTCCCCTGTGTCTCTTCCCCTCTATGTGTCTCCCTCCCCTGTGTCTATATATCATTTAGTGTAAAAGTGAAGCCTCCTTCATACAGAGTACAGAAACTGATAATACACATACATATATGTGCAGCACTGATTGGTTGATGCTTCAAGCTGCCAGTCAGAAAAAATGATCCAATTTTCTTGCAGAGTGAATTTAGATTCACCCAGCTTGAGTGTTACAACCTGACGCTCACACTGTAATATGATCATATAGCACTGCGGAAGGCACACAAATTGTTAATTTAAAGTGATAGATGCATATTTTTCACAAAATCATATGAAAGAAGACATGAAAGATGATATACAGATATAATTAAATTGTATTATCTATATAAATTTAAAATACAATATTAAAGTGATTTTTTGGGGCGTCTGCCCATTTGCCCCTATGCATTAGCCGCCCCTGCAAACATATTATATTTTACTCAAGCTACAGTGGTCCCTTAAAAGTTGTATCTTGTACCTCAAATCTGTTTAAATAATTGGACGAATATCATGTATATATTAAAATGTTTCCCTGGCAAGGTACTCTAGTTGAGTAAAGTGTGTCTGTCAACTGATATAATACATTTGTGCATAAGAGGATATCATAGTCCATCCTCACGGTAAAGTGAAATATTTGAAAGATCAGTTTGGTCCAGTGTATCAGATATATAGATAATATTTTGAGACTTATTTATGCTTGTAAGTATATTTTTTAATTTAAAGCATTAATTATTAACCCTTCTGGATCACTACCTTGTCTTGCCTATGTGATGTGTGTACTTCAGTGAAGCTGTGACTTATCCCATATAGGGGCACTCAAGATGGGCAGATCATACCAGGGAAGTCAGAGAAATTGCGATCCACTGAAACATGAACTGGCAAACCCTTCCAGTACCTTTGCCAACGATGTAAGGATAAGCACAACCAGAGACAATATCACAACAAAAGATGGTCAGAAGGTGTCTACCACATTACTGGGGAAGAGCAAGGGGTGAGTACAAGTAGCACCAGATCTAATGAAGTGGTTGGGCCAAAGCCAAGAGGATGTTCTGCTGTGGATGCATCTGGAGGGGAATGGAAAGTCTGCTGCTGCAAACCAAGGCACACATGAGATAAAGATAAGACTGGGATGGGGCATTTCATATCAGACAGCTACCAAATATACTGTGGTCACAAATCCATCAAAGGGTGTCCAAAGCATGGTCCTTTCACAGAATGATTTCAAATAGAATTCAAGGCAAGACATTTAACATCATGGTGATCCAAGTACATGAATGATGAAAAGGCTGAAGTTGTTCTATGAGGATATTTAACATGTTCTAGATATAACACCAAGAAAAGATGCTACTCTAATTATAGAAGATTGGAATGCTAAAGTAGGAAACCAACAGATTCATGAAAAAATGCCCCTGGAGTACAAAATGAAACTGGTCAGAGAGTAGTAGAATTCTATCAAGATCATATCAAAATTAAACTGAGGAAATGAGATAAAATCATCAGATCAAGTATGAAATAAACAATATTCCCTGTGAATATGAAATGTAAGTAAAGAATAGATTTAATGGACTAGACAAGTAGATGTTTTATAATGAGTGATGGCAACAAAACTGTTGGAAAATATATCTTGATTAATAACAATATACAAACACAGCAATTAAAAAGTACCTTAAATATGAGGCAAATAAGTACAATGCCATTATCACTAATATATAGAAGAAAACTACTATGATCATATGTTTTCCAACTCTTTTTTTTCTTTTCTTTTTTAATAATACTTATGACTAGTGTTAAACACTATTGGAAATATTAAGATTCTCTTGTTTTTTAGTTACTTTATGACATAAAGAGATAGAAGAAAAAACATAATAGGCAAGTCGAGAGATATCTTCAAGGAAACCTTTTATGCCAAAGTGGGTGTGATAAAAGACAAACATGGAAGGGATCTGATAAAGAAGAGGTGATAGGAATACACAGAAGATCTATGCTGGGATTATCTTAACAGCATTGATAACCCCAATAGTTTGTTCAATGAGCTGTAGCCAGACATCTTGGAGAGTAGAGTAAAATGGGCTCTAGATAATGTAGGGCCCTGGTGCAAAAAAAAGAAAAAGTTTTGGGTCCCATTCCAAGCGGTTGAAAATAGTTTTGTGCTAGGCCCCGCCTGTATCAAATCACTCATGCTCCTCCCCCAGACCCCTTCCCATAACTGCTCCCCTCCTGAAGACTCCTTCCCATAAGAGCAAACTTTCCTTAGACCTACTGCGGCTCCACCCCCAAGACCCCTTTCCAACATAAATATATATATATATATATATATAGTTACATAGTTATATATATATGTATGGATGTATGTACAGTGCCCTGCAAAAGTATTCACCCCCTTGACGTTTTACCTATTTTGTTACATTACAGCCTTAAGTTCAATGTTTTGTTAATCTGAATTGTATGTGATGGATCAGAACACAATAGTCTAAGTTGGTGAATTGAAATGAAAAAAATATATACATAAAAATATTTGTTAGAAATAGAAAACAGAAAATTGGCATGTGCGTATGTATTCACCCCCTTTGTTATGAAGCCCATAAACAGCTCTGGTGGAACCAATTACCTTCAGAAGTCACATCATTAGTGAAATGATGTCCACCTGTGTGCAATGTATGTGTCACATGATCTGTCATTACATATACACACATTTTGTTAAAGGCCACATATGCTGCAACACCTAAGCAAGAGGCACCACTAACCAAACCCTGGCATGACGACCAAGGAACTCTCCAAACAAGCAAGGCACAATGTTGTTGAGAAGTACAAGTCAGGGTTAGGTTATAAAAAAATATCTAAATCTTTGATTATCCCCAGGAGCACCATCAGATCTATCATAACCAAATGGAAAGAACACAGCACAACCGCAAACCTGCCAAGAGACGGCAGCCCACTAAAAAAACTCACGGACCGGGCAAGGAGGGCATTAACCAGAGATGTAGCACAGAGACCTAAGGTAACCCTGCAGAGACTGGAGTATCTGTACATAGGACGACAATAAGCCGTATGCTCCATAGAGTTGAGCTTTATGGCAGAGTGGCCAGAACAAAGCCATTACTTTCAGCAAAAAACAAAATGACATGTTTTGAGTTTGCGAAAAGGCATGTGGGAGACTCCCAAAATGTATGGAGGAAGGGGCTCTGGTCTGATGAGACTAAAATTGAACTTTCCAGCCATCAAAGAAAATACTATGTCTGGCGCAAACCCAACACATCACATCACCCAAAGAACACCATTGCCACAGTGAAACATGGTGGTGGCAGCGTCATGCTATGGGGATGTTTTTCAGCAGCCTGGACTGGGAAACTGGTCAGAGTTGAGGGAAAGATGGATGGTGCTAAATATTCTTGAGCAAAACCTGTACCACTCTGTGCGTGATTTGAGGCTAAGACAAAGGTTCACCTTCCAATCACCTCAAATGTGTTCACAAAGACTTCACTCTTGCTAGGGTTGGATTATACACAATCCAGGAATCTCACCCACATTCAGCCATTTCATGGCTACTGCCTATCATCAGCGTAGGGCCGGACCCCTAGCTTGTGTAGTTGATATTTTGAGTAGGTAGTTTACCACAACAATCATTTAATATATGGTGAGCAAAAGAGCGATAGAAGCCCTTCACCGTACAGTAGTACAGTAAATAAATAAATAGTACATTTGTGTTTACATTTTAATGTCTAAAACAAGTTAAAAAACTTGTTTCATGCCCAGAATTCAGAGAAATACAGTTATTGCATACATATAAACATCACCCCAACGCAGCACCCACTCCTATTTACTTTCTTCCTCCCTCACAGGCTCCATCATCCCTCAACATTACTGCCAATTTGCAGCCCTTGTTCCCTTACCTTCTTTTCTGTTACACATACTCAGCGTGCTGCACGGCTCCACAATGCCACCTCTTGGAGATTCAGTAGAAAAGATCTTATTTAAACAGCCACACATCAATTCCAGACTGGTGGTGGTGTGTGTGTGTGTGTGTGTGTGGGGCGGGGGGGTATAGCCAAGAAGGCACAGAGGGGCTGTGGCTGGTTCGGTTGTGAAGGGGCCCCTACACTACAAAAAATTACACCGGATTCTGCCCCTTCAGAAGAAGGCACTGGTGCACTGCACTACCTGCACCACTGGTAGATCTACCCCTGCTAAAGAGCCTTGCTGATAACAAGGCTGCAAGAGTTGATAGAATCCCAGTGGAGCTGTTCACAATATTACAAGATGATTCTGATTATGATTATGTCAACAAATGTGCAAAGCTCAGCAGTGGCCAATAGACTGGAAATGGTCAGTCTACACCCCAATCTAAAAAAATGGCAGTGCCAAAGATAACTTCATTTATTAAACATTTACAATAATTTCATATGCCAGCAAGTTAATGCTTACAATCCTGCAGGCTGGGCTCCACCAATATATAGACCTAGAGCTACCAGATGTGTAAGCCAGGTTTTGCAGAGACACAAGAGATCAAATTGCCAATGCCCATTGGATAATAGAGAGAGCAAGTGGGCTCCAGAAAAAAAAAAAACATGTATCTCTAGTTCATAGACTATTTTAAAGCCTATGACTTTGTGGATCACAACAAAATGTGGCAAGTTCTTAAAGAGAAGGGGGTACTAGACCATGTCATCCGCCTCCTGAAGAATCTGTACAGTCAAAAACAAAAATGGAACAACTGAATGGTTCAAGATCGGAAAAGAAGTGCGACAAGTTTGTATATTGTCACCTTTATTTATTCTACTTATGTGTGGAATACATAATGTGTAAGGCCTGGCTGAATCCAAAACAGGAGTTAACATAAGTGGATGATACAATTCTGATGGATGAAAGTGAAGAGGAACTAAAAAGGTCTATTAATGAGGGTGTAAGAAGAAAGGGAACAAGCAGACCCATGGCTCAGCATTAAAAAGGCAAAGATCATGACAAATAGCAGTCTCAGTTCCTGGCAAATAAATGGGGAAGAAGTGGAAGGAGTTACAGATTTTTTTTTTCCTGGGCTCCAAGATCACTGCAGATGCTGAAAATGTGCTTATGGGGAGAAAAGCTGTGTAAAATCTGGATAAGCTGTTAAAGAAGTATGGTATCCCCTGTAGTAACATATGGAGGTGAGAGCTGGACCAAAAAGAAAACTGCTTAGAATCCCTTGGAAGATCCAATCAATCAGTACTACATGAAATCATCAAACTGTTCACTGGAAAGATTGACCAGGAGGCTAAAACTCAAATATTTTGGGCATATTATGATTCCCCAGAGAAAAGTATAATGCTGGGAAGAGTAAATGCACACAAAGGAGGGAATGGCAGAGGCAGAGATAGATAAGGTAATTCAAGCAATGAAGCTGAGCTTGTGGGAGATCAGAGTGGCAGTGGCTGTCACATGTGCCTGGGGTGGTCTTTAGGGTCTCGGTGACATGGACACAATTGAATGAATGAACAACAACAATTAATTATTATATGACTAATTACTGAAAGTAGTGTTGCTTGATAGTACTGTATATACATACTTTTATACATACTAACATCATGCCTAAATCAACTCCCCTCTCTTTGTAGAGTATCGGTCATATGATTTCCAGAATTGTATAAATTATATTTTATCTAAATATATTTACATTTGAACAAGCTAATCATTTAGTTAGAATGTATAAAACAAAATGAATTAAAGAGGCTTAAGAGTATTGCATAAATGTAAGAGGTATCTTGAATATATTAAAAAGTAAAAGAAAAGTAAAAGACTGTATAACTTCACTGTCTTTCACTTAAGCATAAATTGCACCTTCAAGCAAATTATGTGCTTTTCTTTTTTTGCAAATAACTAGCAATAAAACCATCAAAAGTAGCTATATGTCATCCTTTATACAGTCTCCAAGCATACTGTATAATTATTTTTTCTACAATTGCAGCATCACAAAATAGAAAGAAAAGTCTAATAGAAAACTTGCTGACAATGCTATACATTTTTACTTCTTCGTGTGTCTTTTATTCCTTTTCCAATTATGTGATAACCCGTTAAGATGTAAGGAAACATGTTATTTATTTACTAGGTGCTATTCCTTGCATAAATATGTGTACACATTATACTATATTTCTCTCTGACTGGAAAATCTGAAAAGCACCATTGCCATCTGGTGGATACTAGAAGAAGTTAAATAGAAACTACATGCTTGCCTACAGACCAATATTCTGGAGCCTCAACCCTAAGTTAATAAGCATGTTTGATTACCATTTGGTTAAATGTCAGTGAAATTATTTACATATTTTTAGTATTTTTTCATTTCTACTGTAGTTATTCATCACCCTCAGTGCAAAAGCATTGGCTGTTTGCTCTTGTTCATTGAAGTGTCCTTACCCTAAAATAAGTACTGCAAATTATGAGCCATAACCTATTAGAAGCTTGCAAATGCCCCAGACATGTACATTTGGCTGTGGTTATTTTTTTCTCTAAATGTTTAGATGTATTCTATTGACTCTAGCTCGCAATTTACCTCCTTAAGCCTAAACTCGTAAAACCTACCCTTTTAAGTATGATTTCAGGGGCATGATCATATGATCTGACAATATTTAAGCAAATCCGTAATTTACTTCATAGGCACAGCCAATAGTAAAATATGGAAGTTAGAAAACTGCAATCGGAGGATACAAATTAATTAGTGCCTATCGGGCTTCCAACAAAGCAATCTAGCAATCCTAAAAATGCATTAGATCATCTGTTTTAGTACATGTGGGTTTCATGTATTAACCCCCTGAGGATCGATAATATTTAGAAATAAAATTTTAAAATAATATTTTTTAATTGCATATTTGTGGGTTAATTAATTAATTATAATGTCTTCCCATTCCTTCCTATGCTTTTAAAGTACAATATTGTGTGTTTAATTACTGAAATAGCCCTTGGAAGTCCTATTTAGTACGCACAATATTTTTTACAGAAACTTTATACTTTTTTCAGTTGTGGGTTAGACTTTATTTGCAAGCTAGATCTACCGGTCTAATAGAATATCGATTTTGTGTAACTTTAATTATTTAGAGCTTGTAATATCCGAGCTGTGCTAAAACCATTCAAGTTCTAAGGCCAAATTTGCATTTGTGGTTGGCCCGTAGTGGTTGTGGGCGGATAACTTGTAATCAGATTTCTAGAAGCTAATAGAAAATGTGCCAATATTAAGAACAGTTTTAAGTGTGTATACATTTACAAATTGGGCAATAGAATAGGGTCCAATGTTTGTGTGTAGGAGCCTTGTGCACTGTGGTAGTGCTGTGTAATGTCTTCCCTCTACAACAAAAACAAAACAAGAAGCCAGTAACCCTGTACTGACGATGGGGCAGGAGTAGGTCATAGAGATGAATATGGATGCTTACTATATTTATCTATCTATCTATCTATCTATTTATATATATATATATATATATATATATATATATATATATATATATATAATTATGTCTAAATCTGAGCAAATTATATTCAAAGGCATTTATTAACATACTTTACTTATTATGCAATGTTTCTAAATGCCCCTGCATATTGAGTGTCCCTTTAAGTTACAATTGGTGACAAACTCTCTTAGTTTGTAAATAACTTTATGTGAACTGAATGCATATCGGAAATATGTAACGTTAAAAAATACAATTATGTTAATTCCTTATTTTTTCTCTGAAGCTTGGGGATTAATGTAATCAGTTTGATAAATAGCACTATGGAAATCATAAGACATGTGGATATATAACTCAACAATTAAACCCCACTTATCACCAGATCTAGTAGATCTACTAGATCTACTCTAACCCTAATCCTAAAACGTAACCCTACCCCCTAACAATAAGAACAAGTCCACAATGTACATTGGTGCATCAGTGATGTGGATCATGGGAGTGATTTGGAGCAGCGTGGAGTGGGAGAGCACAGCACAGTGGTGGGCAGATAACAGAACATATTATCTACTTGAGTCTGAGGGTTTCCTTCTGTTTGTTCCTTCTATATATCTATCCTGCTTTGAGTCTGAAGCAGTGTGCTATTCAAAATTGTATTTTTTCATGAGTGGGTGGAAGGAGGGTATTTATTGACTAATAGCCCTTTTAAATTAGAGCAATAGTACAAACTCTAAGCACGTAGTGACAAAAGTAGCACTACGTTGCTATTAAATTAGCCTCTAAAACCAACATGTTTGAAAATGCAGGCTGGCCGAGAAATGCCTAAGAGACAGGCAACATGTTACATTGCAGCTCGAAAACCCATTGATCTGTCATCCACTTAGCCCCCCGAACCAGCCAGTAACACGCAATGGAGGGGATGCCCATGGGTGCTCCAGAGCACCCGCAAAGAGTAATGAAATCCCTTACGTGCGCTGCCCGAGCAGCACAAAAGACCCCTCGGTCCTGAATCTCCCTTCAGCACCTAAACCTCCCCCCTGCTACCTAAATACACCCCCATGCTGCAGGGGTCCCTACCAGGATCCACGCTGCCTCCCAAAATGAACCCCTGCTGCGGTGGTCCCGATCAGGACCCCTAAAGCAATGAAAATAGTTAACCCCTGCTGCGGGGGTACTTCAAGTACACCCCTGGCACCTAAAATTAACCCTCCTATGCTGGGGCTCCCATTTGGGACCCACGCAGTATCCCCAAATTAAGCCTTGCTGCGAGGGTCCCAATCGGGACTTGATCAGGATCCAGGCTGCATTTCAAATTTCCCACCTTGCGGGTCCTTAAAGGACCATAAAGGTCTATACAGACCCCCATAAGCCTCTATTTAACCCCATGAGTCCCATATGGGTGTACTTTAACAGTAAGAGAAAGAATAACAACAACAAAAAACAAGAAAAACGCATGTCAAAGAAGTTATAAATTGATTTGCAGGTCAGTGATGAAAATAAGTATTTGATCCCCTATCAGTCAGCAAGATTTCTGACTCCCAGATGTCTTTTATACAGGTAACGAGCTGAGATTAGGAGCACTCTCTTAAAGGGAGTGCTCCTAATCTCATCTTGTTACCTGTATAAAAGACATCTGTCCACAAAAGCAATCAGATTCTAAATTATCCACCTTGATTGTAGACCTACACAAGGCTGGAGTGGGCTACAAGACCATCGCCAAGCAGCTTGGTGAGAAGGTGACAACAGTTGGGGTGATTATTCGCAAATAAAAGAAACACAAAATAACTGCCAGTCTCCGTCGGTCTGATGCTCCATGCAAGATCTCACCTCGTGGAGTTTCAATAATCATGAGAACGTTGAGGAATCAACCCAGAACTACACGGGAGGATCTTGTTAATGATCTCGAGGCAGCTGAGACCATAGTCACCAAGAAACCAATTGGTAACACACTACACGTGAAGGACTGAAATCCTGCAGTGCCCACAAGGTCCCACTGCTCAAGAAAGCACATGTACAGGCCAATCTGAAGTTTGCCAGTGAACATCTGAATATTTCAGAGGAGAACTGGGTGAAAGTGTTGTGGTCAGATGAAACCAAAATCAAGCTCTTTGGCATCAACTCAACTCGCTGTGTTTAGAGGAGGAGGAATGCAGCCTATAACCCCAAGAACACCATTCCCACCGTCAAACATGGAGGTGGAAACATTATGCTTTGGGGTTGTTTTTCTGCTAAGGGGACAGGAACACTGCACTGCATCAAAAGTGACGATGGACGGGGCCATGTACCATCAAACCTTGGGTGAGAACCTACTTCCCTCAGCCAGAGCATTGAAATGGGTGATGGATGGGTATTCCAGCATGACAATGAACTAAAACACACAGCCAAGGCAACAAAGGAGTGGCTCAAGAAGAAGCACATTGAGGTCCTGGAGTGGCCCAGTCAGTCTCCAGACCTTAATCCCATAGAAAACCTGTGGAGGGAGCTGAAGGTTCAAGTTGCCAAACATCAGCCTCGAAACCTTAATGACTTGGAGAGGATCTACAAAGAGGAGTGGGACAAAATCCCTCCTGAGATGTCTGCAAACCTGGTGGCCAACTACAAGAAACTTCTGACCTCTGTGATTGCCAACAAGGGTTTTACCACCAAGTACTAAGTCAAAGGGGTCAAATACTTATTTCCCTCATTGACCTGCAAATCATTTTATAACTTTTTTGACATGCATTTTTCTTTTTTTTTTATTATTCTGTCTCTCACTGTTAAAATACAACTACCATTAAAATTATAGAAAGGTCATGTCTTTGTGAACAAACGTTCAAAATCAGAAGGGATCAAATACCACTACAGAAAATAACAAACAGCACCACTACAGAAAATAAAAAATGGGCATTACAAAAATAAAAAAAACTAAGTTACAAACCAAATAAATAAGCTTACATTATATAAAATCAAACCCCTAACTACATACATGAATACCCCTATCTACATACAATTAAACCCCTAGCTACATACAGTGATAAACTCTAAATCTCACCTAAAACCACCCACTCACTTATCTTGCCCAAATGCGACAACGGTTTTCTGGCCTTCTTTGCTAGTAAAAGGGCCCATTCTTCATTTCTGCAGGTCCGGCACCCCTAGGATAAAAAGAAACATTACAATTAATAATAAAAATAAATCACAACATATAAAACAATACATTCTAAATAGAACACTTACCTTTCCGTGATGCCCCCATCCTTCTTCTAGTCTTCTCTGTCAAAGCCCCTGGAAAAAACCTGAAGCACTAAAAAAAATCTAACAGAGCTCCTCCCTGGTGAAGGTACACGCCACAAATGAGGCTTGAAGCACTTCTTTCAGTAAAAAGTTGTAAATGGCGCCATCTGAGTGGCTGTAAATGCTGTCAATCATATTTCAGCCAATCAGAAGGTGCCAAGGTGTGAGCAAATCAGAATGGGATATAACCCTATATCCCATTCTGATTGGCTGATTGAACTGTCAATCATTTCTAATCCAATCATAAGACACTATTCCCTTCAGCCTATCAGAATGAGATACACCCCCATGGGTTGAATCCCATTGTGATTGGCTGAAACCATCTGCACCTTCTGATTGGCTTCAATCTGATTGACAGTTACATCAGCCAATCAAAAGGTACAGATGAATCTATCCCATTCTGATTGGCTGAAGGAAATAATGCCTTATGATTGGATTAAGAATGATTGACAGGTCCATCAGCCAATCAGAATGGGATATAGGGGTGTATCCCATTCTGATCGGCTCACAAGCCTCATTTACGATGGGGAACTCCTCCTCAATTTTTTTATCGCATAGGGTTTTACTCCAGGGGCCTTGCCAGAGAAGACTAGATGGAGGACGGGGGCATAGCAGAAAGGTAAGCATTCTATTTAGTTTTTATTTTTTTTTCTTTGTTTTTATTTTATTTTTTTTTGTTTTTTTAAATATATAATACATAATTTCAAAATATAACATAATATAACATTATTGTTTATGATTTCAAAGTAAAAAAAAAAAAAAGAATAGAAACAAATCAAACAAAATTACATACATTAAACACAGGCTTCTACAATCACTCCATTGTGTCCCTTTGATTAATATATATCAAGCAATAAAAAATAAGATATCTTAAACACCTCCGTCAGGCAGAAGAAAACCAAAAACAATAACCATAAATAGAATCCCATATTTTCCATTTCGGGACATTATTGTGAAATGGATGATAAGACTCAAAGTGTTTCTCTAATTTCCACGCTCGATGGATCATAGCTAAAATTTTATTCCAGTTTGAGGTTTCTTTAGATTTCCAACGGGAAATAATCAACCTTTTACTGTCATGAAAATTAGAATGATAAAAGCTTTTTTCTCCATATTAAGATTATCTGGAAAAATATGGAGCAATCTGCACTGAGGTAGAAAAGAAAAATTAATCTTTAGTATACGCCCAATCAACTTAAAGCAATCAGTCCATAAAGGTTTAATTAATGGACAATCCCATAACATGTGGAGAAAATAACCATACATTCCACATTGTCTCCAGCAGCTACTGTAAGAGAGTTTATGAGAAAACTGGTACATTTTTGAGGGCACCATATACCACCTGTTTACTGTCTTGATGTAAAGCTCCATGTACGGTGGATACTTAAACAAACCTATTCATCAAAAAAAATGAGGATTCACAAGTCTTCCTACTAAAAGAGACACAAAGGTCCTTTTCCCAAAGTTCCATACCTGATGTTTTATTGTGCTCTAAGTGTTTAGCTAAAAAATGAGACCTGTCTTGAGACTTAATAAGAAGTTCCAAAGGCATTAAGCCCCCACCAACACTATTTAGGGGAGTACATAAAGACAGAAGCGATGCCCTCAAAATAAAGATCTTTTATAGAAAGAAGCATAGTTTGAATCTGGACACATACAAGAGTTTTGAAAGGTGAGTATTGGAAGTTCTTGAATTAAAGGACTGAATTAGGGGATAAGATGATATTTTTTAATGATTGATTTCCACATTTTGTAAATACTCTTAATAAGATGAAATCCGCCTTCAAAACCCTTAAATACAATATTGCCCATAAAGAGTAACAATCTGAGATCCATGCATGGAGCCAAAACGTTCTCAATTTGATACCAAACATGGATCCTGCTTGAATTCAACCATTTTGGTGCATGCACTATCATGTTGGCATATCAAGTCCTCCCTTAGAAAATTTTCTAGATAGGGTTGATCTTTTAAGTCTAATAGGCTTTGAAGAATGAATACATTTATCAATAATAGTTTGGAATTTTTTGATCCAGAACGTAGGAATTCTAACAGGTATACAACTCGCCAAGTAATTAAACCTAGGTAAAAGGGCCATTTTCATCATAGCTATTTTACAACTAAAGGATGCTTTTACACACTTCTATCCTTTAACAATATCCAAAACTTTAAAATACAGGGCTTTATAATTAACTAGCGACTTGCCCGTCAAAAAATGACGGCATTAAGATGTGTATGTTTGGAAAGTTGTTTAATTATTAATATTCGTATTTGCCATTTCAGGAACCGTTTCTAAAAAATGACGGTCAATAAAAGAAAGTGTTGAAATGCTGTTTGTCACACAATGTGAGTGTACTGTGTGCCTCAAGTAACTAAATTCCTCAAAAAGCAGAAATCTACATGACATAAAATAATAAAAACTAAAATCACCAAAATTAAAAAATGTACATTACAGAATCAAAAAAAGAAACCTAAGTGACCAAAAATAAAGAAGTAACATTACAGAAACTAAAAAAATACATTACAACCTCCCGTCACTACAAATAAAAATAAAAAAATAACACACCTGAAAAAGAAATACATCTAATACATACATATAATACAATACAACCGAATTAAATAAACTAAAATACAACACAATTAAATAAACAAAAATACAACACAATTAAATAAAATAAAATACAATACAATTAAATAAACTACAATACAACCCTATGTAATATACATGCCACGATATAATGTAATATACATCCCACTATGTAATATACAATACTATCTAATAATACATCCCCCTATCTATGTAATATACAATACATGCTATCTATATATATATATATATATATATATATATATATAGCTACCCTAATTGTAAGCTACAATAAAATAATTAAGGCCACTTACCTTTGAAATGTTTCTTCAGATCAGCAACCTACGGCAAAAAAGATTCCAAAAATTAATACAACACATTTACATGAAATACCTAAACATTCTAAACATTGTAAACATTCTAAATATTCTAAATATTGTAAATATTATACTCACCTTTCCAGCATGTCCCATTCCAGCATGTCACATCCTCCATGTTCCGTCCGCCATGTTCCGTCGGCCATCTTTACTCCTGTCAAAAAAAACATTACATAAGTAAACATAAAGCAAAGTAAAATAAACACAATCCACATTATACTTACCTTTCCGCACCTTTAAAAAACAAAACAAAAAAAAAACGACACACATCCACCCTTGCGGATGTCTCCGACGCTAATGACCTTCCTATGGAGTGTTCCAGAGTAAAATTGGCAATGGCGGCTTCTGATTGGCTGAAAAGGCTGTCTATCAAAATCAGCCAATGAGAAGACCCCATTTGTGAACCAATGAAAAAAGTATACACCCCAAAATACAACGCTGATTGGATAACACACCTTTCAATCTTTTTTTTTTTAACCAATCCTAAGGCTTTATTGCCATCAGCCAATCACAATGGAATATACCCCCACGTACTGATTGGTGAAGACATCTGCGCCTTCCCATTGGCTGTAATATTGATTGATTTTAACAGTAGCCAATGAGAATGCGCAAATCCTTCACCAATCAGTACGTGAGGGTGTATTCCATTGTGATTGGCTATTGTCAGTGCAACCAATCAGAATATGCAGAGGCTCCAACCAATCACCCTGTGGGGGTGTATTCCATTGTGATTGGCTGAAGGCATCTAGACCTGGTGATTGGTTTAAATAAAGATTGATAGGTGCATTATCCAATCAGAGTGGGATTTTAGGGTGTATCACTTTCTGATTGACTCACACATTGGCGCCTCCTGATTGGGTGAATTTGATAGACAGCGTTTTCAACCAATCAGAAGGCGCCATTGCTTATTTTCTTCCGGAAAATTCTCCTGGAGCCTCATTAGCGTCGGGGATGTCCGGGAGTGCGGATGTAAGTATATATATATATATTTTTTTTTACAGGGCGTGGCAGAAGAGGATCCGGAGGAGGCTGGAGACATCGCGGGTAGGTAAGTATAATGTAGATTATGTTTATTTTGATGTATGTGTATTAATGTTGTGTGTTTTTTTAACAGGTGCCGTGCCGGAGAAGGATTGAAAGAATGCCGCATGGGACATGGCGGAAAGGTGAGTAGAATATTTAGAATATATAGAATGTATACAATGTATAGAATGTCTGGAATGTATAGAATGTCTATAATGTTTATTTTATTAGTGTAAACGTGTTGCACTCATTTTTTTTAATTTTTTTTTCATAGGTGGCTGATTGCAATGGAAATCTGCAAAGGTAAGTGGTCTTATTTTTTTTATTTTAGCTTAGATTTAGATTAGTTAATATATAGATAGCATTTATTGTATGTTAGCTAGGGGTTTTATATAGATAGCATACAATGTATTGTATATAAAATTGTGTTATTTATTTAGATAGATTGGGGATGTATTATTATATAGATAGGATGTATATTATATTACAGTATTTATTTAGGTAGATTGGGTATGTATTATTATATAGATAGGATGTATATTATATTATGGTATTTATTTAGATAGATTGGCTATGTATTATATAGATAGGATGTATATTATATTATGGTATTTATTTAGATAGATTGGGTATAGATTATTATATAGATAGGATGTATATTAGATTATGGTATTTATTTATGGTATTTATTTAGATAGATTGGGAATGTATTATTATATAGATAGGATGTATATTAGAATAGGGTATTTATTTAAATAGATTGTGTAATGTATATTAGATAGTGGTGTATTGTATTGTAATTGTATGTAATTGTATTGTAATTGTATGTATTTGTATTGTATGTATTTGTATTATATGTATTTCCTTTTCAGGTGTGTATTTTTATTTTCTGTAGTGAGGGGGGGGGGGGTTGTAATGTTTTTTTATTTCTGTAATGTTCCTTTTTTTTGTGACTTAGGTTTTTTTATTTTGTGTAATGTAGTTAATTTTTTTTGTGAGTTAGTTTTTTATTTCATGTAATGTAGATTTTTTTGTGTGACATTAGGCTATTTTATTTTCTGTAATTAGAGTGGTGGGGGTTAATAGGGGGTAGGTAGTGTAGATGTTAATAGGTTAGTGTAGAGCAGTGATGGCGAACCTTTTTGAGCCAGAGTGCCCAAACCGCAATACATGCCAACTTTTTTTCCCTCTAAGTGCCAACACGGCAATTAAACCTGAATACTGAGGTTTAAGTTTAGAAAAAAAAACTTGTACAGTTGTCCGAACTCATTAACATCTTTTGTTTTAAAAGAAGAACATAACAACAGAGAGTTCAATGATACAAACTTTTTTCTTACACCTTGTCTCTTACACCCTTCTCTCTCTCCCATTCTCCCTTGTCTCTCCCCTGCCCCTTGTCTCTCCCCCACCCTTGTATCTCCCCTTCCCCCTTGTCTCTTCCCCCATTTTTCCCTCTCCCCCCACCCTCCTCTCTCGCCTCTTGTCTCTCCCCTCCCCCTTGTCTCTCCCTCCAGCCTTGTCTCTTCCTTTCTCCCTTGTCTGTCCCCCCTTGGATCATACACCCTTCTCTCTCCCCTCCCCTTGTCTCTCCCCTTCCTCCTTGTCTCCCACCACCCCTGTATCTCCCCTTCTCCCTTGTCTCTTCCCTCCATCCTTCTCTCTCTCCCACCCTTATTTCTCCTCTCTTGTACCGCTCTCAATTGTCTCTGTTTTCTCCCTTGCCTCTACCCCCCTTGTCTCTTTCCTTCCCTGTGTCTCTCCCTCCTCCTTTCTTTCCATTCTCTACCTCTCCCTTTTGCCTCTCCCCTCTCTCTCACTCCTCCCTTCTCTCACTCTCCCTTCTCTCCCCCACCCTTGTATCTCCCTCACTCTTGTCTCTACCCCCACCCTTGTCTCTCCTTGTACTTCACTATTGTCTCTCCCACCATTCACTCTCTCTCCCCCTTGTCTCTCCCCTCCCCATTGTCTCCCCCCTTGTCTTTCCCCTTCCCCTTGTGTCTCCCATTACCCTTGTCTCTCCCCCTGGTCTCTCCCACCCTGCTCTCTCTACCCCCTTGTTTCACCCAACCTTGTCTCTCCCATTCTCCCTTGTCTCCCACACCCTTCTATCTCTCCCCCACACTTCTCTTTCCCATTCTCCACTGTCTTCCCCCTTCTCTCTCCCCTTCTCCCTTGTCTCCCCCACCCTTCTCTTTCCCCTCTTGTCTCTCCACTTCCCCTTGTCTCCCCCCTCTCCATTGTCTCTCCCCTTCTCCCTTATCTGTCCAACTCCCCATTGGCTCCCTACACCATTGTCTCTCCCTCCACTCTTGTCTCTCCCCTTTTCCCTCCCCCTTGTCTCAACCCTCTTCTCTCTCCCCCTCTCCCTTGTCTCTCCCCTACCGCTTGTCTCTCCCCTGCCCCATATCTCTTACCTTCCCCTTGCCTTTCCCCCCACCCTTGTCTCTCCCCTTCTCCTTTGTCTCCCTGCCGCGAGCGCGTTGCGGATCTAGAGGAGAGCGCGTGCACGGCGGCAGCACGCGGACACTGTCAACGCCTGGTCGCCTGTGCCGCGCGCGCACGCTAGCACAGCCCTCCTTTTTTCAGTGACGGGAGAGCGCTCAGGCGCCGTGCTCGCGCACGATGAGCAGGCCCAGCATGCTGCCGGCGACCTATGGCCGCGTGCCCACAGAAGGGGCACGGCGTGCCACCTGTGGCACGCGTGCCATAGGTTCGCCACCACTGGTGTAGAGGGTGTTTAGTTGATCTGTAATGTTTTATTGGGGGGGTCTAGAGCAGTCTAGTGTTAATACTTAGTGTCATGATGATCCTTGAGGACCATCATGGCACTTATGTGGTTAATGTAGTGTTGTAACAGGCCCATGATAGTGTTACTAAACCCTTATGAGACTGATGGGGTGAAATAGAGGCTTATGGGGGTCTGTATGGCCCCCCATAAGTGACAGGGTTAATGAAGGTCCTATGGGGGTCTGTATTGACCCCCATGAGTGACAGGCTTAATGAAGGGCTTATGGAGATTTCTATTGACCTCCAGGAGTGACAGGGTTAATGAGGGTTTTATGGGGGTCTGTATTGACCCCCATTATTGACAGGGTGACAGTGTATTTTTTTTCTTCTTTTACAACGGGTCCTTTAAGGACCTTTACGGTCCTTTAAGGACCTGTAATGCGGGGATTTTGAATTTCGATTGCAGCGGGGGTCCCCGATCGCGTGCAATCGGGACCCCCACTGCGTTGGTTAATGTGGGGTTAATGCAGGCCTCGGAGCTTATCTCGGATCCCCTGCGGTTAATCCGGGTTTCCGATCTTATCTCGGATCCCTTCTTGGGTAAGTTGTAGGTGACTGAGCGGTCCTGGGTCTTTGAGCCTCGTTTTAATTTTTTTCCGCGGCCATTTTTTCTCTCGCTTAGGGGATTTTCGTGTGTTTGAACTCTGGAATTTGGACTTAAATGGAGGTGTAAGTTCACTTTCAGAGGTCCTGGGTGCCACCCCTTGCTATGGGTAAGCTTTTTATGTCGTTTTTGTGGGTATTTGGTGTGTTTTCACTGTTTGTAGTGGCGCGCGGGTTGGCCGTTATAGTGGGATTCTTAGTGCGTGTCGGTGTCTGTTACGTTAAAGTGAGGCAACAATTCCCTAAGTGCTTTGCGAGGACCCGCATTGCAAATGCGGCCCCTCGCTTCGAGAGGACCCGCATTTGCGGGAGCGAGGGCCTCAGTTGCTGCCAGCTTGTGTGTTTGTGTGTGTAACCGGTGTGAGGCGCCTTTGAGATCTTTTTTTGTTTAAAAGTCGTGTGTGTTTGTGTGTGTTAACACAGCCGACGTTGGAGCCTCCACCTCCGCAAATGCTTCGCGAGGATCCGCATTTGCGGCGACGTTACATTGGTAGTTTTTTTGCTGGTAGGTTGTTTTTTTTTGTTAAAAAGTTGTGTGTGTGGTCCGCATTTGCGGGACGTTGGGATGCTCCACCACCGCAAATGCGGCCCCTCGCTTCGCGAGGACCCGCATTTGGGGGGAACTGCGTCCCTCGCTTTAGCAACAACTCGCATGCTCACAACTATATATGTGATTACGGTCATTTTACTAAAGTTTTCTACAAATGTAATCCCCAAATGCGCAAAAGAATTAGAATCCCAATTAAATGGGTATGCTTTTTTTAAGTATCTCCTAAAATTTACAGATAAATTAACCCGATAAGGTATCTGATTTTTGCAAATTTAATTTGTAATTTGAAATGATGCTATAGTTATTGATCAGTACCATAAGGGACTTCAAAGATTCCCTAGGATGTGTAATCGATAGAACTATATTATCCGCAAAAAGGCTTATTTTGTGTTCTCTCTCTATATCCAAAGAGGATCGTATGGCTACTGCCAAGGGCTCTATCAACAATGCACATAGGATGGGACAGTGAGGACACCCTTGCCTAGTTCCATTCAATATCCCAAAGGAACGAGAATAATAAGCATATTTAGCTACTGAAGCGGACGGGGCCTTATACAAACCCCCTATCTCCTTAGCTCCAAAACTTCACAAGCCAAAGCTTGCTAAGGTTAGTTTCATGTAGACCCACCCTACCCAATCAAATGCTTTTTCAGCTTCTAATGGAAGGAATAGGGTGTGAAATTTCACGAATTTTGAATGGCAAATCAAGTTTGTTAATTTTCTGACATTGTCAGAACCGCATCTACCGGAAATAAAACCCAACTGATCAATTTCTATAAGTTTGTGAATTACCTTTTGGAGTCTCATTGACAGGATCTTAGCGTAAAGCTTAACATCCACATTTAATAGTGATATTGGTCTATAACTAGAACAATAATGCGGATCTTGTTTAACTTTTGGGATCAGAATTACAGTTGGGTTAACCATTTCTGGAGGGATGACCCCTTCTGTTTTAATTTCATTAAACAAATCCTTAAGATGCCTACATAGATTTGAGGAAAAAGTTTTAAAAATAAATTGCTATTGCCATCAGGTCCAGGCGTAGTGTAGGGTTTTAGCTGTTTAATTGCTTCCATAATTTCTTGATCAGAAATGGGCGTATTTAATTCAGCCAACTCTACTGAGGAAATTGAAGGAAGATTAAGTTGCTACTAGAATGCCTGTATTTGGGTTTTTGAAGGTTTACTAAACGATTTATTGTTGGATAAATTATAAAGATTGTCATAATAGTTCGCAAACAAGTTGACAATCTCGTTAGGGGAAGTGATCAAAGAACCATTGCTCGATATATAATCAATTAGTTTTGCCAAAGATTTCTATTTAATCTTGTTCGCCAACAGTTTCTTGTTTTATTATCTTGGTGATGAGAGATTTGTTGCATACGCCAAATCATCCTATCAGACAAAAATTGATTAATTGAAATAATTTAATTTCTACTAATGTTGAGTCCATAGGATTCTTTTTATTCACAGTTTCCAAATTATTCAGACCAATATAAAGCCCTCTCAAAGACTCTCCTCTTTGTTTTGTTACTCGAAACTTTAATTGTATTAAAACACCTCTAATAAAGGGCTTGTAGGAGTTCCAAAGGACACCCTTTGAGGGAGATGTACCCTCTTTTTAAAAAACAAAAATAAATAATCTCATCCTTAAGAGACTTTTTCCTATATTCATCCTTAATTAGATAATCATCCAGTTTCCAGCGAGGACGATTAGCTTTATACAAACTAAGATTAGGTTCCATTGTAATGCAAGAGTGATCTGACAATGCAATTGATCCAATATCGGTCTTATTAATTATTAAAATCAACCAAGAACAAATCTATACCTTATGTCCATTGGAATAAAAAGTAAAATCCATTTGACCTGGATGAAGCACTCGCCACGCATCATATAGATTGTTAGAACATTTTAATGAAGAATTATTGATCCTATGTATATTTTTACATTTGGGATTTTCTATCTATTTCTAAGTTGGGAATTACATTAAAGTCTCCTGCAATAATTACAGAAACATGAACAAACGTGTTAATGGTTTTCCAGAGATGATTTAAGAATTTCACTTGATTTTCGTTAGGGGCATACAAATTAACCAAAGTGACTTTATGGCCATTTATTGTTCCGCCCCATAAAATATAACGCCCATATGGTTCAGATACAGTGAATTCCTCAACTGGAGACAGATTATTTTTAACAAGGATTGCAACACCTTGTGATTTTTTATTAAAAGTAGAATAATATTTTAATCCAAAAAATCTATTCCCAAAAGTCGGGATTTTAGAATGAACCCAATGAGTCTCCTGTAAAAATACAATGTGTGCCTTTTCCTGCTTGCAAAATCTAAATATTTTATTTCTCTTGCCTGGAGAGTTTAAGACATTTACATTAAAGCTTAAGATATTTATTGACATTGAAAAAAAAAAGGACTTGAATATAATAAAATCTAATTTTCCGCAAATGTTTTATATGTTGTGTTTAATTTTGTTATTAATTGTAATGTTTATTTTTATTCCAAGTGTGCCGGACCTGCGGCAATGGAGGATGGGCCCTTATTCTAGGGACGAAAGACAGAAAACCGTTGTCGCATTTGGGCAAGATAAGTGGCCTTATTTACCCTATTGTAGGTTTAGTGATGGGGTGGTTTTAGAGGAGATTTAGGGTTTATTACTGTATGTAGTGTGACAAGAATGGCCGTCTACCACTATGATTTTTTAACAAAAGGTTCAACAACACATATATTTTTGATGCAGGAGACTTGTTTATTATAGGGCTCAAACAAGGATTCAGATGTAATAATTAACTTTAACAAAAAGAAAATAAAAATCTATGTAAACATTCTTACTAGACATTCAGGAACACCCTGACTGCACCCGGGCAGCTTCTCTGCGGAGAAATATAATTCACAAAAATTAATCCTGTCGTACTACTTCCAGCAGAGGTTAGCAAGGTTTGTCTTTTCCCCGAGTCTTGTGTCTCTTTGGAGATCAGGCACAACAGTTTCTCGAATTTGGAAGTGTTAGTATCGCCACCATGTGGATAGTTTACAAACTGTCTAGGGTATTATTAGCCGATAAAGTGCCACCTTGTGGATAGGTTACAGAACTGTCTCTGGTATTTTGAATAGTGCCCCCCTGTGGCCAGGATACAAGCGGTCTCTGGTATATGGTATAGTGCCACCATGTGGCCAGGGTACCGGCCCTCCCTTCTCTCTGAGTACCCACCCACAGGGACCCTTATAACGAGTACCAAGTGTACTCTGAAAGATAAAGTAGTTAAGCACAACAGTCTCTTCCCTGGGGGTAATACAGAAAACAAAAGGGGTTTCTGACCTTGCAGTAATGTAGTTGGCCTTGCAGGTGGCTTTAGCCAGCAGAGCAGGTCCTCAGCAGATTGGACTTGTTTCTAATAGCAGCTTACTTGGTTTGTCTCTCTCTCTGATGCCAGCACCCACACTTCCTGTGTCTGTCCTCTTACTCCACAGATCAGACAGTCCACAATATCTAACAGGACTTGTCACTTGCAGCTCCAGGAAACAGCAGTATAGCACTCCGAACAAAGCTTCTCCAAAACAGTTCACATTTGATATCTGTGTAAGCAAACTATCACCCAGTCCTCTCTTTGCAGCAATCCAGGCAGCTGATAGCTCTCTCTGATATCTGTACTTTCCAGGCTCCTTACAACTTGTCTCATTGGCTAGGCCTCAGAACCTCTGGCTGTAGCTTCCTCACTCTGCTCACACCACTTAGGCCAGAGCCTAATCAGCAGCATTTCCCATGTCTGCTTTCCAGGCTTTAAAGTGAAGCTCCAGCAGGACCAATTAGGAGTTCTCTAGGAGTTTAACTCCATCACTCCTGTCAAGAACTCTTCACACTCTGTACCTGGCACCTTCAGAGGGCAAACGGTCACAATAGTTAGGGGTTAAATATATGTAGATAGGGGTATTCATTTATGTATTTAGGGGTTAAATGTATGTAGATAGGGGTATTCATGTATGTACAGTAGTTAGGGGTTAAATGTATGTAGATAGTGTTGGGGAAAATAATACAAATATCCTTAAATATTTAGCATATATATAAATAAAATGATCACTCTTTCCAGTTAGTGTGATATTTGGCTGGGATATAAGCTGTGAGACAGTATTTTTCATTTCTGCAAGATATATGTTAGGAAATAGTTATGCCTGACCCATGACTTAGCAATTTCAGTTAGGAAAAGTACACAAGTTCTAGACATAGCAAATATGTATTTTACCAAAGTATGTGTTATATTATTATTGGATATCATATATAAATAAACTGTCATTGACTGTTAGTGGGTTGCTATATGGGGTAAACCAGATGCTTTCATTATCTTATGTAAACGAATATAAAAGCTGTGTCTGGATATATTTCAGTCGGTAGATTAGTTGTTAGCAGTCAGCAAGACAGTAGCAGACATTTTGGGTATGTTTTTGCTAGTAATGCATATTTTTTTCTCAATAAACTATAATAATGAAAAAATTCACAGAGGATTCTGTTGTTTTTTTCTGTCATGCCTAGTTTTCAGAGTAAGAAGTGGTATGTGGGTATGATTCTTTCCACAACATATGGTGCCGTGACTTGGATCGCACTCATTGTTCATAAGATAGCATCTGAAGCTGCAGAACTTCGTATGGGGGGGATGCTTGGCAGTTATTCATGAACACCTGTGTAGACTTGATTGTTATGCAACCCTTCAGGGGAAGCCCCAGTGCTTGTAATGAATTAAATTATTTATAGATATGAGCCACAAAAAGGACCACCCAGACTTACTTTGTGCTCCGAAACAATATTATGATTTGTGCCCTAAGTAGAGTAGTGTAATTGCATGCTTCTAGCATAAGCTGGCTATGTAGTTTTCTTGATAGATTGTTCAAGAAAAGCATTTTAGATGCATCCTGTTGAAATAAGAGCTGTCCCGTTAATTTTTTTTCAACAAACAGATACAGAGTCTTCAAAACTGTATGTGATCTTTATGTTTTATCGTCAGCAGATTTTTATCCGGCAATAATTTTTTTTCTTTAGAAATTATGATTTCAAACAGAAAAAGGGGGGTCTGTTTAGAGATGTTCAGTGTGTCTCTGTATATAGATTTTTTTTCTATATGATCAGATAGTGTAATTGAAGGGAATATAAAGTAGAATTGATTTAGATGTTATACCTGACAAGGTATTTTTTTAATAAGCGATGTAGATTTTAATTAAAGTAGATATTGCTTAACAGAGGTGAGCCTTTCTATTTAAAGGTGAGAAAAAATGGTGAGCCTCCCAAGAAAGGATGATAAAGATAATAAGTTAATAAAGATCACAAAGGTGAGCCTCCCTAGAAAGGCGTTAGGGTAATTAAACAGAATATAGGTGTGTCTAGCTAGAAGTGGAGAGAATAGGTGTGCCTACCTAGAAATGGCGAGATAGCAGTTGCCTTCCTTAATGGTGATAATGTCTAGACAAAGTTTTTGAGAGTGGAAGCTGTTAAATGAAAAGATAGCATGTCGACTTGCTATCTACATTCACAAGATGCCGAAGTGACAAGTGACTGATGGCAAAAAAACTATGAATAAATTGGGCCCATGTATGTGTGTGTGAGTACTGAGAGTAAGTACTGTGTGAAGTGCTGTGTGAGACATTGAAGAAGAGGAAGATTGGTTCTCTGTTCTGTGTTATTGTTGAGTGTGCTTGAACATATGTTTACAGTGTTTGAAAGTGTGTGAGCTAGATTGAGATCTATCTATGTGTGAGGACATCATGTATGTACTGATTGCCATGTGAATTTGTGTTGCTTGAAAGAGAGATCTGCTGTTGATCTCCTAGAATGGTGTACGCTGAATATTGTTATTCATATAGAAAAATATGTCCACATTATATCATTGCATTTTTGTGCAAAGATTGTCCATTATATTTGACCAACAGTGTAATAAAATTTCTTATAGAAAATATATAATATGAAATTTGACCAATTTCAGATTAATATTTGTGTTTTAATATTTGTATTTTATACCATTGGCCATTTTGCATAATCAGAATTAAGGTTTAATTTAAATAATGGTTCATAATTGTGTTAAATGTTTTTTTTTTAAGGTTGATATTTGAGAGAATTAGTTAAAAGTAAATCAGTAACTGGGTTAAATAAAAATGTATTTTTTTTAAGGTTCAATTACAATTAAAAAAATGTTTCAAAGCATATTATGTGCAAATTATATTAAACTAGTAACATGCCCGTCAAAAATTATGAGATTAAAATTGTAAGGCTGGCATTGTAATGCTGTTTGGCACACAATATGAGGCTTTTGGCCCTCTGAGCACCTTTGGCGCTCATTGCAAGCCTCTCCCCTCGTGTATTTCAAGTTTTCTGCTTTGCACTGATCACCTTCGTTGCTCATTGCGAGTCCCACTCTGAGCTCCTTTGGTGCTCATCGCGGGACATGCAATAAGTGCCTTCGGTGCTCATTGCAAACCTCTCCCGCTCACTGTGCTCATCATGAGCCCGGCGATAAGCGCCTGTGGCTCTAATTGTGAGCCTTTCCTCTCACCTATGTTCATTGCAAGCCTCTCCCGCTCGCGTTGCTCATCGTGAGCCCCACAATGAGCGCCTTTGGTGCTCATTACAAGCCTTTCTTCTTGTCTGTGCTCATTGCAAGCCTCTCCCACTTGCCTACTGTATGGGACACTTATTGCAGCGTTCGCTAACCTGCAAGTTTAGTGCTTGGGAATGCCATGTGTCTCTTTACAGCATCTACCCCTGTCCCTTCCCTGTGTCTTTCTGCTCTGTGTGTGTGCAAGTCCTGTGTGCCTGGCGTTACTGTCTTCAGCGTTGTGTATTTTGTAAGTTTTGCGAGCCTGGCATTGCTGAGCCCCGTTTTCATGCTGCTTCTGAAATTTTGTGTTTTTTGTTCTCTATTTTTTTCCTAGCTTAGGCGATTTTCGAGTGACCAATAACGCCAAATATGGGTGTAATTCGCATGCAGAAAATAACAAAGTCAGAGGTGCTCATCAGAGAACAAACCAACCTTAATAGGTTAGTTCTATAGCCATGATAAGCTACTCTGAGAGCAACCTCTTTTAGCTCACTTGTGCCCTTCACAGGGAGAAATCTCCTGTAGTATATCAGTCTGGTCCCACTCAAAAGAGTGACCCAGGCACGAAATACCAGGCAATTCTACCCTGAACAGGAGAAACAGCAAACCCCAGACGCGTTTCGGCCTTTATGGGCCTCGTCAGTGAGGTGCAGCTGAACTCCCTAAGGCACAGTGAGCAAGGGGTCCACGTCTGGAGTCCCCTATTACCCTTAGGGAGACTAAACCCTAAAGGTAATTTGCATATAGAAAATAACAAAGTCAGAGGTGCTCATCAGAGAACAAACCAACCTTAATAGGTTAGTTCTATAGCCATGATAAGCTACTCTGAGAGCAACCTCTTTTAGCTCACTTGTGCCCTTCACAGGGAGAAATCTCCTGTAGTATATCAGTCTGGTCCCACTCAAAAGAGTGACCCAGGCACGAAATACCAGGCAATTCTACCCTGAACAGGAGAAACAGCAAACCCCAGACGCGTTTCGGCCTTTATGGGCCTCGTCAGTGAGGTGCAGCTGAACTCCCTAAGGCACAGTGAGCAAGGGGTCCACGTCTGGAGTCCCCTATTACCCTTAGGGAGACTAAACCCTAAAGGTAATTTGCATATAGAAAATAACAAAGTCAGAGGTGCTCATCAGAGAACAAACCAACCTTAATAGGTTAGTTCTATAGCCATGATAAGCTACTCTGAGAGCAACCTCTTTTAGCTCACTTGTGCCCTTCACAGGGAGAAATCTCCTGTAGTATATCAGTCTGGTCCCACTCAAAAGAGTGACCCAGGCACGAAATACCAGGCAATTCTACCCTGAACAGGAGAAACAGCAAACCCCAGAGGCGTTTCGGCCTTTATGGGCCTCGTCAGTGAGGTGCAGCTGAACTCCCTAAGGCACAGTGAGCAAGGGGACTCTGTTGTTTTCTATATGCAAATTACCTTTAGGGTTTAGTCTCCCTAAGGGTAATAGGGGACTCCAGACGTGGACCCCTTGCTCACTGTGCCTTAGGGAGTTCAGCTGCACCTCACTGACAAGGCCCATAAAGGCCGAAACGCGTCTGGGGTTTGCTGTTTCTTCTGTTCAGGGTAGAATTGCCTGGTATTTCGGGCTGGGTCACTCTTTTGAGTGGGACCAGACTGATATACTACAGGAGATTTCTCCCTGTGAAGGGCACAAGTGAGCTAAAAGAGGTTGCTCTCAGAGTAGCTTATCATGGCTATAGAACTAACCTATTAAGGTTGGTTCGTTCTCTGATGAGCACCTCTGACTTTGTTGTTTTCTATATGCAAATTACCTTTAGGGTTTAGTCTCCCTAAGGGTAATAGGGGACTCCAGACGTGGACCCCTTGCTCACTGTGCCTTAGGGAGTTCAGCTGCACCTCACTGACAAGGCCCATAAAGGCCGAAACGCGTCTGGGGTTTGCTGTTTCTTCTGTTCAGGGTAGAATTGCCTGGTATTTTGGGCTGGGTCACTCTTTTGAGTGGGACCAGACTGATATACTACAGGAGATTTCTCCCTGTGAAGGGCACAAGTGAGCTAAAAGAGGTTGCTCTCAGAGTAGCTTATCATGGCTATAGAACTAACCTATTAAGGTTGGTTCGTTCTCTGATGAGCACCTCTGACTTTGTTGTTTTCTGTAATTCGCATGCAACCTCACTCCCAGGCTCCCTGTGCTGTATGTGAGTGTGTTTTTTTTTTTTTATTTGGTGGGTTTTTAGAGCGAGGTTCGCATGTGTGATGGCACCACTGGCTGCAATGAGCACCTTCGGCTTTCATTGCAGCCTAAGTGCTGCGTGGCTGTTTCGCCTTGCTTCACAAGGCTCGCATGTGTGGTGGCGCCGCTGGCTGCAATGAGCACCTTTTGCGTTCATTGCAGCCTAAGTGCTTCCGAAGCTCGCATGTGGGACGACGTCTCGCTTTGCGAGGTCGCAACTGCGTTACCAACATCGCAAACATTACACACAGCGTTCTTGGTCCTCAACTGTAAATGTGATTCACTGAAGCCATATTATTATTTCATTATACTGGAACCCAGGCCAAGATTCAATATTTACAGGACACTTAATTTCAAATTCAAGGCCGTGTACAGAAAATGTAGTAGAAATGAAACTGTTCCTTTCTGACAGAATTTTTTTTTTGGTAAATACCCAATATATCTTTTCTGAGATTTTTGCAGTAGCGCAGCACTTATTTTAAAATAATAATTAGGTGCACAAATACCTATTCAATAGAATTAATTATTATTATTGTTTAACAAGGGGGACTTATTTTATGGGTTATGATAAAGCGTACAGGATAGTCAAAAATGAGAGCAGACGTGTTTTTCTGCTGCTCTGCACTAAAGTGCAAAAAAACGTTTTTTTTCACCCAAATTGGTGGCAATTTAGCCAGTGGCACTTTGTGCTGGGCTCCAGGAGCAGCCAGGGTTTGTCTGGCAACGAAGAGTGCCCAGAAAGAGCCCTCGGTGTATTCGCTAGGTTCAGCCCGCCACGAGGGAGAGGCCTTTGCGAGAACGCCATCTTCTCCCTGCCTGTATGTGACCCCTCTGCCTGATCATCAGCTACTGGGGAGGGCTCTCTCCTTGTCTGCCCCTGCGCCGGCGGCGCAGGAGAGATAAGTCGCAGCACCGGAGTGTGGCGTCGGAGCGGATCGAGCTGCCCGGGGGGGCATCCAGCAAGGGGAACATCACGGTGGAGGAGACCGCGGAGTGACGGAGGCGCCTAGGAGGGTGAGTGGGGTAAAAGACACGGAAGCCCCCGAGGGGAGGAAAGGCTACCTCATAGGAGGCCAGGACCCACCTCACAGTACAGGCACTCAGCCTGATAAGCTTTCCGCCCACCATAAGGGCCCAATACAGGTCCGAAAAAAGAAAAAAAACATCTCCCCCCGCCCCCCCCCCCCGCGACCACGGGACTCTGACAAGCAGCTTGTGCTGCATGGACATACACGCAATATACCTTTTATAAGTGCCAAAAGATCAGGGTGGCGTGGGGGGTTGCAGTAGAGCTGTTAAGAAGCTTCCCCCTTTTTCTAGCCCAGAGCAGCCATCATCTCTTCTTTTCCCTGCCTATTTGGCGCCAAAAAATATCCCCAGAAGAAGGGAGGCCATTTTGGATCCCTAAATTGGAGGGGAATTCTCCTAGGCTCCTAATTGGTTTCAAGGCATCTAGCCCTCCATAAAAGACTAATAAAAAAAAAAAAAAAAGAAAAAAAAAGAGTAAAAGAAAAAAAAATACGGAAAAAAAAAAGGAAAAGAGGAAAAGAACAAAAAATATTCTAAAAAAAAAGGGAAGAACAAAGATACAGGCTAAGAGCAAATTGAGACCTGAATAAAATGCATACTTAGGAGGTCTTATTGGAGCACAGAAGCAGCAGATGGACTTTGGCCTAACAGGCACATGTTTCCGGCACTACCTAGGGGAGAATCCCACCATGAGGGTGAGCGCCCACCCCACTGTCTTTTTTTCTATTGTTTTTTTTTTTTCTGTAAGGGTCTCATGGATGGAATCTAGAAGATAGAGCAACAGGGGGAGCAACAGGCAGAAAGTCTTGAGTCTTAGACAATGCAAGACTAAACAAAGATGAAACTATAAATTACCCCAACTCGAGCAGCACCTTCCATAACATTTTTACACAGGCACTTCCCAGAGCAGTACTTAGTGTTCTTTTAGGGGTGCCAAGACAACTATTAGTGGAAAGATACCCTTCTACCAGTGTGGCCGCCTAAGAGACAAGAGAGCCAGGGAGGAAACAGAGCGAAAGATGAAGAAGGCTAAGAGAAGCACATCCTCCAGAGGCATCCCTGAGCATTTCCAGGCAGCGTCCAGTTTGGCTACCAAAGCAGGGGAAAGCTCCCCAGAAAGATCTGAGATGTCTGAGAATGAAGGGGAAAGACCCAACACCATCATTGACGTGGATTTCTCAGTCTCGGCAATGGCGACATTTGAGCTAATGTTGAAAACTCAACTTGCATTAGCACTAAAGGAGATGAGAGAAGAGATCAGTGCAATAGGTCAGAGAACACACGAGTTAGAAAAAAGAACCGAGATGATTATCTCTACACAAGAGGATGATAAAATTGATATCAGCTCCAACTCAACTCGTATAGAGGCTCTTGAAAATAAATTGGAAGACCTGGAAAATAGATCCAGAAGGCACAACGTACGGCTGAGAGGTGTCCCTAAAAATGTGCAGGATCTTGTACCCTATCTAGAAGCGGTATTTGCCACCATTCTACCGAATCAAACAGAGGAGGTGCTGCTCATTGAAAGAGCCCACAGGGCCCTTGGAGGTCCAATCAATTTAGAGAAACCTAAGGACATAGTTGTTCGTTTTGTGAGACAGAGCTCCAGAGATCTGCTAATGGCAGCGGCCAGGAAATTGCCTAAAATAGTTGGCCCGGACGGAACACAATTACAATTGTTTATTGACTTAGCTCCATCCACCTTGGCGAAAAGGAGAGAAATGAGACCGGCTTTGGAAATTTTAATAAAAAACAGAATTCAGTATCGTTGGGGATTCCCCTTTAGCCTACAATTTCGTTGGAATGAGCAAACACATGTGGCACACTCACTGGGCGCGCTCCAAAAAAAGCTTATTCACCTACAATTGCTCCCAGAAGGCTCCAATCTAATGGGCCAACTCCCTAAGCCAAGGGAAAGACCAACTAGAGACTGGATAGATGTTTCTGCCAAGAAAAAGCAAAGGAATGACAGTAACAAGGGGCTCAGGGACCGGAGCGATGGAACAGTAAGAATTGATCAAGGGAATGCCCCAGGAGAGGGTTGACTTTCTCTAAAGATGATTTCCAAGGTTGCAGAGACTATCAGGTTATTCTTTACTAATGGTCTCTACTGTAAAACACAGGAATTTCTATTATTAGACTTAGGTATGAGGTGGGGTAAGGTTTCCCAAAATATCCACGATATCTGACTCATATAAGAGAATACTAGTTACAGTCAACAGTACTTGTTGCTCCTTCCAATGTAGTGGGGGTTAGCACTCCAGTTCAGTACTTTTTGACTCGCTCAGTTTTAGGAACGGGTTAGATTACGAAAGAGAATTTCCTCATTCTAGGGAAGTATCCGGGGTTTTTTAGTGGCTACTCCCTAGGCACAATAGGTGCAAGATGAAAGGAATCATGAGGAAGAAGAAAGGGGGGGGGGAGGACCAAGGGTCCGAAAAGTTTTATTTGTATATGTTTGGTCATCAACTTTTCTCTCTTCATACTATCCACAACCAGATTGGCGGATGGGGGACTGCGGGGCTTCCTCGCCGGCTTTCCTACTCCTCGGGCGCTGACTCCGAATCCTCTATTCCTAGGGGTAAGTCTTGGCAGACATTAGCTACACACGCTACTCTAGACTATGGGTGAAGCTGAATACGTCTTTATTACACATAACGTTAAAGGATTTAATTCCCCCACTAAAAGGAATAAGGAGTTTCAATTTTACAAAACACTTAACCCTGCGGTAATTTTTATTCAAGAAACCCACTTTAAGCATCAACAAATTCCGACATTTATGAACAAAAATTTCCTTACGTTCCACACAACAAGTAGCAGTGCCAAAAGGGAAGGGGTGGCAATCCTACTCCACAAAAACTTTCCCTTCACTCTGGATAAAAAAATTACAGATAGACAGGGAAGCTATCTTTTTTTGATGGGAAGGGTTCTAGACATCCCGGTCACGCTAGCAGTAATATATGCTCCTACCATCTCTCCTCATAAACATCTCATCAGGGCATTGAAACATTTGCCATTGGTAAAACAGGGTAGGATTATTCTGGGGGGGGGACCTTAACTTGGTACTAGATGCCAAAAAGGATAGAACTGGGAAAGACTTGGGAGACAAGTTCACTAAAAGATTGAAACAAATCAACAGACTGCTAAGAGAGCTCGAGTTAGCGGATCTCTGGAGGGAAAGACATTTAGGACACAGGGAATTTACTTTCTATTCCTACCCCCATAAAACATACTCCAGAATAGACTACTTGTTAACCGACCCTTCCTTTATACCTGACTCTCAAAACGTGGACATATTACCGTGTGCCTGGTCAGACCATAGTTTGGTGAAGGCGACCATAAACCTAGGATCCATGACTAAACCCCCTTATCAATGGAGACTGAATGAAAGAATACTGACGATCCCGATAGTTAAAAAACGAATAGCCCAGGAACTGGAATTTTTTTTTGAAAGAAATGAGACACCTGGGGTGGGGACCGGCTGGGTATGGGCAGCCCATAAGGCGTACATTCGGGGCATTTGTATGAAGGAGACATCTAAGTTCAGACGAGAACAGAGAGCCCAGGAAATAAAACTCACAGAGGAATTAGGAAGATTAGAAAAATTAAATCAACAAAACCCTAAAACTCAGATTAGGCGAGAAATAGAAAGCGTGAGGGTGGAACTAGATAAGATTTATTCGGAAGGGGTGGAGAAAATTCTTAGGAGAACCCAACACAAATTTTACCTCCAAGCGAACAAACCGGATAGGATGTTAGCGAAAAAATTAAGATCTAAACAAGCTCTCTTGAGAATTTATTGCATAAAAAATAACGAAAATATCAAAACAGCAGATCCTTCCAAAATACAAGAACTTTTCCATAATTTTTACCAAAAACTTTACTCAGCTTCAAGTAAAGAAACCGTATACAGTATCAGAGCTTGGCTAGATAGATTTGACTTACCCTGTTTGGAGGAATCGGAGGTAAAATCTCTTAATGCGAGGATTACACAGGAGGAAGTAGGAAAGGGAATCCAGGCAATGAAACTGGGAAAGGCACCGGGCATAGACGGGTTCACGAACATGTATTATAAAACCTTAACGGATATATTGACACCTAGACTGACTAAATTATATAATCATATTCTGGAGGGTCAGGAGATCCCTCCCGAAATGAACTAAGCGGAAATCACCCTATTTCCCAAAGAAGGGAAGGACAGCTCAGAGATTAAAAACTATAGACCCATATCCCTTCTAAATGGGGATATTAAATTACTGGCAAAAATAATAGCGGACAGAATTTCAAAATTTCTCCCAAGGATTATACATAGGGACCAGGTGGGATTTATCCCACATAGGCAAGCCAGAGATAATATCAGGAGGGTGGTGAACCTAATACACCACGCTAATAGTACAAAAACCCCGGCCTGCTTGTTAGCACTAGACATCGAAAAGGCCTTTGATTCATTGGAGTGGACATACATTAAAGAGGTCTTAAATAAATTTGGATTTAAGGGGAGTTTCTTAAATTTAATAAATACATACTATAAAAACCCAGTAGCCCGACTTAAACTGCCTGACAAATACAACCGGACCATTAAAATAGAGAGGGGAACTAGACAGGGGTGCCCTCTTTCCCCACTGCTGTTCGCCATTGCGATTGAACCTCTCGCTCAGGCGATCCGGTCGAACTCAGGAATTAAGGGGCTTAAAATAGGGCAGCAACATTTTAAAATCAACCTATTTGCGGACGACATGTTATGCACAATTACAGACCCTTGCAAATCAATCCCACTACTATTGGACACCCTAACAGAATTTGGCCAGAGATCAGGTTTACTTATAAATGTCGAGCAAACAGAAGCATTAGCATTAAACGTGGAGGCCAAAACAAAGGAAATAATAACGGAAAGGTACAAATTGCAATGGGCTAAAGCCTACATCCAATATCTTGGGATAAAACTAACGTCGTCTACAGACTCCATATATAGGGCTAATTACCCCCCGATCTATAAAAAACTAAGCGAGGATATGCTGAAATGGACTAGATATCCTATTTCCTGGCTGGGCAGAATTAATGCCTTCAAAATGTCGATCCTTCCAAAGCTCTTATACCTGTTCAGGACCTTGCCGGTCCCCATCATTCAGCTTGAACTGAAAGGATTCCAAAGAAAGGTGTCACATTTCATTTGGAAGGGTAAACCCCCCAGAATTAAAAAGGAAATAATGTTTAAGCACAAGGATAAGGGTGGACTGTCATGCCCAGACTTAAAGAAATATTATAGAGCAGCACAGTTAGCTTTCATCCCTATAAGCCACTCAGGGATACACCATCCTCTATGGAAGACTATGGAGGATCAAATACTACACCCTTACTCCTGGGATACATTGGTATGGCTAGACAAAGTTCCAGATACAATAGGAGGGATTAGACATCCGGTTATCTCCACCACAGTGCAAAGCTTGAAATGGGCACTAAAGCATACATCCCTTTTCAAGCATCCCTCCCCAATGATGTCGGTCCTTTGCCATCCATGGATGCCGCAGGGACTAGGTTCAGAAGCTAACTGGTGGTGGAAATCTAGGAAACTGGATAGATTGGGAGCTTGGTTGGGCTCTGAGACCCCTTTAACTTTTGAATTTTTAAGAGACCACCATAACATTCCCATTAGCCAACATTTCAACTTTTGTAGAATCAAACACCTGTTTAACAAGATATCTAGAACATGGGGGACTCCCAAAAAAACCTGGCTGTCGGTAATATGCCAGAGGGCCCCTTTAACTAAGGGAATTATTGGGGGAATCTATGATATATACAATGAACCACCGGAGGGAACAAGGGACAGATATATGGAGGAGTGGGAGAGGGATCTAGGCGAACAATGGGATGAGGAGAGATGGGGGGAAGCATGGAAAAGCATATACAAAGGCTCCCTAAACCAAACACTCTTAGAAACTGCTATTAAAGTTTTGCATAGAACATACTTGACCCCGGAGAGATTGACAAAATGGAGCAAGACAGGGGAGAGAATGTGTACCAGAGGGTGCCACACTCTAGGAACTTTTAAGCATATGTGGTGGGACTGCCCCATAGTTTCACAGATGTGGAAAGAAGTGTCAGACCTTGCCTCGGAAACATTGGGAACACGAGTAGGGGGCACAATGGAAACCTGTTTACTAGGAATCCCAGATTCGGGGTTATCCTCCTCTCAAAACAAGCTTCTCCAATATATATACTTAGCCACTAAATCACACATTGCAAAGCAATGGAAGTCAGCCACACTTGAACTACAGGCAATTAGGAACAAAATAAATTATATAGCGGTGAACGAACACATGACCCATATACTAGCAGATGCTATTCAGAAGTATAGGGACATTTGGGATCCGTGGCTTGTTAACAAGGGCCCTAACAATGGAAACATAGATAGAGAGGAACCCGTGGGAATCAATTAAGGTAACAAAGGGTTGGGTAAACCTAGACAAAAAAAAAATCAAGGATAAAGAGAAAGCAAGAAGAGATGGAGGAGGAGGGGGGCGGTGATGAGGAGGCGGGGGGAGTCGGCGAGGAGCCTGGGCGCAGCAAGGAGGTAAGATAACAAGCCTACGTTAAGAAGGTTATTCGATCTTTTCCTCCATTCAGATCGATTCAAATGACCAAACTGAGTTAAGTTTTTTGTGTTTTTTAAGGTGATTTGGTTAACTGCAAAGGGGATGGAAAAAGGCAAGGAAAGACAAGGGTTAAGTTTAAAGCTCCTATAAGTTTAGGCCTTTAGTACAGGAGCTTCCTGAGAAGCCCATTAAAGAAGACCCTAGACCCCACATAGAGTATCCTACTCTAAAGAAATAAAAAGGATAACATTCCCCTATCTTTAGACAATATTACACCCCGTTATTTGTTTAGTTAATCTCAACAAGGTGCCCTAGCTCCAGGGGGATAGAGTTAGTATATGTATAGGAGGAAAGGGGGAGGAGAGGTCATAGCTGAGAAGGCCTGGTGGGTTCGGTCAATGATTTATCAATTGAAACATAGGCCTCATATTCCTAGCCTGCGAGCTAAGGATTACTGTGATAGATACTGAACAGTCTTTAAAAGCGACAGTTATTAATGTTTAATGTTTAGAAAACGGAAAAAGGTGTTAAGGAGGTCTCATGACTGGTTAAATTAAAATTTCCACCTATACAAGATGTGAAATAGCACGATGCTGCCTGATCTGTGTATCATGGCTTACTGATATACCGTGGAATATATTTTTCTTTTCCCTCTCTTTAAGGGACCAATAAAAAAGGAATATGAAAAAAAAAAAAATGTAACCTGACTAAGAATATATATATAGAATTATTATTTTTTTAGATGTTGTATTTCCTTCTTAATTTTTCTTTAGATTTTGCTAGTCTGTTTTTTTATTAATTATGAATTTTTCAGGCTTGTGAAAGCTCTTCTCGTGGTGACATTTCTCTCTGTCGGAATAAATGTGATTTGTGCATTATCGCTCTCTCCTGGTTATTTCACAGGTAGATATTGAAAAATACTCAGATCACTAAAAATCAGTGTATGATATCCTATCTGGTTGAAGAACCTTATCATACTAATTCTGTTTTATTTTATGTGTGTTATGTTTTGTTTATTCATGTTAGATAAATACTATAATATTGTGACGTCTATTCCTCCAGGCCCATCCTCAGCTCACATGATGCCATGGGGCAAATGGGTAGAGAATTGGAAAAATCTTTTCAAGGTATTTCTAGGCCTCTAAGAAAGAACCATGATAAGAGGTGGATTACATTATGAGTTAAGAAAATATTTTAGAATTTTATTAGTAAATGTATATTGACAAAAATAAAATTAGCAATTTCCTTTTAAATATACAAACTTTGGCAACATAAATCAAGTAATGTCTTATCACTTATAGAGACATAATTAGTAGTATTGAAACTGTCCTAATGATAAGTTTGTATGGAAGTTTGGATTTTTTGTCACACTCCCAGAAGAAGATGACAGTGAGTATGTGCCTGTGGAGATGGACAAAACAAGCGTGCCATGATATATGATGAGAGAAAGTATCTGCCAAGTACCTATCCTGATAACAACTGATGACAGCAGATACAGAGGAACACCAGGAACTACCAGGAATTATACAGGGACACCAGGAACTACCTACACTGGTAAAACTAGGAGTATGAGTACCCGTTTAAATAATCAAAAAGAAAAACTGGATGGACGCCAAATGGAAAGGTCCTTAGCAAGTTTTGTTGGCTACGCTGACAGCTGTGAAAATTGTGGAAAAGACCTCCGGGATACATCTGACCCACTGCAAGAGGGTCCCTCTATTGGCACCTTTCTGGGAAACTAACTGCTAACCTGAGTAACCCCACACCTGTCTGCTACACAAAGTCTAGCTACACAGAAGAGTGAAACCAATAGGGTCACACGTCTGCCATGTTCAGACAGATTAGAAGGGCCTTGTGGAAGCGGGAAAGGATCCCCAGAATGATGCCCAAATATAGACTGTGACACCCCTTCAGAAGTCCAGGATGGTGTGGGATGAGAAAGCCCATGTTAATTATGATCCACATCACTGCCATTATAGTAATACCTACCCTAATCTGTGAGAATACACAAAAACAGATTAAGGGACATATCTACAAAAGCCTTGACCCGATCTAAGAGATCTACCCTAAGTGGAAGCTTGGATGACAGAGTCTACATCGACTCCATGGAAGTACCCTGTGCACTACCAGACGAGTTCAACCCCAGAAAACAAATTGCAGCAGGATTTGAATCCATGTTCACCTGGTGGGTGACAATAAATAAGAATGTTGACTGGATAAATTACATCTACTATAACCAACAAAGGATTGCTAACTATACAAGAAATGCAGTACAAGGTTTGACTGAATAACTAGATAAAAGTCTGATGACGTGGCAAAAACAGAAGGCCCTTGACATGCTTGTAGCAAAAGAAGGGGGTGTTTGTAAAATGTTTGGCACAGCCTGCTGCACCTTCATCCCTAATAATATGGCACCTGATGGGACAGTTATCAAAGCCCTGGAGGGATTGACCACCCAGTTAAATAAACTAGCAGAAAATTCAGGGATGGAAAACCCATTCACTAGCTGGCTTCAGAAGTGGTTCAGAAAATGAAAAGGCATAGCCTTCCTGTGATGACTTCAATCTGTGTCATGCTTGCCATTTTGGTCACTTGTAATTGTTGTGTGGTTCCCTGCACAACAGGACTGATACAGAAATGGATTGACACGACTATCACCCAGGAAGAATACCTATATGAAACTGCAATTCTACACTGCACGCTTGCCCAAGGACATGGAAGAAAAGGAATACGAGAATTATGCCTAAAATCAAGGCCCATTCCCATGAAGGATATATGCTAACTCTTGCTCATTGACATTATAATACGCTAATACATATATCTACTGCAAAAGAAAAAAGATGTAAAGACCTGTCAGAAAACAACATACTCCCTGTTTCTGCATGAAGATCTACACATGATGGCCTATGGTTTTGACAAGAGAATCTCACCATCCAGAAGAAAGTGATCCACCTGTTTATCATTTACCGAATGGACAAAGAAGAACCTACCTAAGTGTGATGTGTAAGACTAGCACTGTATGAAGTTTGTCCGATTATATGTTTTTACTGTGTTATCATTTTCCTATTTTTTCAACTCTGTACTATACCTGTCTTCCTTTTTACTGTTCTCTAGCTTCTAACATTTTGCACTTTATTCTATCAACATGCTGGGATCTTGTACGTACTTACATCTGATAAGGAATAGTAATTAGGGAAAGAGGAAGTTATCATGCATACACTCTGGGTTTTTAGTCATATCAGTGCAAAACTTTATTGGTTATTAAATTACATCTATCATCTAAATGCCTCATAAGACAATGAGTATAAAGGGAATTTGGTTATATGGCCTAGTTATTGGTAATTGGTTGAATAACAAAGTAAGGCAATTTTGTCTGCATTAACCATTGTATTTTATTTTACATATCTGGACTTTTATATCTATGGCACCGCTATCTGGACTATTTTATGGTAACATATAACAGCATCTGTTGATGTTTTCATCTACCCTATTGGACTCTTTCCTTGTTATACACATTTCATTAAACAGGTGCTCACTTGTTTTCATGGATCTATTGTTTTTACCATCAAGATTTCATCTTTCCTTGCTTCTGCTTTATAATCAAATTGTAAAGCTTTCATTCAACAGACTTTAATATCTGCTATGGATTCCATTATTGAAAGACTTTTTATATTATTCCACTGATCATATCCATTTATTAAAATTACGTTATTATCATGTATTTTATTGTTTCTATGTATAATTATGTTTTCTTTTGCAAAGTTCTTGTTGAGAAGGTATTAAGGTAAAAGATGCAAAGGACACCGTCAGATAAGATCTAATATCTCCATGTTGTAGGAAGCTCATCTGACTGAATTTTTTAGAGAACTGCAGTTTCTTTAAATTACCTCTACTTCCTAATAAGTTTATCTTATTTTATTGTTTAGCTATACCTCTGGAATTTATATTAAGATTGTACCCTATCATATTTGTATTCTTTCCTTTTGATGACAATTTTCATTGTCATAGGGGGGAGTGTTGGGGAAAATAATACGAATATCCTTACATTTTTAGCGTATATATATATATATATATATATATATATATATATATATATATATATATATATATAAAATTATCACTCTTTCCAAGTGTGATATTTGGCTGGGATATAATCTGCAAACCAGTATTTTTCATTTCTGCAAGATATTAGTTAGGAAATAGTAGGAAATAGTACATGACCCATGACTTATAAAAAGCTGTGTCTGGATATATTTCTGTCAGTAGATCAGTAGTTATCAGTCAGTGAGACAGTGGCAGCCATTTTGGGTGTGTTTTTGCTACTAATCCCAAACATTTTTTATTAACTATAATAATTAGTAAGAAGTGGTATGTGAGTATGAATTTTTCCACAACAATAGGGGTATTCATGTATGTTTTTAGGTGTTAAATTATATGTATTGAGGGGGTTGATTTTATGTAATGTATGCTTATTTATTTGTTTTGTAACTTAGGTTTCTGAGTTGAAAACCTGATAAACAGAGACCAAACGGGATTAGTAAGAAACAGTCAAGGCCCGGACAACATTCGAAAATGTATTGATCTATTCGCACATGTCAAACAAAAACATATCCCAGTTGTTACCCTATCAATAGATGCTGAAAAAGCTTTTGATAGGGTCAACTGGGACTTATAAAAGCTGTCTTAGACAAATTTGGTATGGGCAGATTTGGGAGCCTCGCAGTAAAGGTACTATATTCGTTTGTTTCCAGAATCGGATTTTCCTCCAAAACATTCAACATCTTAAACGGAGCTAGACAGGGGTGCCTCTTGTCCCCTCTGATTTTTGTATTGGTGATGGAACCACTGGTAGAATTAATTAGAAGTACGGAGGGGATTGGGAGTATCCCTACAAAACATTTGCAAAATAAAGTAAAATTTTATGCAGGTGACCTTGTGTCACCGTAACTAACACAGTGGAGTCTTTGCATAAATTACAAGAAATAATTTCACAATACAGTTCTGTATCATATTATCAAATGAATCTGTCTAAATCAGAAGTATTACATATCTATATTGATAAGAAAACACTTATATTAAAAGAGAACTTTTGAAAAATAATATACTTAAAGAAAATGTAAACCCTCTTTATATTAAAATCTTCAAACTCTTATCAGATTGGGGGAACTTAACTTCTGATGGTCAGGCAGAATTGCCACTATTAAAATGTCAATCTTGCCAAAAATAACATCAAGTATATCATGAGAGGTTTCCCCCTGAGAATACCGAAATGTCAACTAAGTAAACTCCAAAGACTATTGGACAGATTCATATATAGGGACAAACGCCCAAGGCTGAAAAGGGATATTGTCTCCATAGACTTTGCTAAAGGTGGTTTGTCCTCACCAGATATCTTTGAATATCACAGAGCTATATGTTTAATTCATATTCTGAAATTTTCTATATGTAGAAATAAGTCAACATTTTTGGAAATAGTAAAATGCTCTTTCTGAGGTATTCTCTTTAAATGGCCTTTTTCTTGGAATAAAGGAGAAGATAAAAGAGTAACAAACAAGCTACCTCTGGTGGTTCAAACTTTGCTTACACAATGGCACAGAATAAATTCTCAACTGAATCATGTGAATTTCCCGTCGCCAAACACACCCTTAAAAGCACCTTAAACAAAAGTGTTGACAAATAAGTTAGATTGGGACCACTGGGACGTCAGGGTTGCCCGTGATGTATATCAAGAATCTACGCTTAAAACTTTCCAGTTTCTAGTCCAGACAAGTAATCTCATGAGAGACCAGTGGCTACAATATTTAACAGTTAAGAAGATTTTACAGAAATTTAGATTTTTCTGAAAATATTGATAATTCCACATTGGATTTTGGAAACTTGATTCTCGACAAGAAAAGTAAAAAGTCGATAACCAATTGTATCAAAATCTTAAAATATTATAAATATAACAACAATGAAACAAAATTGGACAAAAAGATGTTTTACTACAGAAAAACTCAGGTCCTACTATAGTGCCTCCTTAAACTAGGGGTTATAAATCTTAAGACTAAATAAAATATCTATTAGATCAGTGATGTAATGGAATTGACATCATATTAATATTATAAACATACAAAAGATGTAAGAAATTGAAAGAGGTATGATAACTAGAGATGTCGCGAACAGTTGGCCCGCGGACTATTCACAGCGATTTTGGCATGTTCGCGTTCGCATCGGACGGCGAACACATGCGCTTTTGGGTTTGCCCCCTATTCTTTATCATTGAGGAAACTTTGACCCTGCACCTCACAGTCAGCAGACACATTCCAGCCAATCAGCAGCATATACTCCCTTCCAGGACCTTCCATCTGAAGGACAGCATACATTTTAGAATCATTCTGAAGCTGCATTCGTTGTGAGAGGACAGATAGTGTAGCTGCTGGAGATTTAATAGGGAAATAGATAGCCAGGCTGTGTATTTAGCTTCCACTACATTTCATCTAATTTCAGTTGCCTGCCTGTGTCAGGCTCACAGCTTATATTGTGCTCAGTGAAATAAAACAACACTTTTTTGACAGTAATAGATTGAATAGCAATTGCCTGCCTACAGGTGTGTGTGTGAAGCCTATTGCATCTACTCTGCCAACTTTTGCCAGTGCACAGTGACACTCATATCTGGTGCAACCGTAGTGTACAGTGACATAAAACAACACTTTTTTGACTGTAATAGATTGAATAGCAATTGCCTGCCTACAGGCGTGTGTGTGAAGCTTATTGCATCTACTTTTGCTAGTGCACAGTGACACTCATATCTGGTGGCACCTTAGATTGCACGCGCAGTGCCCCAAATTTGAAGTAGGAGGTCTGACCAAGCATCTTTTTCCATCTCCCTGTTCCAAAAATCAATGCCATATACACGTCCCCTAATAGTGGACGTAACAGGGATTAAACCGATAGGAATAGTACTACTTAACAGTTCACACCTTATAATAATGCAGACAGAGGCAATGCAGAGAGAGGAGTCTGAAGAAGAGGAGTCAGAGGAGGAAGGTGGCTTTGAAGAGGTGGAAGACCAAACACAGCAGGCGTCCCAGGGGGCTTGTTGTCACCTTTCGGGGACCCTTGGTGGCTGGGTGGAGGAAGGGACCTTCAATGACATCAGTGAGGACAAGGAATGGGACATGGCTAGCTTGGTATCCAACCTTGTGCAAATGGGGAGTTTGCGGTTGTGCAAAGGGACTATTTGGGGGTTGTTTGTGGTGCATTAAACGGGGAGATTGGTCTGTTACTGTGAAGCGGGTGTAACCCTTACACTACCTGATCGATACAACATCATACCTGATGTTTTAAAGCATGTTATTCCAAACAATTTAGGAACGTTACGTGATTTATGCCCTTTATGGCTTAAAATCAGACTCTGCATCAACTATGTAATTTTCCGTGGGAGTTTTGCCATGGATCCCCCACCGGCATGCCAGTGTCCAGGTGTTAGTCCCCTTGAAACAACTTTCCCATCACTATTATGGCCAGAAAGAGTCCCTGTGGGTTTTGAAATTCGCCTGCCCATTGAAGTCTATGGCGGTTCGCCGGGTTCGCCCGTTCGCGATCATTTGATGGAAGTTCGCGTCCGCTGTTCGCGAACCAAAAATTTGATGTTCGCGACATCACTAAATGATAACCCAACGCAACTCAGTCCAAATACTATACAAGAATATTAATCTCAGTCCAATAATGGAATGTCCATATAGACTTCTTCAAGAAAAAGGGGAAGAAACAATACTTAAGTGTGTCGACGGTGATATAAATATTTTGATTGGCGTATCAAATTCTTTCCTCTCGCAGTATTACTCCAGTTCTATATAATTGCATTTTGGGATATCAGCTCTCTTTGGTCGTGGGGCAGCTCTTCTCAATAACTCTGGTCACCACAGAGAAAACAAGCTGAATAACATAAAAAGAAGAAAGGAGAGAGAGCGCGCCACTTCCTAGTGCAATTCAATGTGATTTTAATATAACACACACAACAGTATAATAAATGGACACTCACATTTGACAACCTCTATATAAGGGGTATTCCACCTGCATATAGGTATAAACAAAAATCCTCCACGTCCGTGTGACCCACGTAGATCACACGTTGATCCTCGTTATGGATAAATAAAATATAATCCAATAGCAATAGAAATAGAAATCTTGTAGTACTCTACACCTAGTTTCCCAACCAGCTCTACTAGAGAATAATGATCCAGGGGAGTCTTATAAAATTCTTAACTCTAGTTTAGCCCACTCAGGGGTCCTAAGCCCCAATGTGTAAAACACAGAGTAGGTGACCGGATCTTTAATCCTGAGCCAAATATTTCTTAGGGGGTTAAACTGGTGTACATATTAGTAAACGTTCATCACACATTTAAAATATAAGAAAAACACAAAGATGAAAGTAAAAATAAAATGCTCCTACCTTCCATTTTGGCGCGATTCCCCGTTACTCCAGTGACATCATGACGTCACTGCGTCTTTACCCATAATTCTCTACGATTTTGGACGTGCGCCTTAACGTAATAACGCATCTGAGCTTCACCCCGTCACTCCCACAGTCCTCCTCTATTGAAAAATGGTGCTTGGAATGCATATGCATTCCACTACAATTCTCTAAATTTCATTAAATCTATTAACGTGATCTGTGCCTTCACATACTCTCTCCTCCAGTGGACTGGCACTTAATATTCCAGAAATTAAACAATTGACACCTCAATTTGAACTGGATTAAAAAATCACATATAAGAACGTAGCATATATAAAAACACATATTCCATATATCATCAAATGGACTAGTATTAACACAATAAAAAGTAGTAGAGTATTTGTACTTAGTGTCATGACACTAACGAACTGATGGGATTAAATAGAGGCTTATGGGAGTTTATGTAAGCTAAGTTATGAATAAAGACTAAAAATGTTGAACTTGACTGACTAAAGTATTTTTTCAACCTCAATTACTATGTAACTATGTAATTATTTTCTTATCTTTCTTTACACAAAATGTGAATGTCTTACACATGGCCAGATTTACTATTAGACAGAACCATAGCAACCCTAGGCACCTGCCTGTAGGGAACACCATGTTCCAGTATTCAAAAATGTGTTAATTGTAAGTTACTGTATTAGAAAATTCTTATGGTTACGGTGGAAATAAGAAACTCTTCTCTGATTGGTTTATTTGTGCTGCTAACCAAGGCATTCCCTCTTTTCTCTACATAGCATGCTGGGAGAGTAGTTCTATTGCAATCTCAAATTCAAGTACAGGCAAAATAACTATATCTCAAATATCCCACTTTAATGACTATGCTGTAAGTATTTTTCTGAAAGGACAGAGAGCTGAGATTTTCTTTGTGGGACATTCAGGCTCAATGTAGAGGGAACTGAAAGCAGCATCTGTAAGCCAGTAGGGTATTATGATATTAATTGCTCCATAACATTACCTCTTTCAGTGGACACAAAAGAACAATTGTTATTCAAATGTTGAGATGAACAGCAAACATATTTTACTGTAGTGTAAAATAAAAATAAAGTAAAAATGCATATTCATGATGTTTATTATTATAACACAACCTAATAATGATTACACATTCTGATTAATGATTTGTCAGCTGTGCTGGAGACCAGATAATATAGACAGTAAAAATAAGATATATAGTTACATAGTTACATAGTAATTAAGGTTGAAAAAAGGCTTTCAGTCCATCAAGTTCAACCTTTTAAGATCTCCTCTGATCTGCAATATGCAGATTAAATATGAATTAGTTAGTTTTTAATTTATTATTAATCAATTATTTAATTATTATTATTATTTATAATTATTATTAATCCAGAGGAAGGCAAACAGAAAAAAAACAAGTAAGACTTAGCCAGTCATCATAAAGGGAGAAAAAAAAATTCTTCCTGACCCCAGATACTGGCGATCGGATTTCTCCCTGGATTAATACTGTCCTCTCTAAGTATCCATGATAACCCTGAATTCCCTTTTTATTTAGAAATAAATCCAGTCCCCTTTTAAAGTTATCTATCGAATCCGCTGTCACCACCTCCTCTGGTAGAGAATTCCACAGATTAACCACCCTTACTGTGAAGAACCCTTTTCTTTCTTTAAAGTGGAATCTTTTTACTTCTAACCTCAAGGAATTTCCTCTTGTCAGTTGAAAACCTCTTGGCACAAAAAGCTCCCTTGACAAATCTTTATACTGACCCTGGATGTATTTATATAAGGTAATCATCTCTCTTTTTATATGCCTTTTTCTTGAGAAAATAAGTAAAATTTGGTTAGTCTTTCTTCATAACTTAGCCCCTCTATACCCCTTATTATTTGTTTGCCCTTTTCCACTTCTAAAATGTCCTTTTTATGAAGTGGTGCCCAAAATTGTACTCCATATTCCAAATGAGGGCCTACTAGAGATTTGTATAGTGGCAGAACTATATTTGCTTCCCTTGCTTCTATACCCTTCTTAATACATTATTATATTTATTTGCCTTTTTGCAGCTGCTGCTTGGCTTTGAGCGGTGTTACCTAGATGGTTGTCCACAAGCACTCCCAAATCCCTTTTAATATCTGATACACCTAGATTTTCTCCATTAAGATTCAGGGGCGGCCCGTCTATTGGGCGTCAGGGCAAACGCCCCCCCCCCCCCAAATATTTTCGTGACCCTGCAATAAAAAAACACAATAATTTATTAGTAATAACCCAAAAACAATTAAATATAATGTGTACATCATCATTCAAGTGTTAATACAGTAATAAATGAAGCAAACTATTCCCAGGGACACTGTCACTTTAAGATAACCCCTTGCCCTTGTGTGTATAAATTAACTAATGCTGCTGTGTATCTATTGTAGCCCCCTGCATCCCCTGTGTCATCATATTACACTAGTAAAGTACACTAACCTTTAGACTCTTCAATGAGGCCTGGCCTGGCCCCCTGACCGTTAATGCATTCCGCCCACCAGCACAATGACGATATGCATGGGCGGTTATAAATGTATCAATTTCATGACTGACAGTCTTCCATCATTGACCAATCAATGATGGAAGGCTGTACAGTTGTCAAGAGAACAATGTAAACCCACCCAGACCGTTAGCTCCGAGCGCCCGCCAGCTAATAGGGCCTCGAGTTTACTTTTTGATTGACATCTACAGTCAATAAAACCACCAGTTGCCTGTCCCTTCCCTCTTTCTGTTTCCTGACCCTGCTCACGCTGAGACTGAGAGAGACCTCCCTGGCTGAAACTACTCACATCTGCTCTGCCCAACCTAACAGTAAGTCTACCTGGCACCTGCACTGCCCCTGGCGAAACCAAACCCTAGTGCCCCTAGTAAAAGGTAGGGTCCCCCCAGTTACCCCACTATGCCTGCCTGGCCTGCCACCTACCCAGCCACCCACCAACTTACCTACCACCGACGACCGACTTAGGCCTGCAATGCCTGGTGCCACCCCTAGCCATCACCCCCATGTGGCCTGTGCCACCCCCGATCACCCCGATGTGGCCTGCCCTATGCTATGCCACCGCCCGATTACCCCGATCATGGTGATGGGGGTAATCGGGTGGTGAGCGGGGTGGCACAGACCACATGGGGGTGATCGGATCACCCCCATGAGGCCTGTGCCACCTCTGTTCACCTACATGTGGCCTGTGCCACCCCCGAGGCCTGATCATCACCCCGATGTGGCCTATGCTATGCCACCGCCCGATTACCCCGATCACGGTGATCTGGGTAATCGGGCGGTGAGCGGGGTTGCACAGGCCACATGGGGGTGGATGATTACCCCCATGAGGCCTGTGCCACCCCTGATCATGGCCTCCATGTGGCCTACGCGGCCACTGACCGACCGATGGCCGCGTGACCCCACCCTGATCCAACTACCAACCCCCCCTATTTTTATTCCATTTTTAGAAGTAACAGGCACATGCATGTGCCTGTCACTTTTAAAGATAAAATAAAAATAAGGTAAGGGAAAAACAATAATAAAAATACAGTAAACAGCACACATACTAAACAAACAATAATAAAAATAAAGTAAACAGCACATACATACTAAACAAACAATAATAAAAATAAAATAAACAACAGCACATACTTACCTGTCAAATTGACCCCTCCAGCGTTGGCCTTCTGCCCTCAGTGCCCTGGATAGTCATAATAATCCAATTTTGATTGAAGCCCATGTCAAAGTAATCCAATGTTGATTGAAGCCCATGTCAAATAAATAATCCAATGTTGATTGAAGCCCATGTCAAATAAATAATCCAATGTTGATTGAAGCCCATGTCAAATAAATAATCCAATGTTGATTGAAGCCCATGTCAAAATAATCCAATCTTGATTGAAGCCCATGTCAAAAAATAATCCAATCTTGATTGAAGCCATTGTCCATCCATTCTGGCCCATTGCAAGAGGCCTCCACCAAAAAAAAAACGACGCTCTAAAAAAAAAAACAACAAACTAACAGAGCTCCTCCTACAAGGAGCTCCACCCGCGAGTAATTGTTTTTTTTCCCCACGCTCTGCCTTATATACTAATTTTTGAAGGACTCTGATTGGCTGAAATTTTTGATTGACATTGATTTCAACCAATGAGAGTCTTTAAAAAATTAGCAAATCAGCAAAGCAGGTATGGAAGCCTGTAAGGGAAAAAAAGGTTAGTGTGAACTTGTGTGACCCTGTATGTATTATACATATTACAGGGCTATTTATGTGATATACATGTTACAGGATAATATCCTGTAACATGTATAGCAAATAAATAGCACTGTAATATGTATAAAAAATAATGTCTAATAGAAATACATGAACAATATAATCAAATAAGTAATAAAGTACATCAATTAATCAAATAATAAATATCAATTAATATATATTTTTTTATGTATATGTTTATGTATATTTATGTATATTTTTTATGTGTGTGTGTGTGATATATATATATATATATTTATATATATTGATATATATATATATTGATATATATATATATATATTTATATATATATATTGATTGATAGATATATTGATTGATATATATATATATATATATATATATATATATTGAGATATACATATATATATATATATATATATATTATATATTGATTGATTTATATATTGATTATTGATTGATATATATATATATATATATATATATATTGATATATATAGATATATATATATATATATATATATATATATATATATATATATTGATTGATAGAGATGTCGCGAATAGTTCGCCGGCGGACTGTTCCCGGTGAACATAGCATGTTCGCGTTCGCGGCGAACTGCGAACATATGCGATATTCGACCCGCCCCCAATACTTTATCATTGAGCAAACTTTGACCCTGCATGTCACAGTCAGCAGACACATTCCAGCCAATCAGCAGCATACACTCCCTTCCACACCCTTCTACCTCATGGACAGCAGCCGTTTTGGAATCATAACTAACTTGCAGTCTTACTGAGAGGAGGTAGAGTGTAGGTGATACTACATCAATAGGGAAAACCATAGCTAGGCAAGTTTATTCAGTGTCCAGTGCAGTGCTGAAGGACTCTTGTGCATTATTATTATTATTATTACTACTACTATATAATGTGTAGATGTACCAGCTGGGCATGCATTATTATTATTATTATTATTATTATTATTATTATTATTATTATATAATGTGTAGATGTACCAGCTGGGCATGCTCTTGTGCATTATTATTATTATTAGTAGTAGTAAAATACTACTACTACTAATAATAATAATGCACAAGAGCATGCCCAGCCGGTACATCTACACATTATATAGTAATAATAATAATAATGTAGAAGAGCATGCCCAGCCGGTACATCTACACATTATATACTACTACTAATAATAATAATAACAATAATAATAATGCTCAAGAGCATGCCCAGCCGGTACATCTACACATTATATAGTAATAATAATAATAATAATAATATATAGAAGAGCATGCTTAGCCGGTACATCTACACATTATATAGTAATAATAATAATAATAATAATAATAATAATAATAATAAATGCACAAGAGCATGCCCAGCCGGTACATCTACACATTATATAGTAATAATAATAAGAATAATAATAAAGCAGAAGACCTCCCCTGTGTCTCCCCCCCCACTCCCTCCCATGTGTCTCTCTCCCCCCCTCTCCCCGGTGTCTCCCCCCCCACTCCCACCCATGTGTCTCTCCCCCCCCTCCCCTGTGTCTCTCCCACCCTTGCCTGTGTCTCTGCCCCCTGTCCCATCCCCAGTGTTTCTTTCCCCCCTCTCCTGTGTCTTTTCCCCCTTCCCTCTTCCCTGTGTCACTCCCCCCTCCCCTGTGTCTCTACCCCCCTCTCCCTTCCCGTGTTTCTTTCCCCCCTCCCCTGTGTCTTTCCCCCCTTCCCTCTCCCCTGTGTTTCTCCCCCCTCATCTGTGTCTCTTCTCCCTTCTCCCCTGTGTTTCTACCCCCTCTCCCCTGTGTCTCTACCCCCTCTCCCTTCCCCTGTGTTTCTTCCCCCCTCCTCTGTGTCTTTACCCCCCTTTCCTCTCCCCGGTGTCTCTCACCACTCCCTCCCATTAGTCTCTTCCCCCCTCTCCCCTGTGTCTCTACCCCCCACTAACTCCTGTGTCTCTCCCCCCTCCCAGGTGTCTCTTCCCCTCACCTCTCCCTTACCCTGTTTCTCTTCCCCCTCTGCCCTGTGTCTTCCTCCCCCTCTCCACTGTGTCTTCCTCCCCCCTCTCCCTCTCCTGTGTCTTTTCCACCTTCTCCCCTCCTGTGTTTCTCCCCCCTCTCCCTCCCCTGTTAGCTTCTATATGCATACATACATACATACATACGATAACAAATCTGGGGGGGGGGGTTACCCCTTACCCCCCCCCCCCCCCCGAGTTCCAACACCCATGTGTACTGTATAATATTGTACTGCATTATGTTACATTATATCACTAGCGACTTGCCTGGCACAAATGATGGGGCAATAAAGTTTGAAGCCATGGCAATGCTGTTTGCCACACAATGTGATGCTTTTTGTACTCTGAGGACCTTCGGCGCTCATTGTGAGCCTCTTCCCTCATGTCCTTCATGTTTCGTGCTTTGCAGCGATCAATCTTTGGCGCTCATCGCAAAGACAGATATATAAGTACAGTGTTAAATATATAATTTTTTTGTGCAGTGTAAATTAAAAAATGTATTCAGGTCTCAGAGCATAATAAAGTGATTTAGATTTGTAACTGCTTTGAGAGTGCTATCGCTGGCAGCCAATGAGCAGTAATCCAGATATATAACTGCAGAGTAAAAAGTAAAACATTTTAGTGTAGTGTAAAGTCTACATTTTTATTTTCCATTACTAATTAATACTTATTAAATGAATGCACGATAATACCTATTGTGAATGAACAAATGTATTAGGAAGTGCGAAGCGTTACTGTATGTAAAGTAACCGCAGTGTAAAATATGCTATTAAGCGCTTTTTTTTTTATATATATATATTTTTTTTTAATAATAATGAATTAATTAATTACTAAAATACTTTACCTATTTGTAATTAATATATCCAGTGATCAATAACCTGAAGAGCTAACTAAAAAAGATTTTCCTAAAAAGCCGTACGAGGTAAAGATACACTATTAACAAGGACGCTAAATCATCCACACCCGCTTACCACATACACATTCCCCGCCATTTTACAACACTAACTTACACAATGCGGAAGTACCCAGCTACCCTAACGGCTTCCACTCGCGCACGCAGCCTATTTACACTACACACTGCACACATTGCTGACACTTACACAGCAGCTCCACAGCACTGAAAACCTACATATGTATGCTGCAGGGACATGAAAACAGATTGTCAGCTCTTCAGCACAATGCTTCCTGCATATATTACTTACAAATAGGTAAAGTATATTCATTTAGTAATTATTTCATTAGCATACAAAAATACATATACACAAACAAAACATTATCACATTAAACATAAAAGCCATTCACTGCGCGCCTCACAACGAGCGCCAACGCTGCTCATAGCACACAAAGCCTTGCAATAAGCGCAAAAAACACATCACCGCCGACCAAAGAATAACAGCAAAAGCGCTTTTTGAATGTCTCGTCCAAACCATTACCTGCCTTACAATCTTATTGCCGCCATTTTTTGACGGGCAAGTCGCTAGTAAATATATAAAGATCAAGATAATAAAAGTATCAGGAAATGTAACACAAAGATGCACGCGCGTCTGAATAATACGACAAATACGGATTTTTGTCATAAATGATATGATCGCAGTATTGGGTCATAAACCCTAAACACTGGAATCTGTTACATACAATTTACTGATGATGTCATTAATGGGCTTCAAGGGGGGGGGGACTCTTTTCATACTTTTTGAGCGGTGCAAATCCAACATACGCAGAGCGGAAACGCCACATCTGTGGGACACACACAAAGGGGTTCACTTTGGGAGAAAAAAACAAACAAATATGAAATATTTAATAATCATATTTTGATGTTACCAACAGATAAGGAAACGAAACTGAGGTTATTATATCTAATAGTAGCAAGCCTGGGAGTACTGGGAGGAATAATACTGCAGCAGGAGGTCAGGACTAATGTCACCTATAGACCCCCAGACAGATAAAGGTCAGTACTAATGTCCCTCTATAGACCCCCAGTCATATAAAGGTCAGTACTAATGTCACTCTATAGACCCCCAGTCAGATAAAGGTCAGTACTAATGTCACCTATAGACCCCCAGTCATATAAAGGTCAGTACTAATGTCACTCTATAGACACCCAGTCAGATAAAGGTCATTACTAATGTCCCTCTATAGACACCCAGTCAGATAAAGGTCAGTACTAATGTCCCTCTATAGACACCCAGTCAGATAAAGGTCATTACTAATGTCCCTCTATAGACACCCAGTCAGATAAAGGTCATTACTAATGTCCCTCTATAGACCCCCAGTCATATAAAGGTCATTACTAATGTCACTCTATAGACACCCAGTCAGATAAAGGTCAGTACTAATGTCCCTCTATAAACACCTAGTCAGATAAAGGTCAGTATTAATGTCCCTCTATAGACCCCCCAGTCATATAAAGGTCAGTACTAATGTCACTCTATAGACCCCCAGTCAGATAAAGTTTTGAAATGTTTCTTGGATAGCATTGGGGCTAAAGGAGGTTTGGCCATCAGGTAGTCTAAAGATACCGTATATTATGTCCTCTCTTGGGTGGTAAAGACACTAATAATTCCTCCAATAAAATTCAGTTTTTTTATGTGGGCAAGGTCCCTGGTTAGCCCATTGGGTTATCTGTTAAAAAGAGTGGTGCAGAGACTGTGGGGGCTGTTAGCCTCCTTGTCCCTGTGTGGCCGTTTAGAATCCCTGCTGCTGCATGTTTCAGCTTTATTAAGGTGTAATTGTACAGCGTTTGACTCAAGTAGCTGCCTGTGCTGGGTCAGTTTGGCTTAATTGCTGGGCCCTTTTCCTGCCAAGATGGCGACCGTCAGTCCATGGGCCTCTATGTCCCCTTCACTACCTTTGTCCCCGCTTGTGTGCTTATTTGGGATGGCCCCCCTTTATATCTCCGACCCGTGGCCTTCTCAGGTCCCCCCCTCAATCTCTGAGTGTGGGTATGCGGGCTGGGGCGTTGAATCAGGCCTACCTTCTTCTCTGCTCGCTGCAAGATCAACAATACCTAATTTTTCAGGCATGTGTACATGCCTAATTTTTCTGGCCTCTGGTGCTGCACTGTGCCTTCAACAACCAAACCCCCAAAAAAGGCACATCACAGGGATTCAACTGATAGGAGTAGTACTACTTAACACACCACTCATATCTGGTGTAACAGTAGTGTACATTTAAAACAAAAAACATTTTTTCTACTTTAATAGATTGCATAGCAGTTAGTTGTCTGCAAGCGTGTGTGTCAGACCTACAGCGTCTACTCTGCCAACTTCTGCAAGTGCACAGTGCCACTCATATCTGTTGTCACAGTAGCTTGGACGCATAGTACCAATCTGTCAAAACCGGTAATGATGAATGAGGTCTAGAGTAGCCTGGTTCCCTTATCCTCTACAGGTTGAGACCTAATGTTTCGGTGTCTCCAGACCAACACATGAGTACAAGCAGCACACAAACTCAAAGCCGCCATCCTCCTCCTGGTCCAGCATCATCAGCCACATCAACCACTGCTGTCCTCCTTGCCCCCTCTCAACAATCCGCCACTGCGTCTCTCGCCTTGAGCAGTTCCTGCTCATTTGCCCATAGTCAGGTGCCTGTAAAGGACATGTTTGAGCGTAAGAAGCTAATGTCTCAAAGTGCCCCAAAATTGAAGTGATACGACTAACAAAGCATCTTTTTCCATCTCCCGATTCTAAAAATCCAGGCCTTATACACGCCCCCTGATATGTGCTGTAACAGGTTTTAAACTGATAAGAGTAGTACTACTTAACACACCTTATAATAATGCAGAGAGAGGCAATGCAGTGAGAGGAGTCTGAAGAAGAGGAGTCAGAGGAGGAAGGTGGCTTTGAGGAGGTGGAAGACCAAACACAGCAGGCGTCCCAGGGGGCTTGTTGTCACCTTTCGGGGACCCTTGGTGTTGTACGTGGCTAGGTGGAGGAAGAGACCTTCAATGACATCAGTGAGGACATGGAACGGGACATGGCTAGCTTGGTATCCAACCTTGTGCAAATGGGGAGTTTGCGGTTGTGCAAATGGACAGTGTGCAGTTGTACGCGGTGCGTTAAACGGGGAGTTTGGTCTGTTACTGTGAAGCGGGTGTAACCCTTACACTACCTGATCGATACAACATCATACCTGATGTTTTAAAGTACGTTATTCCAAACAATTTAGGAATGTTAGGTAATTTATGCCCTTTATGGCTTAAAACCAGACTCTGTATCAACTATGTAATTTTCCGTGGGAGTTTTACCATGGATCCCCATCCGGCATGCCACAGTCCAGTTGTTAGACCCCTTGAAACAACTTTCCCATCACTATTGTGGCCAGAAAGAGTCCCTGTGGGTTTTAAAATTCGCCTGCCCATTGAAGTCTATGGCGGTTCGCCGATGTTCGCCGGTTCGCGAACATTTGCGGCGGTTCGCGTTCGCGGTTCGCGAACCGAAAATGTTATGTTCGCGACATCACTATTGATTGATTTATATATTGATTATTGATTGATATATATATATATATATATATATTGAGATATATTGATATCAATTGATATATATTGTTTTTTTTTGGGTTTTTTTTTCATGTACAGTTTGGGCCTATATGGTCACACTTGGTCTTTTAAGGTTTTTAAGGTGCGGTTGGGGCCTATATGGTCCCAATTTGTTATTTATGGTTTTTAAGGTGCGGTTGGGGCCTATATGGTCCCAATTTGTTATTTAGGGTTTTTAAGGTGCGGTTGGGGCCTATATGGTTCCACTTTGTTATTTAGGGTTTTTAAGGTGCGGTTGAGGCCTATATGGTCCCAATTTGTTATTTAGGGTTTTTAAGGTGCGGTTGGGGCCTATATGGTCCCACTTTGTTATTTAGGGTTTTTAAGGTGCGGTTGGGGCCTATATGGTCCCAATTTGTTATTTAGGGTTTTTAAGGTGCGGTTGGGGCCTATATGGTCCCAATTTGTTATTTAGGGTTTTTAAGGTGCGGTTGGGGCCTATATGGTCCCAATTTGTTATTTAGGGTTTTTAAGGTGCGGTTGGGATCTATATGGTCCCACTTTGTTATTTAGGGTTTTTAAAGTGCGGTTGGGGCCTATATGGTCCCACTTTGTTATTTTGGGTTTTTAAGGTGCGGTTGGGGCCTATATGGTCCCAATTTGTTATTTAGGGTTTTTAAGGTGCGGTTGGGGCCTATATGGTCCCAATTTGTTATTTAGGGTTTTTAAGGTGCGGTTGGGGCCTATATGGTCACACTTGGTCTTTTAAGGTTTTAAAAGTTACGGTTTGGGTCTTGAACTTTCTAATGTTTTTTTTGTTGTTTTCTATCACTCCCCAGGTGCAAACTATCTGTGGAAGCAGATTTGTTTGGACTCGTTGTTTGACTTACTGGACGTGAATACCCCGAGAAGGAGAATCAACTGTAGGTGAGTATCATTGCTTTTAATTTTCTGTCCATGCGTATAGGTGCAAATTTGATGTTGATGTAGTCTTGTCACATGAGGGTTTGCAATCTGTAATGTATACCAATGAATTCAACATACTGTTATTTTAAAGTAATTTTGTGACATAATATAAATTTAATATACCGTGCTCTCTTTCTCCTATTGGTATCAGAAATGAATACTATTGACTCTCTACTTGTGAAGCCTTTCGGCACCCTAACCTATGAGGAGAAGGTGGAAGTAAAACGGTTAGGACCTGACCAACCAGAGATAAATCTGCAGCAAATCGCAAGAGATAGCGGGAAGCAATATATCCGTACTTTCAATACTGAATGGTACAAGAAGAACGACTGGCTTTGTGGAAGCGTTTCTCGGAAGGCCTTATATTGTTTCCCATGCATCCTATTTGGTGGTGACGCTGCTTGGACCAAAACTGGAGTGACTGACGTCAAACATCTAGCTGATAAATTGGAGAAACACAAAAGTTCTAAAGCTCACTTGGATAACAGGATCAAGTTTGAGATGCTTGGACAGGCGAACATTGCTGTTCAACTGGACCAAGGATACCAAGTCAGTATTCAAAAACACAACGAAGAAGTGGCTAAGAACCGGTACATCCTTTCCAAGATAATTGATTGTGTTCGCTTTTGTGGCGCTTTTGAACTGGCATTAGGCGGACACGATGAGAGTGAAACATCGCTAAATCCAGGGGTGTTTCGAGGCCTGGTGGATTTGGTTGGCTGTATCAATAGTGCAATGGAACAGCATTTGAAGACTGCAACTGTGTTTAAGGGCACGTCCAAAACTGTGCAGAATGAGCTACTGGACTGCATGCATGAAGTTATTAAGGAAGTGATTCACCAAGAGCTTAAGGAAGCCCAGTTTGTGGCAATCCAAGCGGATGAAACAACTGATATTTCTGCTAGGACACAGTGCGTTGTAGTCTATCGCTACATTGACAAGAAGCATCAAGTGGTGGAAAGATTTGATGGCTTCACGGAAATGAAATCAATGGATGCAGACTCGATTGCTGCTGTTGTGCTGGAAAGTCTGAATACTGTTCTCCCAGAGCCAGAAGACAAGAAGAAACTCATAGCTCAAAGCTACGATGGTGCCAGTGTGATGCGTGGAGATCAAGGAGGAGTTCAAAGAAAAATAAAAGACGTGTACCCGAACGCACATTACGTCCATTGCTATGCTCACCAACTGAACCTAATAATGGAGAAAGCAGTTTCAAGGATTAGAAGAGTTCGAGTTTTTTTTCCCAACATAGGCGGCATACCATCTTTTTTTTCACGCTCTCCAAAAAGGACTGGAGTTCTGGATGAGGTAGTTGGTAGAAGACTTCCAAGAGGTGCACCGACACGATGGAACTTCAACGTTAGGACCGCGAACGTCATCTACGAGAACAGAGATGCGCTACTTGAGTGTTTCCAGACAATTGAAGCATGTCTAAACTTTGATCCAACATCTATACGTGAAGCCGCCGGTTTCATTGGAATGCTGGAAGACAGGGAGTTCCTTTACTTCCTTAAATTATTTCATTTAATAATGCCACATGTTGACATCCTCTATAGTCAGCTTCAGAAGCGAGACACGGATACTGTTTATATCAAAAAAGTCACGGAAGACTTTGTCGCCAGCATCCAGAAAATCCGTAATTCTGTTGACGAGATAGAAGCAAGTTTTCCGAGCCATGTAACAGTCCACAGACGGAGTGCGGAGATCTCAACCTTGAGAAAACTTTCAAGAGAGGTATGTGACATAGTGGTGGGTCATGCAAAAGAACGTTTTTCATTTTCAAATCACCTAGTCAGTGCCAAACTTGTTCAAAGTGACTTGTATAAAACCCATGACACTTGCTTTCCAACCCAAGCTCTGGAAGACACCCTGCAAGCATATCCAATACTGAAGAAGGAACAATTGCGCACTGAGCTGTCACTTCTGTATGGGAAGACAGATTTTCATGCTTGTACAAGTGCTGTTGCTCTGCACAAACTTTTACATCAATGTAATCTGCAGAATGATTTCACAGAGACAGTGAAATTATTAAGAATCCTGATTACAACACCGATGACCACTGCAGAATCAGAAAGATGCTTCTCCACATTGAAGAGGATAAAAACCTTTTTAAGAAGCACCATGTCCCTGGAGCGGTTGAATGCATTGGCGATGCTCTCAATGGAAAAGCAACTGATTTCCGAGATCCCAGACTTCAATGAAAAAAACATTGAGAAGTTTTGTTCTTTGAAAGATCGCCGTGTAAAATTTAAATACAAGTGATTGAAGCAAATAAGAATGCATACCCCCAGGGTGTGCAAAGATAAACTGCGTTAAGCAGCACCACCTCACTACCAAACATAACTAGTGGTAAGTAAAGTATGAACGGTGTGTGGGTGTGCATATGGAAGGAGCTATGAAAGGTGTGTGCATGGTCAGTAACAATTGTTGAAGCCTTGGCGTGGTTTGAAGGAATTGGAGGCACTTCCAAGGATAGCAATCACTTCTGTACGGGAAGCCAGAATTTCATGTCTGTACGAGTGCTGTTGCTCTGCACCAACTTTACTATCAATTTAAACTGCATAATGATTTCACAGAGACAGTGAAGCTATAAGGAAGACGACTGCAGAATCAGAAAGATGCTTCTCCACATTGAAGAGGATAAAAAGGTATTTAAGAAGCACCATTGCCCTGGAGCGGTTGAATGCATTGGTTTGAAGGAATTGGAGGCACCTTCAAGGGTAAGTAAAGTTCTCAGAAATATATATAGGAACTATAGGGTTTGGAATGGATGATTCCTATAAATGAGCTACTAGCTGGTATATTCTTAAGTTCCTACAGTCTTCCCTCATATGGCAAAATGAATTTGCTAATCCTTGGGAGGACAAAAGTATGAAAATATATAAATAGTGTTTAGCTCAAAAAAGTGTGGTTAAAACCAATGTAGAAAAAAGCGCATGGAAGTACTTTACTGGTTATGAAAAAAGGTTGAGGAGGGTTTATAAAAAACATGTACAAATAATGTGTTATAGCATACAATAGTGATGCAACTCCTGTTTGCCTGAGACTACTATATGTCATTAATGCTGACTGGCAATTCACAGTAGTCACAAGGAGTAAAGTAACACAGGCAAAAAATAGCTCAAACATATATAAACCTCTCTTTTGTAATCAATAAACCAAATAACCAGAGTACTTGCGCTTAGATGATAGTCCCGACGGTCCTGTTTCACCCCTTCTGGGGCTTACTCATGGGCTACTGAATTGGAGGTCTAGTGGGGCTTTTATAGCCATTTTTCATCCATTTCCGGTTGTGCAAGGCTATTTAGGTCATTTCCGTTTTTGAAAAGTTAAGTGTAGCACTTATAAACGTCCCCACTTTCTTTCCTTTCATTTCTGTAGGTCATTTCCGTTTTTGAAAAGTTAAGTGTAGCACTTAAAAACGTCCCCACGTTCTTTCCTTTCATTTCTGTTAATGGTGGCTTGCCAATCATACGTAATTTGCCAACCACAGACTCCATTTTGTTTTATTCAAATTGTTATGCATGAATGCCAATCATGCGTTATTTTGCCAACCAACGCCATTTTGATCTGGTTTTAAAGACACCAAAGTGCTCCAACTACTATATACTGGATCTAAAAATGTTGTTGATATCTCTAAGGTGAATTTATCCATGGTGGGTCTAAGTAAATCTATATTACTATTTTAAAGTGACCTAAAATATATGAAAAATATTGTTAAACCAACTAATATATAGAGGTAAAGGCAAATGATAGTGATGGCTAGTGAATTATTATATTGTTCCAAAAATTGGAAATATCTGAATAATAAAAGTGAAAAAAGAGAGATATATCAATGTGTGTGTATATTAAGTGTTCTATAATGTATCTACATATAGATCCAAGTGGATAAGGTGCATGTGATATGGAAAATATATATATATATACATATACATGCACAAACATACACGTATATATACATGCACAATCATAAACATAAACATACACACACACTTGCACACACACATACCTATACCTATATTCATACAAACATATACGCATACATACATATACATATATATATATATATATATATATATATCTATGGGTGCAAAATGTGAGGTGAAAAGCTAAATGTAAGTGAAAAAAGTGTTATGAAATATTATAAAGTGTGTGTAGTGATAAATGAATAAATATACTATTACTCTGTTATAGAAAGGGCGCATATGAAAATCCTTCATTAAGACCTTGTGGGCTTTGGGTATTCAATAAAAAGATCCATTTGCTCTCCAGATTTAAGAGATCCTTATCAATATCCCCTCCTCTAGGTTTTTGTAACGCTTGATCAATTATTGAAAATTTCATTGCCTCCGGTTTGTTATTGTGAAATTTTTTTATATGTCGAGACACAGATGTGTCCATTTCTTTGGTCACTGTATAGGAGTGTTCCAAGATCCTTCTCCGCAGTTGGCGTGTAGTTTTACCTATATATAATTTCGGACAGGAACAGATTATAACGTAGACGACGTGCGTAGAGCTGCAGTTGATAAAATGCTTAATTGGATATTTCACATTAGTGTTTAAATCAGTAAAATCTTTACTGGGGACAATGAACTTACAGGCTTTACATTTTCCGCATTTAAACAATCCTTTTGTGGATGGTAACCACGATGTTGTACTTTGTGTAGTTGGTTTAAAGAAGCTTTTCAATACTCTTGTTCTTTCGATAAGTGATAGAAGCTTTTTCGGAAAGGCTGGTACATAATGTAGAGTCATCTGTCAATATATACCAATGCCTGTCTAGTATTTGTTTAATTTCCTTCCAGTCTTTTCCAAATGACATAATACATCTTATTTGATCGTTTGATTCAGCCTTCTTATTTGAAAATAGTAGATCCTGTCTATCTGATTCAACAGCTCTTTTGTATGCTTTTTTCAAAAGGCGATTGGGGTATCCTCGAGCTTTAAATTTAGCTCTTAGTTGATCTGCTTGAATCTTAAAGACGTCTTGATTGCTGCAGTTTCTTTTGATCCGTAGATACTGACTTATTGGAATTCCTGCTTTTAACGCTCTAGGATGCTGACTAGACCATTTTAATAGAGAGTTCGTTGCAGTGGTTTTTGTGAATGTAGAGGTATGAATCTTTCCCCTTGGGTCCTTTGATATCTTCAGGTCAAGGAATTCTATTTCTTCTTCATCCATCACATACGTGAATTTCAAACCTAACGAGTTTTTGTTCAATTTTTCCATGAATTCTGTGAATTCTTTGGTATTTCCTGTCCACAGTACCATAATATCATCAATGTATCTATGCCATGATAATATTTTCTCATTATATACTGACATATCTTCTGAAAATACTTGTGTCTTTTCCCAAAAACCCAAGTATAAATTGGCATAATTCGGTGCACAAGGGGTTCCAATGGCTGTGCCATTAATTTGATGATACCACTGTTTATTAAAAATAAAAAAAAAATTGTTAGTATGAAACGTAGTAATGATGTAATAAAAGCATTTATATTCAGGTCTTCCATAGGTCTTGCACTTAAATAGTGTTCAACTGCAGCGATCCCCAGATCATGTGGGATAGTGGAGTACAGTTGTTCTACATCAATAGAGATAAGTATTGTTTTGGTGGGTACAACAATATCCTCTAGATGTTTCAACAGGTCCAGCGTATCTTTTAAGTATGAAGGTATTTCTGATACTATTTATTTAATGTAATCATTTACATATTCACTTATTTTTTCAGTTAAGCTGTTGTTTCCAGATACAATTGGCCGTCCCGGTACGGGTACTTTATTTTTGTGTATCTTCGGTAAAGAGTAAAAAGTAGCTATAACTGGTCTTTTAGGAAACAAATAATCATATGTATTTTGATCTATTAATTTGTCTTGTTTGGCCGCTAACAGTATAAGTTTTAGTTCTTTTAGGAACTCTTGGAGAGGATTACTTTTTAATACTTTATATGTTGATGTATCTGATAACAATTTGTTACACATTTTTAGGTATTCTTGTTCATCCATGATGACTGTGTTTCCTCCTTTGTCAGCGGGTTTTATCACTACTTTATGTTTCTTTAATTCTTGTAGAGATTTGAATTCCCTTATACTTAAGTTGCTTTTACCTATGTTGTTTTTTTCTTTTTCTTTTTCTTGGACATCATTAAATAGTCTTTTTAGGTCTTTAGTCACCACATCCACAAATACCTGAATATTATTATATTGCTTAAAATCAGGCGTAAAAGTACTGGTATGTTTCTTAGTTGTTTTCGTCTGGGAATGACCTTCATACTTTTGTTCATCTAATAATGATAACAGAGTTTCAAATACTTCCTTGTCTTCATCAATTATTCCCAAATTATTGAGCTCTATCTTCCGCTTTTGTGTAAAGAATTTTTTAAGGGCTAGTTTCCTAGCAAATAAGTTTATGTCTTTTACATTCTCAAAAAGATCCGAGTTGCTTGTAGGGACAAATGAAAGCCCCTTAGATAGTAAAGATATATCTGAGTCCTTCAATTTCACTTCAGACAAGTTTATCACTGTTGTTTCTTTTTGTTGTCCAGTTGTTATAGTTTTTTCTGTTATATTGCTCTGTCTCATTATTAATTTCTCAGTTGGATCTATCAATTGGTCATTAATTAGACATTCTCTCTGAGGTCTAGATTTATTAGGATGTACTATAGATGTATCTATTATAGGTTCCATTAAGGACATTACTTCCGACGTTTTATTAATGTCAAATTTCCTTTTATTGCATTTCTGAGATGTTCTTATTAATTCACTGTAGGTGTCCTTTGTTTTGAATGTCATTTCATTATGTTTATCGTCCAGACAATTTTTAGTGAATTTTGTTGGATTAAATTTATTATTACTTATCTTTACTGATTTTTTCTCGGTCGAGACGTGTAGTGTCGTTTTTGGGCGTGCCCCTTGCCTAAAAAATGATGTTCTAGCGTAGTTTGATTCGCTCCTGATCTTGTAGTTGGGCCACTGGATGTTCCTCCGACATATTGTGTACGTGATTTATATCGTTGTATACTTTCTTCTCTTTCTGATGTTTCTGCCTCTGACGAACTGATGTCGGTATTACTAGGGTGTCTGATTCTGATGAATTTGTAAATTCTTCCAACTTGGTAGTCATTACTATCCCGTAAAAATTTCTTTTGTTTTCTTGCTATAAGATCTTTCTTGAATTTCTCAACATTATTGTTCAATTTTATATTCAATGCTTCATATGGCAGGCACTTCAGAACTACAGACTCATAACATAAAGTGTATGCTTGCTAATGCCAGAAGCTTGCCAGGAAAAATGGGAGAGTTAGAATTATTAGCAATTAACTAAAAATGGGATTTAATAGGCATTACCGAAACGTGGTGGGATGAATCTCATTACTGGACTGTTAATCTGGATGGTTATAACCTATTTAGGAAAGATAGAGGCAATGGTAAACGAGGAGGAGGGATTTGTCTGTATGTTAAGCCTGAATTTAAGGCTATAGTCAGAGAAGATATTTATGGTGGACCTAGTGATAAAGTTGAATGTTTGTGGGTAGAGTTAAATAGCGGAGCAGCAAATTCCAAAAGAATATTAGTAGGAGTATACTATAAACCCCCAAATATAGCTGAAAGTGAGGAAATACAATTATTGTTACAGATTGGAAATGCAGCTAAGCATGGGCAAGTTCTAATAATGGGAGATTTTAATTACCCTGAAATAAACTGGATAAATGAGACCAGCAGTTCAGCTAAGGGGAGCAGGTTCTTGAGTACACTCAGGGATCATTATCTGGCCCAGGTTATACAGGAGCCTACTAGAAATGAAGCTATCTTAGATTTACTCATTACAAATAAAATTGATATTGTATCAAATGTTGAAATAGGGCAACATTTGGGAAACAGTGATCACAACACAGTCTCATTTGAGATTGAATTAAAAAAACAACATTTTAAGGGGCCAACAAAAACTCTTAATTTTAAAAGGGCAGATTTTAACGGTCTAAGGGCAGCAATACAAAGTATAGACTGGGACAGAGAACTGATAGGTAAAAACACTGAACATAAATGGACAACATTTAAATCCTTACTAAATATACATACACATCGGCATATACCGTGTGGGAATAAAAGTAAAAGGAGTAAATCACAACCCATGTGGCTTAACAATGATTTAAAGATGAAGATACGGAGTAAAAAACAGGCATTTAAATTATACAAACAAGAGGGGACAGAGACTGCTTTACGGGAATACAAGGAAATCAACAAGGCTTGCAAAAGCGCGATTAGACTGGCTAAAATAGAAAATGAAAAATTAATTGCAAAAGAGAGTAAGACTAACCCTAAAATATTTTTTAAGTATATTAATGGGAAGAAGGCGAGGAAGGAAGCTATAGGAACATTACAATGTGAAACAGGCCATCTGAAAATGAGTGACCAGGAAAAGGCAGATTAGCTAAATACATTCTTTTCCTCGGTATACACAAGGGAGGTACCAGTGGTTGGGACACTGCGACATAATGGGGCTACACTACCCTTGCCAAATAATTGGTTAACACAGGAAGTAATCCAAAAGAGGTTGGAAAAAATAAATGTTAATAAAGCCCCGGGTCCTGATGGAATACATCCAAGGGCACTAAGGGAACTGGGTTCTGTAATAGCCAAACCATTATATTTAATTTTTCAAGATTCACTCAACACAGGGTCTCTACCAGATGACTGGAGAAAAGCTGATGTGATACCTATATTTAAAAAGGGAGCAAGAGCAAATCCGGGGAATTATAGACCAGTGAGCCTCACTTCTGTAGTGGGGAAGCTTTTAGAAGGGTTAATAAGGGATAATATACTAGAATATGTCTATTTGAACAGGATTATAAGTAGGAGTCAACATGGGTTTATGAGGGATAGGTCATGTCAAACAAATCTAATTAGTTTCTATGAGGAGGTTAGTAGGAACCTGGATCAAGGCAACTCAGTGGATGTAGTCTTTTTGGATTTTGCAAAGGCTTTTGATACAGTGCCACATGGGAGACTATTGGGCAAACTAAGGGATTCAGGAATTGCAGTAAATATCTGCTCATGGATTGAGAGCTGGCTAAAAGACAGGAAGCAAAGGGTTGTTGTAAATGGAACATACTCCGATTGGACTAATGTGGTAAGTGGGGTTCCTCAGGGTTCAGTATTAGGTCCTCTCCTTTTTAACATATTTATTAATGACTTAGAGGTAGGATTGGAGTGTGGGGTCTCCATTTTCGCTGATGACACAAAGTTGTGCAAGGTAATTAAATCAGATAATGATGTGCTTTCCCTCCAAGGGGATTTACATAAAATTGAGGAATGGGCATCTAAATGGCAGATGAGATTTAACACGAATAAATGTAAGGTTATGCATCTGGGAAGGAAAAATAGCCAAGCAATTTATAATCTTAATGGAGCAAATCTAGGTGTATCAGATATTGAAAGGGATTTGGGAGTGCTTGTGGACAACCACCTAGGTAACAGTGCTCAAAGCCAAGCAGCAGCTGCAAAGGCAAATAAAATATTAGCATGTATTAAGAAACATATAGAAGCCAGGGAAGCAAATATAATTCTGCCACTATACAAATCTTTAGTACGCCCTCATTTGGAATATGGAGTACAATTTTGGGCACCACTTCATAAAAAGGACATTTTAGAACTGGAAAAGGTACAGAGAAGGGCAACCAAACTAATAAGGGGAATGGAGGGGCTAAGTTATGAAGAAAGACTAACCAAATTAAACTTATTTTCTCTAGAAAAAAGGCGTCTAAGAGGAGATATGATTACCTTATATAAATACATCCAGGGTCAGTATAAAGATTTGTAGGGGGAGCTTTTTGTGCCAAGAGGTTTTCATCTGACAAGAGGACATCCCTTGAGATTAGAAGTAAAAAGATTCCACCTCAAAGAAAGAAAAGGGTTCTTCACAGTAAGGGTGGTTAATCTGTGGAATTCTCTACCAGAGGAGGTGGTGACAGCGGATTCGATAGATAACTTTAAAAGGGGACTGGATTTATTTCTAATTAAAAAGGGTATTCAGGGTTATCATGGATAATTAGAGAGACAGTAATGATCCAAATTTTTAACATTTCCCCTTTAGACATTTGGCTAAGTCTCGCTTGTTTTATTTTATTTTATTTTTTTTATTTTTTTTTCTATTTGCCTTCCTCTGGACTAATTAATAATAATAAAAAAAGAAACAAAAAAAAAAAAATATTAAATAATTGATTAATAATTAATTAACAACTAATGAATTAATAGTTAATCTGCATATTGCAGATCGGGGGAGATCTTGAAAGGTTGAACTTGATGGACTGAAAGTCTTTTTTCAACCTTAAATACTATGGGCCTCATTCAATTGCGATTTGGCCAATTGAATAGGGCTCTAAATAAGGACATAGCATATTTTTTTAAAATAACTTTTTAGTTAGTGAAAATCTTGCTTTTGGATAGATATTTACTAACTAAAAACTTCTTTAAAAAATATATGTTATGTGCTTATTTAGAGCCCTATTCAATTGGCCAAATCGCAATTGAATGAGGTCCTATGTAACTATGTAACTATGTAATATTCACTGTTGTCCTTGAATCTAGAGAAATCTATTTGTTTGTCTATGACTGTTTGTTTAATATTTTCTAAATTCTGTTTTTCAGTGTCTAAAATAAGGTTCATTAATTCTATTGAGCATTTATCAACAATTTCTGTCCATTTTGTCACAAAATTTACTTCAAGTAAATGTGTAGCGGGTGCCAGTTGGATTCTTAGTCCTCTTGGAACAATTTTCGATTTTACATAGTTGTGGAGACTTGATATTTCCCAAATAGTTCTTATTTGTTTTTTCAGTCCTTTTAGTAATTCTTTAGAGCTGCCTATTATACTTTGGTCACCGGATAATTTCTGTGATTCTGTTTCTTTGCTGCAGAAGGTGGACTCTGCTTCTTTCATTAGCTCTGTAAAGTCCCACTGATTTACATTAGATTGTGCCATGCTAATAGATTTTTTTATTGTATCCTTATTATGATAATATATATATAATTTGTTTGATATAGAGTTAAGATTCCTATTTTCAATATAATAGTAGTTGTTCTATTTGTCCTAACTCTATGAAAGAATAGGAAGATTCTTTAGGTGACTCCCTAAAAGGATGTTTTTGTTTGCGTTGTCTTAAACTAGTGGCTTTTCACGTGGACTAAACCACAAATTATATGATTAAGTATATCACTGTAAAAAAGTTCCTTGGTGCCTAACACCTTAACAATGGTAATAATAGTAGAAAAAAAATATATAGGAACTATAGGGTTTGGAATGGATGATTCCTATAAATGAGCTACTAGCTGGTATATTCTTAAGTTCCTACAGTCTTCCCTCATATGGCAAAATGAATTTGCTAATCCTTGGGAGGACAAAAGTATGAAAATATATAAATAGTGTTTAGCTCAAAAAAGTGTGGTTAAAACCAATGTAGAAAAAAGCGCATGGAAGTACTTTACTGGTTATGAAAAAAGGTTGAGGAGGGTTTATAAAAAATGTGTACAAATAATGTGTTATAGCATACAATAGTGATGCAACTCCTGTTTGCCTGAGACTACTATATGTCATTAATGCTGACTGGCAATTCACAGTAGTCACAAGGAGTAAAGTAACACAGGCAAAAAATAGCTCAAACATATATAAACCTCTCTTTTGTAATCAATAAAACAAATAACCAGAGTACTTGCGCTTAGATGATAGTCCCGACGGTCCCGTTTCACCCCTTCTGGGGCTTACTCATGGGCTACTGAATTGGAGGTCTAGTGGGGCTTTTATAGCCATTTTTCATCCATTTCCGGTTGTGCAACGCTATTTAGGTCATTTCCGTTTTTGAAAAGTTAAGTGTAGCACTTAAAAACGTCCCACTTTCTTTCCTTTCATTTCTGTAGGTCATTTCCGTTTTTGAAAAGTTAAGTGTAGCACTTAAAAACGTCCCCACGTTCTTTCCTTTCATCATACGTAATTTGCCAACCACAGACTCCATTTTGTTTTATTCAAATTGTTATGCATGAATGCCAATCATGCGTTATTTTGCCAACCAACGCCATTTTGATCTGGTTTTAAAGACACCAAAGTGCTCCAACTACTATATACTGGATCTAAAAATGTTGTTGATATCTCTAAGGTGAATTTATCCATGGTGGGTCTAAGTAAATCTATATTACTATTTTAAAGTGACCTAAAATATATGAAAAATATTGTTAAACCAACGAATATATAGAGGTAAAGGCAAATGATAGTGATGGCTAGTGAATTATTATATTGTTCCAAAAATTGGAAATATCTGAATAATAAAAGTGAAAAAAGAGAGATATATCAATGTGTGTGTATATTAAGTGTTCTATAATGTATCTACATATAGATCCAAGTGGATAAGGTGCATGTGAACCACACTTTTAACCACACTTTTTTGAGCTAAACACTATTTATATATTTTCATACTTTTGTCCTCCCAAGGATTAGCAAATTCATTTTGCCATATGAGGGAAGACTGTAGGAACTTAAGAATATACCAGCTAGTAGCTCATTTATAGGAATCATCCATTCCAAACCCTATAGTTCCTATATATTTTTTTTCTACTATTATTACCATTGTTAAGGTGTTAGGCACCAAGGAACTTTTTTACAGTGATATACTTAATCATATAATTTGTGGTTTAGTCCACGTGAAAAGCCACTAGTTTAAGACAACGCAAACAAAAACATCCTTTTAGGGAGTCACCTAAAGAATCTTCCTATTCTTTCATAGAGTTAGGACAAATAGAACAACTACTATTATATTGAAAATAGGAATCTTAACTCTATATCAAACAAATTATATATATATTATCATAATAAGGATACAATAAAAAAATCTATTAGCATGGCACAATCTAATGTAAATCAGTGGGACTTTACAGAGCTAATGAAAGAAGCAGAGTCCACCTTCTGCAGCAAAGAAACAGAATCACAGAAATTATCCGGTGACCAAAGTATAATAGGCAGCTCTAAAGAATTACTAAAAGGACTGAAAAAACAAATAAGAACTGTTTGGGAAATATCAAGTCTTCACAACTATGTAAAATCGAAAATTGTTCCAAGAGGACTAAGAATCCAACTGGCACCCGCTACACATTTACTTGAAGTAAATTTTGTGACAAAATGGACAGAAATTGTTGATAAATGCTCAATAGAATTAATGAACCTTATTTTAGACACTGAAAAACAGAATTTAGAAAATATTAAACAAACAGTCATAGACAAACAAATAGATTTCTCTAGATTCAAGGACAACAGTGAATATGAAGCATTGAATATAAAATTGAACAATAATGTTGAGAAATTCAAGAAAGATCTTATAGCAAGAAAACAAAAGAAATTTTTACGGGATAGTAATGACTACCAAGTTGGAAGAATTTACAAATTCATCAGAATCAGACACCCTAGTAATACCGACATCAGTTCGTCAGAGGCAGAAACATCAGAAAGAGAAGAAAGTATACAACGATATAAATCACGTACACAATATGTCGGAGGAACATCCAGTGGCCCAACTACAAGATCAGGAGCGAATCAAACTACGCTAGAACATCATTTTTTAGGCAAGGGGCACGCCCAAAAACGACACTACACGTCTCGACCGAGAAAAAATCAGTAAAGATAAGTAATAATAAATTTTATCCAACAAAATTCACTAAAAATTGTCTGGACGATAAACATAATGAAATGACATTCAAAACAAAGGACACCTACAGTGAATTAATAAGAACATCTCAGAAATGCAATAAAAGGAAATTTGACATTAATAAAACGTCGGAAGTAATGTCCTTAATGGAACCTATAATAGATACATCTATAGTACATCCTAATAAATCTAGACCTCAGAGAGAATGTCTAATTAATGACCAATTGATAGATCCAACTGAGAAATTAATAATGAGACAGAGCAATATAACAGAAAAAACTATAACAACTGGACAACAAAAAGAAACAACAGTGATAAACTTGTCTGAAGTGAAATTGAAGGACTCAGATATATCTTTACTATCTAAGGGCCTTTCATTTGTCCCTACAAGCAACTCTGATCTTTTTGAGAATGTAAAAGACATAAACTTATTTGCTAGGAAACTAGCCCTTAAAAAATTCTTTACACAAAAGCGGAAGATAGAGCTCAATAATTTGGGAATAATTGATGAAGACAAGGAAGTATTTGAAACTCTGTTATCATTATTAGATGAACAAAAGTATGAAGGTCATTCCCAGACGAAAACAACTAAGAAACATACCAGTACTTTTACGCCTGATTTTAAGCAATATAATAATATTCAGGTAATTGTGGATGTGGTGACTAAAGACCTAAAAAGACTATTTAATGATGTCCAAGAAAAAGAAAAAGAAAAAAACAACATAGGTAAAAGCAACTTAAGTATAAGGGAATTCAAATCTCTACAAGAATTAAAGAAACATAAAGTAGTGATAAAACCCGCTGACAAAGGAGGAAACACAGTCATCATGGATGAACAAGAATACCTAAAAATGTGTAACAAATTGTTATCAGATACATCAACATATTAAGTATTAAAAAGTAATCCTCTCCAAGAGTTCCTAAAAGAACTAAAACTTATACTGTTAGCGGCCAAACAAGACAAATTAATAGATCAAAATACATATGATTATTTGTTTCCTAAAAGACCAGTTATAGCTACTTTTTACTCTTTACCGAAGATACACAAAAATAAAGTACCCTTCCCGGGACGGCCAATTGTATCTGGAAACAACAGCTTAACTGAAAAAATAAGTGAATATGTAAATGATTACATTAAAGAAATAGTATCAGAAATACCTTCATACTTAAAAGATACGCTGGACCTGTTGAAACATCTAGAGGATATTGTTGTACCCACCAAAACAATACTTATCTCTATTGATGTAGAACAACTGTACTCCACTATCCCACATGATCTGGGGATCGCTGCAGTTGAACACTATTTAAGTGCAAGACCTATGGAAGACCTGAATATGAATGCTTTTATTACATCATTACTACGTTTCATACTAACAAAATTTTTTTTTATTTTTAATAAACAGTGGTATCATCAAATTAATGGCACAGCCATGGGAACCCCTTGTGCACCGAATTATGCCAATTTATACTTGGGTTTTTGGGAAAAGACACAAGTATTTTCAGTATATAATGAGAAAATATTATCATGGCATAGATACATTGACGATATTATGGTACTGTGGACAGGAAATACCAAAGAATTCACAGAATTCATGGAAAAATTGAACAAAAACTCGTTAGGTTTGAAATTCATGTATGTGATGGATGAAGAAGAAATAGAATTCCTTGACCTGAAGATATCAAAGGACCCAAGGGGAAAGATTCATACCTCTACATTCACAAAACCCACTGCAACGAACTCTCTATTAAAATGGTCTAGTCAGCATCCTAGAGCGTTAAAAGCAGGAATTCCAATAAGTCAGTATCTACGGATCAAAAGAAACTGCAGCAATCAAGACGTCTTTAAGATTCAAGCAGATCAACTAAGAGCTAAATTTAAAGCTCGAGGATACCCCAATCGCCTTTTGAAAAAAGCATACAAAAGAGCTGTTGAATCAGATAGACAGGATCTACTATTTTCAAATAAGAAGGCTGAATCAAACGATCAAATAAGATGTATTATGTCATTTGGAAAAGACTGGAAGGAAATTAAACAAATACTAGACAGGCATTGGTATATATTGACAGATGACTCTACATTATGTACCAGCCTTTCCGAAAAAGCTTCTATCACTTATCGAAAGAACAAGAGTATTAAAGATGAATTGGTGAAAAGCTTCTTTAAACCAACTACACAAAGTACAACATCGTGGTTACCATCCACAAAAGGATTGTTTAAATGCGGAAAATGTAAAGCCTGTAAGTTCATTGTCCCCAGTAAAGATTTTACTGACCCAAACACTAATGTGAAATATACAATTAAGCATTTTATCAACTGCAGCTCTACGCACGTCATCTACGTTATAATCTGTTCCTGTCCGAAATTATATATAGGTAAAACTACACGCCAACTGCGGAGAAGGATCTTGGAACACTCCTATACAGTGACCAAAGAAATGGACACATCTGTGTCTCGACATATAAAAAAATTTCACAATAACAAACCGGAGGCAATGAAATTTTCAATAATTGATCAAGCGTTACAAAAACCTAGAGGAGGGGATATTGATAAGGATCTCTTAAAGCTGGAGAGCAAATGGATCTTTTTATTGAATACCCAAAGCCCACAAGGTCTTAATGAAGGATTTTCATATGCGCCCTTTCTATAACAGAGTAATAGTATATTTATTCATTTATCACTACACACACTTTATAATATTTCATAACACTTTTTTCACTTACATTTAGCTTTTCACCTCACATTTTGCACCCATAGATATATATATATATATATATATATATGTATATGTATGTATGCGTATATGTTTGTATGAATATAGGTATAGGTATGTGTGTGTGCAAGTGTGTGTGTATGTTTATGTTTATGATTGTGCATGTATATATACGTGTATGTTTGTGCATGTATATGTATATATATATATATATATTTTCCATATCACATGCACCTTATCCACTTGGATCTATATGTAGATACATTATAGAACACTTAATATACACACACATTGATATATCTCTCTTTATTCACTTTTATTATTCAGATATTTCCAATTTTTGGAAGAATATAATAATTCACTAGCCATCACTATCATTTGCCTTTACCTCTATATATTAGTTGGTTTAACAATATTTTTCATATATTTTAGGTCACTTTAAAATAGTAATATAGATTTACTTAGACCCACCATGGATAAATTCACCTTAGAGATATCAACAAAATTTTTAGATCCAGTATATAGTAGTTGGAGCACTTTGGTGTCTTTAAAACCAGATCAAAATGGTGTTGGTTGGCAAAATAACGCATGATTGGCATTCATGCATAACAATTTGAATAAAACAAAATGGAGTCTGTGGTTGGCAAATTACGTATGATTGGCAAGCCACCATAAACAGAAATGAAAGGAAAGAATGTGGGGACGTTTTTAAGTGCTACACTTAACTTTTCAAAAACGGAAATGACCTACAGAAATGAAAGGAAAGAAAGTGGGGACGTTTTTAAGTGCTACACTTAACTTTTCAAAAACGGAAATGACCTAAATAGCGTTGCACAACCGGAAATGGATGAAAAATGGCTATAAAAGCCCCACTAGACCTCCAATTCAGTAGCCCATGAGTAAGCCCCAGAAGGGGTGAAACGGGACCGTCGGGACTATCATCTAAGCGCAAGTACTCTGGTTATTTGGTTTATTGATTACAAAAGAGAGGTTTATATATGTTTGAGCTATTTTTTGCCTGTGTTACTTTACTCCTTGTGACTACTGTGAATTGCCAGTCAGCATTAATGACATATAGTAGTCTCAGGCAAACAGGAGTTGCATCACTATTGTATGCTATAACACATTATTTGTACATATTTTTTATAAACCCTCCTCAACCTTTTTTCATAACCAGTAAAGTACTTCCATGCGCTTTTTTCTACATTGGTTTTAACCACACTTTTTTGAGCTAAACAATATTTATATATTTTCATACTTTTGTCCTCCCAAGGATTAGCAAATTCATTTTGCCATATGAGGGAAGACTGTAGGAACTTAAGAATATACCAGCTAGTAGCTCATTTATAGGAATCATCCATTCCAAACCCTATAGTTCCTATATATATTTTTTCTACTATTATTACCATTGTTAAGGTGTTAGGCACCAAGGAACTTTTTTACAGTGATATACTTAATCAAGTTCTCAGAAATGGCACCACCGAACTACCAAAAATAACTAGTGGTAAGTAAAGTATGAATGGTGTGTGGGTGTGCATATGGAAGGAGCTATGAAAGGTGTGTGAATGGTCAGTAACAATTGTTAAAGCCTTGGCGTGGCGTTACTGCTCATATGGTTATCCATATGCTAATTCAACGTGTTTGTTTGACATTGATTATTGTGTTGTCTAAACAGAAGTGAAATGTTGTTGTTTTCTTGATTCCCAAGATCCACTGGTTTGGGCCTATACAGTGCTGATTGGTCTTCTAAGGTCTGTTTGGGGCCTATGGTCACACTTGGTCTTCTAAGGTATGTTTGGGGCCTATGGTCACATTTGGTCTTTTAAGGTATGTTTGGGGCTTATACAGTGCTGATTGGTCTTCTAGGGTATGTTTGGGCCCTATATGGTCACACTTGGTCTTCTAAGGTATGTTTGGGGCCTATATGGTCACACTTGGTCTTCTAAGGTATGTTTGGGGCCTATGGTCACACTTGGTCTTCTAAGGTATGTTTGGGGCCTATACAGTGCTGATTGGTCTTCTAAGGTATGTTTGGGGCCTATGGTCACACTTGGTCTTCTAAGGTATGTTTGGGGCCTATACAGTGCTGATTGGTCTTCTAAGATATGTTTGGGGCCTATGGTCACACTTGGTCTTCTAAGGTATGTTTGGGCCCTATATGGTCACACTTGGTCTTCTAAGGTAGGTTTGGGCCCTATATGGTCACACTTGGTCTTCTAAGGTATGTTTGGGGCCTATATAGTCACACTTGGTCTTCTAAGGTATGTTTGGGCCCTATATGGTCACACTTGGTCTTCTAAGGTATGTTTGGGGCCTATATGATTCCACTTGGTCTTTTAATGTTTTTTAAGTATGGTTTTGTTCTTGAATGGTCTGATTGATTTGCTTGTTTTCTTTCAACCCCAGGTGCAAACCCTATGTGGCAGCAGATTTGTTTGTACTCGTTGGTCAACTTATTGAACGTGAATACCCTGAGAAGAAGAGCCGACTAATGGTAGGTGTCACTGCTTTAATTTTTCTGTTAATGCGTATAGGTGCAATTATGATATTGCTGTAGTCTTGTCACATGAGTTTTTTCAATCTATATTGTATACCAATGAATTTAACACATTGTTACTTTACTTCTTGACATTTCTGCATTGCTGATCATGTATTTCAATGGGCTTTACAAGTATAAGGTCATTGGGCGGGGCTTATAAAGGTCATTATGACATCAGGGGAGGAGTTATAAAAATGGGTGTGGTTTGAAAAGGGGGAGTGGCTATGTTTCGCACTGGCGCCCCTCCAACTTGAAAAGTCACCAGCCGCCACTGTTAAGATTATAAATTGCATGGCTATTTTTCCTTCACAGATGCATAACTTTACATTTATTCATATTAAGTCTCATTTAGATGCCCATTCCTCAATTTTATGCAAATCCCTTTGGAGGGAAAGCACATCATTATCTGATTTAATTACCTTGCACAACTTCGTGTCATCAGTGAAAATGGACACTGCACTCCAATCCTACCTCTAAGTCATTAATAAATGTTAAAAAGGAGAGGACCTAATACTGAACCCTGAGGAACCCCACTTACCACATTAGTATAATCGGAGTATGTTCCATTTACAACAACCCTTTGCTTCCTGTCTTTTAGCCAGCTCTCAATCCATGAGCAGATATTTACTGCAATTCCTGTATCCCTTAGTTTGCCCAATAGTCTCCCATGTGGCACTGTATCAAAAGCCTTTGCAAAATCCAAAAAGACTACATCCACTGAGTTGCCTTGATCCAGGTTCATACTAACCTCCTCATAATTAGATTTGTTTGACATGACCTATCCCTCATAAATCCATGTTGACTCCTACTTATAATCCTGTTCAAATAGATATATTCTTATATATTATCCCTTATTAACCCTTCTAAAAGCTTCCCCACTATAGAAGTGAGGCTCACTGGTCTATAATTCCCTAGATTTTCTCTTGCTCCCTTTTTAAATATAGGTATCACATGTGCTTATCTCCATTCATCTGGTAGAGAGCCTGTTGAGTGAATCTTGAAAAATTAAATATAATGGTCTGGCTATTAAACAACCTAGTTCCCTCAGTACCAGTGGATGTATTCCATCAGTACCCTGGATTTATTAACATTTATTTTTTTCCAACCTCTTTTGGATTACTTCCTGTGTTAACCAATTATTTGGCAAAGGTAGTGTAGCCCCATAATGTTGCAGTGGCCCAACCACTGGTACCTCCCTTGTGTATACCGAAGAAAATAACCTATTTAGCTCATCCGCCTTTTCCTGGTCAGTAATTATCAGTTGACCTGTGTCACATTCTAATGTTCCTATAGCTTTCTTCCTGGCCTTCTTCCCATTAATATACTTAAATTCTATTTTATTTTAGGGTTAGTCTTACAATTCATTTTTCATTTTCTATTTTAGCCAGTCTAATCGCCCTTTTGTAAGCCTTGTTGATTTCCTTGTATTCCTGTAAAGCAGTCTCTGTCCCCTGTTGTTTGTATAATTTAAATGCCTGTTTTTACTCCTTATCTTGATCTTTAAATCATTGTTAAGCCACATTGGATGGGATTTACTCCTATTACTTTTATTCCCACATGGTACATGCCGATGTGTATGTATATTTAGTAAGGATTTAAATGTTGTCCATTTATGTTCAGTGTTTTTACCTATCAGTTCTCTGTCCCAGTCTATACTTTGTATTGCTGCCCTTAGACCATTAAAATCTGCCCTTTTAAAATTAAGAGTTTTTGTTGGCCCCTTAAAAGTTAGTTTTTTTAATTCAATCTTAAATGAGACTGTATTGTGATCACTGTTTCCAAAAGGTTGCCTTATTCCAACATTTGATTTTATATCAATACTAGCGACTTGCCCGTCAAAAAATGATGGTCAATAAAATTGTAATGCTGTGAAAACTGTTTGCCACACAATATGAGTCTCTGGCATTCTTAACCTTTTTTTATATATATAGAAAGAAATAACAAATTTTGAATAAAACTTTTTATTTTTTTAGCTTTTAACTTATATTTCACCAACATGTCTCAAACATTTTTTTTTTCAATCTTACGTCTTTTAATTGTGATATATATAATAACAATATAACAATGTCTGAAGTTTTCATGAATACATATTGTAAATCATAACATAAAAGTTTGTAACATGTAACTATTTTAAATAATCGTGAAACTTTTTTTTTTAACAATACTAACACTTTGTTATTTATATTTATCCGTGACTAACATAGGACTATGCAAACTTTCAGTAAATAACTATTTAGAACAATTAGATGCTTTGTAACATTCATTAGATTTGTTTTAAACTCTTGTTAAACTAAATTGGCATTGAATCCAGAGGAAGGCAAACAATAAAAAAAAAACATTGAAACTTGTCTTATTGTATCAAAGAGGGAAAAAATTAATTCCTTCCTGACCCCATTAACTGGTGATCGGATTACTCCCTGGATAAATACTCTGTATTTAAATTATATAGTTCAATATATTAACAAATGATGAAAGTTGTAGTAACATACATCTTTGACTATATCCAATAGATATTGTATTAACTTTCCCAAACTTTGAAAATGCAATGTTAATATGTGAAATAGTAACCTAAAACAATAACATTTAACCTTGCAAGTCAAGAAAATGTCACGTAATTGTTTTGTGGGGCCAATCATGTGAGAAGGTAACTTCTAACACATTCCAATCTGTCTAAGGACGGTATTCTGTTGTTTTTCTTGCAGTTTCCATTTTTTTGTTCTGGTTGTACTTTGTGCATATGGCACATAGATTTTCCTAATTGAAATAGTGGTCCCCTATTTAAAGAGTCCCAGAGTACTACAATTTTGTCCTGGAAGTAAAACCACTGTTCTCTATGTTTTTTTGCCATTGTATAGAGTTTCTTATTGAAATAGTGGTTTTGTGAAATCAGATTGAGCAACATAAAATGTTGTTGTCGAAATGAAACCACTGTCCTCTCTATTTTCAGCACCTCATAGTACACAATGTTTTTTGTATAAGAACATCCATCTTCCAATAGATTACCCTGACTTTGGTTTTCTTCAACATGTACTTTAACTTCCTTTGGATTAGTGCACCTTGAAAAAGCAACATAGAGCTGTCCATGTGCAAAAACTGGTTATTAAAAAAAAATACCAACAGACTTAAAAGTTTGTCCTTGGGATTGAGTGATGGTCATGGCAAATGCCATGATAACTGGAAATTGTCTCCTTTGAAGGACAAAAGGCAAATCAACTATTGGTATAAAAACTTGTTTACCTTTATGGGTCCCAGTCATAATTTCAGCATCTATAACATGTTTTTTTTAACTCATGCACAATTAATCTGGTCCCATTACAAAGTCCTTTTTTTGGATTCATATTTCTCAATAACATGTCAATTGCCCCTTTTTTCAATTGTAAAATATGTGGTGGCATTCCAGAAGGTGTTAAAGAATTAATACATTTGATACTAAAATTTGATTCACTTTCTTTATCATCAGCCATAACTGAATCTGGACTGTAATAATAATTTTGTGGTGCATTCATGAATTTAAAAATTTTGTTATTTACATTCAAGGCATTTATATTTTTTGATGTTAATATCACTTTGTTTGCAATGTCTGAGTAATCATCGTTATTAAGAGTGTTTAGAAATATGGCTGATATGAGTGATTCCTTGCAAACCATTTCTGATGGAATTTCAATGGTATCATGTGGTAAATCATGTATTTGAGGATGTTTTCCTTCTCCAATTTTAATGAGCCAATCATTGAATTCATTTTGGCCTTCAGGTCTCATATTTAATTCTAATTTCAGATGGGTAAATATTTTCCACAGTTTACTTGTCTTGATTCATGTTTCAATTTTCTCTGTTCTATTTCCATGTGGCACAACAGGTAATGTTTGCCTAAAATCTCCTCCTAACAGCATGACCTTTCCACCAAATGGCAAGTTATTATCCATCACTTCTTTTAATAATCTATCAATACATTGCAAAGCATGACATGACATCATTGTTGCCTCGTCTAGAATAATTAATTTGTTTTTTTAATTTTTTTTGCTTGTAAAGAATTCAGTCGAATATCTGACACTGATGTTTCCAAAATGGGAACTGGCAGCTTAAATCCACTATGCACAGTTCTACCACGTCTAACAAAAGTGCTAGAATTCCAGTTGTTGCAAATGGCATAGCTATCTGACCCTGTACTCGAATATAACTCATCAAACAATTGTACAGATAAGTTTTTCCTGATCCACCCGGGCCATCTAGATAGAAATAATGGTCTTTGACCTTTTCATCATCTGTAGCATTTGTGATGGCATTAAATACTTGTTACTGTAAAGTATTTAAAGTTGTCAGTTTTTCTTTGTTTTGTTTTTTTGTTTGTTGCTCAGTGTCATAATCATCAAAGTTGATGTCATCTATAAATCCTGGATCAGGCAAATTAAAACTTGCACATTTTAATCCATGAGCAAACAATATTTATTGTATTTCCATCAATGTTTTTAACAGTGCTATTGGCTCATTGTATTTTTTCAAGAAGTCTTCCGACATATGTAATTTAAATGTTTCCCACAAAGTAAATGCATCAGGTACATTGCAAGAGATGCAAATGAATGCAAATTGTTGTCTCATTTCCTTTGGCATTTGACATAGTGCTGCTTCTTCCAGACACCTCTCTTCTGTATCATCAGCTATGAAGTTTTGATGTTTTGCAGCTAATAGGAATGAATCATAAACTATGTCATTCACTGTACGTAAATGTTCAAAACTCTGTGAACATGTAAAAGAAGTAATCTTAAACGCAAACGTTCAATGTCCCTTGGACTGAAGGTATAAATTTGTAGTATAATTTTATGTGTATCTCTTCTTCGTTGTCGCCATAGACCATTTACAAATACATAGTGATATGGTATATCAATGTATAAAAATTGTCTGGCCTGCGTATCCATTGTATATATATTTATACACATATTTGATTGATTTAATAGAAGTGCAAGCTTACACATTTATGTGTGCATTGTACTTGATGAGCAAATGTGGATTGTATGGAACGACAAATCTATTATCAACCTTTTGCCGACGGATAATAGCTGTTTGTCCTTGTCTTCTTTTATACAAAGGGTATCCATCACAATTTGCATAAGTTTGCATTTGAAATTGTTTAGGAAATTCTTTTGTGCATTTTTTATTTTCCATACATGGTGAATTTGAATTCATCTCTCCACATGGGCCATGAATCATTCTGTGTGTAACAATCTCCCAAAGTTTTCTATATTTTTCTTGCTCTGGCAATTCAGCCGAAATTACTGAATCCACTCTCTCTGCAGTATTCAGCTTACCTTTTTCCTGCAGTATTAAAAGAATGTGAGCATGTGGCAGTCCTCTTTTTAGAAATTCAATGGTATAAACAAAAGCCACACATTGTCCAAATAAGTGTGCTTTAGTGATATCATGTATTAATGAATTGAGTTTGATTTTGAATACTCTTGCCACTAAATCTGGTCGGTCAGAAGTAGTTTGTCCCAGATTCAAATTTTCCTTGACCATTGAGTATTACATGTGAATGTAATAAATAAATCTGATTTTCCAAATTTTGTGACAATAGCCATGGCATCATTATATCTTTCTCACATATTGCGAGGAGATCCTTTGAAAGTGGAGGGCAGAATAATTGCTGGTAGCCAATTCCGACACATAATCCATCAATCCACAATACTGTTCTATTTGCAGCTTATTGTAATGATATAGGAATCACAAGGTTGTGGAGACCAGTAGCCAAGGTCAGCAATAATCCAGTTCAGCAACTTGTAGGTGAAACAGGAACAAGCTTTATTGAAGGGATCAGGAACCAACAATAATCTGGCAAGGATACAGAGACAGGAAGTGCCTTATATAGGCCAAGAACCAGACAGCTGACCAGACACAGCTAAAGAGAGTTGTCACTGATTTCATTGCTTTTAAAGTCAAGGTATCAGATCTCAGGCAAATCTGCAAGAGGCAGGCTGGCGTACCGGTAGGGAAGAGGTCCAGCAACATGCAAACCAGGGTTCGAATCCCAGCAGAGTCAATTCCTCACATTACCCCCACCTCTATAGGCGCAGCCTCCGGATGCCCTATTACCCGGTTTAGCAGGGTACTGTGCATGGAAAGACCGAAGAAGATCAGGAGCTTGAATATTGTCCACTGGTTCCCACGATCTATCCTCCTCACCATAGCCTTTCCACCAAACCAAATATTGAAGCTTGTTACAGAAGATCCCGGAGTCAAGATTTTTTTCCACTTCGTATTCATCTTCGCCACCCACGAGGACTGGAGGTGGGGCAGGTAGGGCTCGGCCAGGGAAAGTATTTTCATGAAAAGGTTTAAGCAGTGCAACGTGAAACACTGGATGTATTTTCATGGAATTTGGAAGTTGCAAACGGAAAGTGACAGCATCGATCTGAGCAATGATCTCAAAAGGTCCCATGAACCTTTGACCCAATTTATGAGAAGGAATCCGAAGCTTAAGATTCTTTGTTGACAGCCACACCTTGTCACCAACATGATAGACTGGGGCCTCCTTTCTATGCCTATCAGAAGCTCTTTTGTAACATTCCTGAACCTCCAAAAGAGTCTCTTTCAACAGTGCTTTGGAATCACGTAAGGCGGTTAGCCGTCAGTGACTGCAGGAACGGGAGTAGTAATCGGGAGACTCACTAGAAAGGTTGTATGGTAACCATAATTGGCAAAAAATGGGCTCAGAGAAGTGGAGCAGTGTTGGGCATTGTTATAGGCAAACTCCACCGTGGGTAAAAAATCCAGCCAGTCATCCTGCAGGTAACTAATATAGCACCGCAAATATTGCTCCAAAGTCTGGTTGGTTCGCTCAGTCTGTCCATTACTTTGTGGATGAAAAGCTGAAGACAGATTTACATTAATACCTAGGTTAGAACAAAAATATTTCCAAAAATTAGATGTAAACTGCACTCCCCTGTCTGAAACTACTTCATCAGGCACTCCATGCAAGCGAAATATTTCCCGAATAACCAGGTCAGCCGTCTGTTTAGCTGAAGGGAGACTACGAGCTGGTATGAAATGACCCATCTTAGATAACCTGTCCACAACAACAAGAATGGTAGTGTGTTACGTAGAGGGAGGTAGTTCCACAATAAAGTCCATGGATATAGATCCCCAGGGATGATGAGGAATCAGAAGAGGCTGAAGCGAGCCAACAAGGGAAGAGCGAGGAGTCTTATGTCTGGCACATACATCACAAGAGGACACATACTTCTTAACATCCTCATGATACTTCGGCCACCAAAAGGATCGGGAAAGTAGCTCTTGTGTCTTTCGGATTCCTGGATGACCTGCTGGTTTTGAGTCATGGTAGAGACGTAAAAGGTCCAGTCGCACTGACTCCGGAGCAAACAGACGTTGTTGAAAAATCCAAAACCCATTAAGCATCGTCATATGGAGATCACGAGGAGGATCACGAAGAACTGGGTCTTCAGCGTAGCCCTTTTTAATGCGAGACAACAGATCTGAAGGAAAAGTAACTCCTATAAATATATTCTCCGGCAAGATGGTGGTCTTGGTTACGGTAGCATGGAGGGGGTCAGCTATTCTAGACAAGGCATCCGCCTTACCATTCTTGGAGCCAGGACAGTATGTAACCAAAAAATTAAACCTTGAGAAGAATAGGGACCAGCGTGCTTGTCTGGCTGACAGTCTCTTAGCTGATCGAATACATTCCAGATTTTTGTGATCTGTGAGGACAGTAATTGGATGGGTAGCTCCCTCCAAGAGATGTCTCCATTCGGTGAAGGCAGCTTTTATAGCCAATAGTTCTTTATTACCTATGTCATAGTTTCTTTCTGCTGGCACCATCTGGCGGGAATAGAAGGCACACGGATGTAACAGCATCTTAGGTCCAGTCCTTTGAGACAGTATAGCACCAACAGCTGAATCAGAAGCATCAACTTCCACAATAAATGGTAATTCCGGCTGAGGATGGACCAGGACGGGGGCAGATGTAAACAGAGTCTTTAATCGGGAAAATGCGGTATCAGCCTTATCGGACCACTGAAAAGGAGTCCCTTTACGTGTGAGTTCAGTGATCGGTGTAATAACGGCAGAGAAATTCTTAATGAAACGCCTGTAAAAATTGGCAAACCCCACAAATCTCTGGACATCTTTTTCATTCTTGGGGATGGGCCAGTCCAGCACAGCTTTAATTTTACTTGCGTCCATACTTAAACCTTTAGGAGTTATTACATACCCCAGGAATTGAATTTCTGTTGGTTCAAACTCACATTTTTCTAGTTTAATGTATAGGTCGTGGGTACGAAGGTGCTCCAGAACTATACGGACCTATTTTCTGTGGTTTTCAAGATTATCAGAGAATATTAGGATATCATCCAAATATGCCACAACAAACTGATCCAGGAGATCTCGTAGTACATCCTTGATAAGATGCTGGAAAGTTGCAGGGGCATTACAAAGCCCAAATGGCATTACTAGATATTCGTAATGCCCGTAGCTGGTTCTGAAAGCTGTTTTCCATTCATCATTTGGTCTTATGCGAACCAGATTATATGCCCCCCGAAGATCAAGCTTTGTAAATATTTTAGCAGAGCGAAGTCTCTCCAAAAGTTCAGGAATGAGAGGGAAGGGGTAGCGGTTTTTAACAGTGATGTTATTAATGTCCCTGTAATCAACGCATGGCCGTAGGCTGCCATCTTTCTTCTCTACAAAGAATATAGGAGCTCCTGCTGGGGAAGTAGATGGTCGAATAAAACCTTTGGCAAAATGTTCTTGTATGTATTCACGAAGAGCTTTCAATTCAGGCTCAGAAAGGGAATATATACGGCCAAATGGGATAGCAGCCCCAGGCAACAGCTCTATTGGGCAATCATAAGGCCTGTGGGGTGGAAGCTGATCAGCATTCTTCTTATCACAGACATCTGCAAAATCCCGATATTGTAGAGGAAGCTTAGTCAAGTTTGTAGTAACCATTTCATTAATTGTTGTGGCAACAGGTGTTACCTTAGTGGGTTGACAATTAAACAAAGGAAACGACAAAGTTCTGATCTTCCAATCAATTTGTGGGTTATGCAGAGCAAGCCAAGGTGAACCCCAAATCACTGGAAACTGTGTTGAGGAAATTAGGTGGAAAGATATAGTCTCATGGTGATTCACTTCCAGAGTCAACTTTAAGGGCACAGTCTCATGTGTAACCGGGCCCGACGTAAGTGGAGAACCATCCACTGTCTCAATTAACACAGGTGAAGAATTAGGGATAGACTGAATTCTATTTCCTGCTGCAAATTTAATGTCCATAAAGTTTCCGCCTGCTCCAGAATCTATCATAGCTGTAGTTGAAATTTTATGATCACCACATTGCAACGTGATAGGCACCACAAAATGAGGATGTTGAGTCAACATACCCTTTTCACCATGAGCCAGAGAAAACAAGGGTTGTGTGACAGAATCCAGTTGATCTGCAATCTGGGATTGGTGTCGAATCTGTGCGCCCTCAGCAGCCATAGCTATTGTTCTTTTGGATTTGCTAGGGCAATTGATGGCATAGTGCCCTGCACTACCACAATACAGGCATAAATTGTGAGTGCCTCGCCACTGTTTTTCTTCATTGGATAATGGCCCTCTTATTAGATTTACCTGCATAGCCTCAGGTTCAGAGTCTGTAAGTGTTTGTGGGGTTGGAGTAGAAATTCTTGAATAGGAAATAGGAGTAGTACTTGGTCTAAAAGAGCCCTGTCTTTCCAATCTTCTTTCAGAAAGTCTCCGATCGATACGGATAGCCAAACGCACAAATGCATCAAAGTCAGCAGGAAGATCAACACGAGCTAGCTCATCTTTTATAGCTTCTGAGAGACCTTTTCTGAAGTGGAACCTCTGAGCCGATTGGTTCCAGGTAGTATCAGCAACCCACTGTCTGAATTCAGCAGCATATTCAGCCACAGAGCGCCTCCCTTGATGCAAATGAAGGAGAGTGGCTTCTGCTGTAGCACATCGATTGGGGTCATCAAAAACTAGGCACATGGCCTCAAGAAAGTCATTTAGATTACCCAAGACTGGACTGTCCTGTTCCAGAAGAGGGGAGCCCCAAGCCAGGGCTTCATCTTTAAATAGTGAAAAAATAAATCCCACCTTCTCTCTTTCAGATGGAAATTGGTGAGGTAACAACATGAAGTGCAAACGGCATTGATTTAGGAAACCCCTACATTTTTTGCGATCTCCTCCAAACTTTTCTGGCAGGGGCAAGTGGGCATCTTGTGCAGGTGTAACAGTAGCAGCCGCAACATCACGTGCCCTGTAGCTGGAATACTCACTGTGCATTGACTGAAATTTATTTTGCAGTTCAGCTACCTGGTCCTGCAGCACTTGAATGGTCTGTGCCTGGGTCTGCACAGTTCTTGCAGTAAAAGCAACCTGCTGGGCCAATGCAGAATCTGACCCGGCGGTCTCCATGAAAGGGCCAGATTATTCTGTAATGATATAGGAATCACAAGGTTGTGGAGACCAGTAGCCAAGGTCAGCAATAATCCAGTTCAGCAACTTGTAGGTGAAACAGGAACAAGCTTTATTGAAGGGATCAGGAACCAACAATAATCTGGCAAGGATACAGAGACAGAAAGGGCCTTATATAGGCCAAGAACCAGACAGCTGACCAGACACAGCTAAAGAGAGTTGTCACTGATTTCATTGCTTTTAGAGTCAATGTATCAGATCTCAGGCAAATCTACAAGAGGCAGGCTGGCGTACCGGTAGGGAAGAGGTCCAGCAACATGCAAACCAGGGTTCAAATCCCAGCAGAGTCAATTCCTCACACTTATTTTGTTGAAATTTAATGACATTTAGATTATTTGCTTCAACTTGTAGATATGAATCAATAATCCATTGTTGAGTGAGTTTGCCTCCACTTAAAATGGGATTAAAAGAATCCCGAATAGCAGTTTGTGCCAATTTTTTATTCCAGCATAGAAATATTGCATCTAACACAAACTTTACTATTGGGATAACTTTACAATTGTAATTTTGGTTCCCATCCTGGTTCCCCATTTGGAAAGAAAATGGGATATGTCATTGGATCTAAATTACAACTTAATATATTTATGTTGATAAATGGTTGTTCTTCGTTGTGTGGATATATTATATATATATAATATCCCGCTGAAAAGGTGGTTCACCATCTTCATTTTTAAACATATTTACTCTTGGCGTTGGCAAATGATGTCTTTGAGCATGTTCCTGTTGTTCTTGTTCAAGCTGTGCTAATTGTTTGTATGCTTGACTGTATGGGTTTTTAGCCATAATTTTATCCAGCTGTTCAAAGACTATTCGCAAACACTGTTTATTTTCTGGAAGCGTCATTCTTTGTTCCACAGCTTCCATTGTATCTAAGACATATAACTGTGCAAATTTCCTTTGCTCTCCTTCTTGTGGGTGTAAATGTGAAGTTAGGTGGTAAATTTGTCCTTGAACTCTAAAACAGTAAGGACCATGTCCTGGTACATTTTCGGCTAATGTGGCACCCATTGAAGCAAATGAAATTGCACTTTTATAAGACCTTATGTTTTTATTGAAATTAGTATAATTTGGAAATGTTGGATCGCTCATGATACTTTCTAAATAATCTGGAAATGGGTGTCTTAGTGGAAGTCTTACCTTTCCTTTCCCACAGAAACTAATGAAATCTCAGTCAGTAGGTCTTTCTTTTAGAAAATGATAGGCCCAACAAAACTGACAAACAACATTAAGTAATCCACAATAATGAGTGTCTACTTGTAGTGCTCTACTAAACACATTGTCATGCACTTCCTGAACATAGATATCAGTACAACTTTCTGTATGTACATTGGTGTCATGTGTCTCCACATTGGAGTTAGTAGGCAATATAGTATCATAGGGCAATATGTTTTTATTTACTTTTTCGTTTCTTGGAAGCCCCAGCACACTCGCTGCTTTCTTACTCATTTTTCTTTTATTTAAAAGTCTCTGTCGGTCTTCTTCTCTCAAGCGTTGGGAAGTTTCAGGTGACTGTGCATCTCTCCACCTTTGCTTCCTTTCCCTTGCCAATCTTCTTTTGTGTTCAATTTTGTCTTCTACATAGTGATGTCGCGAACATAAAATTTTCGGTTCGCGAACCGCGAACGCGAAACGCCGCAAATGTTTGAGAACCAGCGAACCCAGCGAACTGCCATAGACTTCAATGGGCAGGTGGATTTTAAAACCCACAGGGACTTTTTCTGGCCACAATAGTGATGGAAAAGTTGTTTTAAGGGGACTAACACCTGGACTGTGGCAGGCCGGAGGGGGATCCATGTCAAAACTCCCACGGAAAATGTTAATCCATAAAGGGCATAAATAACCTAACATCCCCCTCCATCATCATCCTCCCTTGTATCTCTTTACACACTCCCTCATCATCCTCCCCTGTGTCTCTTTCTTCCCTTCCTCATCACCCTCCCCTGTGTCTCATCTCCCCTCCCTCATCATCCTCCCACCTCCCTCATCATCCTCCCCTGTATCTCTTTACCCCCTCCCTCATCATCCTCCCCTGTGTCTCTTCCCCCCTCCATCATCATCCTCCCCTGTGTCTCTTTCCCCCCTCCCTCATCATCCTCCCCTGTGTCTCTTTTCCCCCTCCCTCATCATCTTCCCCTGTGTCTCTTCCCCCCCCCCTCATCATCCTCCCCTGTGTCTCTTTCTTCCCTTCCTCATCACCCTCCCCTGTGTCTCATCTCCCCTCCCTCATCATCCTCCCACCTCCCTCATCATCCTCCCCTGTATCTCTTTACCCCCTCCCTCATCATCCTCCCCTGTGTCTCTTCCCCCCTCCCTCATCATCCTCCCCTGTGTCTCTTTCCCCCCTCCCTCATCATCCTCCCCTGTGTCTCTTTTCCCCCTCCCTCATCATCTTCCCCTGTGTCTCTTCCCCCCCCCCTCATCATCCTCCCCTGTGTCTCTTTCCCCCTTTCTCATCACCCTCCCCTGTGTCTCATCCCCCCTCCCTCATCATCCTCCCACCTCCCTCATCATCCTCCCCTGTATCTCTTTACCCCCTCCATCTTCATCCTCCCCTGTGTCTCTTCCCCCCTCCATCATCATCCTCCCCTGTGTCTCTTTCCCCCCTCCCTCATCATCCTCCCCTGTGTCTCTTTTCCCCCTCCCTCGTCATCTTCCCCTGTGTCTCTTCCCCCTCCCTCATCATCCTCCCCTGTGTCTCTTTCCCCCATTCCTCCTCACCCTCCCCTGTATCTCTTTACCCCCTCCCTCATCATCCTCCCCTGTGTCTGTTTCCCCCCCTCCCTCATCATCCTCCCCTGTGTCTCTTCCCCCTCCCTCATCATCCACCCCCCTCCCTTGATGATAAGGGGAGAAGAGACACATGGATAAGTGTGATGGGTGTTAGGGTAAGGGGTGTAAGGGATAAGGGTGAGGGGGTTAGGTGTTAGGGTGAGGGGTGTAAGGGCTAAGTGTGAGGGGTGTTAGGGTGAGGGGTGTTAGGGATAAGTGTAAGGGGTGTTAGGGTTAGGTGTTAGGGTGAGGGATGTTAGGGTTAGGTGTTAGGGATAAGTGTGAGGGGTGTTAGGGTTAGGGTAAGGGGTGTTATGGATAAGTGTGAGGGGTGTTAGGGTTAGGGTGAGGGGTGTTAGGGATAAGTGTGAGGGGTGTTATTGTTAGGTGTTAGGGTGAGGGGTGTTAGGGATAAGTGTAAGGGGTGTTAGGGTTAGGTGTTAGGGTGAGGGATGTTAGGGTTAGGTGTTAGGGATACGTGTGAGGGGTGTTAGGGTTAGGGTAAGGGGTCTTAGGGATAAGTGTAAAGGCTGTTAGGGTTAGGGTGAGGGGTGTTAGGGTGAGGGGTGTTAGGGCTAAGTGTGGGGGGTGTTAGGGTGAGGGGTGTTAGGGATAAGTGTAAGAGGTTTTAAGGTTAGGTGTTAGGGTGAGGGATGTTAGGGTTAGGTGTTAGGGATAAGTGTGAGGGGTGTTAGGGTTAGGGTAAGGGGTGTTAGGGATAAGTGTGAGGGGTGTTAGGGTTAGGTTTTAGGGTGAGGGGTGTTAGGGATAAGTGTGAGGGGTGTTATTGTTAAGTGTTAGGGTGAGGGGTGTTAGGGATAAGTGTAAGGGGTGTTAGGGTTAGGTGTTAGGGTGAGGGATGTTAGGGTTAGGTGTTAGGGATAAGTGTGAGGGGTGTTAGGGTTAGGGTAAGGGGTGTTAGGGATAAGTGTGAGGGGTGTTTGGGTTATGGTGAGGGGTGTTAGGGATAAGTGTGAGGGTGTTATTGTTAGGTGTTAGGGTGAGGGGTGTTAGGGATAAGTGTAAGGGGTGTTAGGGTTAGGTGTTAGGGTGAGGGATGTTATGGTTAGATGTTAGGGATAAGTGTGAGGGGTTTTAGGGTTAGGGTGAGGGGTGTTAGGGATAAGTGTGAGGGGTGTTAGGGATAAGTGTGAGGGGTGTTAGGATTAGGTGTTAGGGTGAGGGGTGTTAGGGATAAGTGTAAGGGTTTTTTGGGTTCAGTGTTAGGATGAGGGATGTTAGGGTTAGGTGTTAGGAATAAGTGTGAGGTGTGTGAGGGTTAGGGTGAGGGGTGTTAGGGATAAGTGTGAGGGGTGTTAGGGTTAGGTGTTAGGGTGAGGGGTGTTAGGGATAAGTGTAAGGGGTGTTAGGGTTAGGTGTTAGGGTGAGGGATGTTAGGGTTAGGTGTTAGGGATAAGTGTGAGAGGTGTTAGGGTTAGGGTAAGGGGTGTTAGGGATAAGTGTGAGGGATGTTAGGGTTAGGTGTTAGGGTGAGGGGTGTTAAGAATAAGTGTAAGGGGTGTTAGGGTGAGGCATGTTAGGAATAAGTGTGAGGGGTGTTAGGTCTTAGGGATAAGTGTGAGGGGTGTTAGGGTTGGGTGTTAGGTTGATGGGTGTTATGGATAAGTGTGAGGGGTGTTAGGGTTGGGTGCTAAGGTGAGGGGAGGATGATGATAAGGGGGGGGAAGAGACACAGGGGTGTCCTTGCAGCAGAGATCAAAAGAGTTCCTCAGCACTGCACTGGAACAAACTTGCCTAGCTATTGATTTCCCTATTCAATCAGCATCACCTACACTCTTCCTCCTCTCAGTAAGACTGCAAGTTAGTTATGATTCCAAAATGGCTGCTGTCCATGAGTTAGAAGGGTCTGGAAGGCAGGGTATGATGCTGATTGGCTGGAATGTGTCTGCTGACTGTGAGTTGCAGGGTCAAAGTTTGCTCAATGATAAAGTATAGGGGGCGGGTCGAATATCGCATATATTCACAGTTCGCCGCAAACGCAAACATGCTATGTTCGCCGGGAACAGTCCGCCGGCAAACTATTCGCGACATCTCTACTTCTACATTATCTGCCATTTTATTCTGTAATGGTAAATAGAGATGTAATTATTGTTTGTTGTTTGTTTTCTGTACATATTATTTTTACCTGTTTCCAATGTAAAAGTAAATTGGATGAATGAAATAATGCAACCATTTTCAAATCTTGTACTTTTTTACAATTAAATAAATGAAACTATTTCAGTACTTTTTTATTGACATATATAAAATAGCAAAGGCCTCCACATATATATATTTTGCAAACATAATTATGAATTAATTAGTGAATTAATATGAATGTACTTTATTGAATGATTTAAAAAATGGGATAAATGTAAAACCTTCAAAGTTACTTATATTGTCATAAAGAAGCTGAAACATAAACAGCTATTATCAAAGTATACATGTATTGTAAAAGACTGTTCAATTTTTATTTGCAATTTGTTGGAATGAATGTGGCACTATATATATATATTTTTTAAAACATTATTTTTCTTTAGAAGTTCATTCTTTAAAATGTTCATTTAAATTAATATGCTATGGGGTAAAGTACTTTTTTTTTTTTTTCAAAATGACATAATAAAAAACCCATTTATTTGCAAGTTTTTGTAATCAGTCTTCCACTATATAAAACCTTTTTTTTTTTTATTTAAATGTTATTTTTCTGTAGAAGTTAATTCTGTAAAATGTTCATTTTCAATAATATAGTATATGGTTACATTGCTCACTATGAATCTGTAATATACTTTTCTGAATTAATAAGGAAGTGTCATCAATGTCAAACCATAAGGGCATAGTTAAATCATGTGAAGTTGCAGTTCTTTGTGTCCAAATCCTGACGAATGCACTCTCTGTCTTGAGTCCGGTTAAGGTATGACGAATCTGTAAAATAACATGTAAATAATGATTAATCCTTCACTTCCATTCATTCTTGATAGACTTAACTGCATACATTTAAGTACTTAGTAAAATGTTTATTTTTTTCTAAAGTCTTGTAACCTCATTGTTATATTTTTTATATTAATATTAATTATTATTCTCTGCACAAATTTACATAAGTCAGCTGTAAGACAGATATATAAGTGCATGTTAAAAAAAATTCTATATTATAGCATGTATTTTTTTAACTGATGACTAATTATTGATTAATTAAAATATTATTATACATTAATTAATCAATAAGTGTTATCCATTTTTGCTAAATTTATTGTAGCCTATTTTTCCCCCTAACTCCAGAATTAAATGTTATACCTGTCAAGGTGATCTTTGTGTGTTGATTCAGCTGCAGATCCGATGAAACTGGGAAATAAGAATGAAATCCTTTTTAATATTTTGCTTCATCCCAATTAGTCAATCAGCAGCAACACACATATATTGGGATAGATGCAAAACATAAAAAGCATATTCCTCAATGTATTGTAAACTCATAGTTTTTTATTTTAGTATGATTACTAATTATGAATTAATTAATATCTTAATATACATTAATTAATCAATAATTGTTATCAATATAATTTTTTATTTTGTGCTGTAGGAATATAATTAAATTCTATACCTGTCAAGATTATTCTTATGATGTTCAATAGCTGCAAACGTCACTCTCTGTGTTCATTCAGCTGCAGGTCCACTGAAACTGGGCAAAAAGATAAAATTAATGTATAATATGTTGCTTCATCCCTATCAATCAATCAGCATCAACACAGATATGTTAGCATAGATTGAAAACATAAAATCAATATTCCTCAATGTATTTTTAAATAGTTAAATTTTGTAGGTTCTGCTTACTAATATTAATATACCTTAATAATGTAACTGTCATCAATTACAACTATAAAGAGTAATAATTTTTTGTGCTGCCAAGCACATAATTGAATGATATACCTGTAAAGGTGCTGTTTTTGTTGTTGAAAGGCTGCAAAGGTCACTGTCTGTGTTGATTCAGCTGCAGCGTCACTGAAAGTGTTAAAAAGAAATTAAATAATTTTTAATATTTGAATTAATACCTATTACTCAATCCACATCATCACAGATATATATATTTTTTTCTTTGACCTTTTTTTATTCTTAGGCCCTCATTCAATTGCAATTTGGCCAATTGAATAGGGGTCTAAATAAGCACATAACATATTTTTGTTAAAGAAGTTTTTAGTTAGTAAACATCTATCCAAAAGCAAGATTTTCACTAACTAAAAACTTATTTAAAAAAAATATGTTATGTGCTTATTTAGAGCACTATTCAATTGGCCAAATCTCAATTGAATGAGGGCCTTAGTCTTTACAGAATAATCAATTAATGTCCATTAATAATAAATTAATAACTGACTAAATATAACGGAAAGATGTAAGCATGACTATATTCCAAAAGTTACTATTATTATTATTATAAGTAGTTTATAATGAATATTACTAATGAATAACAAAAATAATGTACATTAATAATTAATGAATCAATGTGTAAATTATTTTTTTTATGCGCATTATTAAACGTTAACCTTTTTTGATATTAATGATTACTAATGATTAAGTAATTAATTTAAGTACATTATTAATTAATTATTCAATGAATTAATATCTTTCAAACAGGTAAGCACGATATTATTTGTAAAGTAAAGAAATTTCAACTCTTTTTTTTTTAAATTCATAATTATATTAATAATTATTCATTAATGATTATTAATGTAATGTACCTTTTTTATGTAATATTCATGAAGCAGTATCCTGAAGAGCTAACAATCTCTTTAGATTTTCCGGATGCAGAAAATATCCTGTCAGACTGTCTCCACCTTAAGAGAAAGTGTCAGCTATGTGTCAAGTGTGCCCTATATATAGGCTTCGTGCGCGAGACAAATCCATTGTTTTAGGCGGGAAATCCGCCATTTCACAATGTTAATGTGTAAATGTGTAAGTTTGTGCTGTAAAATGGCGACGTTAGTGTATGTTTTACGCGTTCCACGGTTATTTTGCGGCCTTCCTATTAGTATTTCTCGACCACATACATGTCTGGCTGTGTTTTACGCACGTCGTGGTAGTGTGGCCTCGATTTCATATTTTTCGGCTTCCATTTTTTTTCTCGCATAGGCGATTTTCGATGTTTGAAAATCGTCTAAATCGAGTTTAATTGGCGTTCCAATTGTGTGTATTTAGTGTTTTTTTTATTGTTTTTGTTCCGCCACTAATCTCGTAATTTTTTGCGTCTCGTATTTAGTTTGTCTAAGTCCGTATTTTGTTTGTCTAAATCCCGATAATTGCTACGGGTTTGCCTAAGTTCTATGGGTTTAACGGCTCACCTCCCTACGCAAGGCTCGCTCATTCGGCGCTCATTGCCTAAGTGCTACGGGTTTAACGGGCATTGCCTCTATCTTTCCTAAATAGGTTATAACCATCCAGATTAACAGTCCAGTCATGAGATTAATCCCACCACATTTTGGTAATGCCTTTTAAATCCCATTTTTCATTAATTGCTAATAATTCTAACACTTTCCTAGCAAGCTTCTGGCATTAGCAAGCATACACCTTATGTTATGAGTCTGTAGTTCTGAAGTGCCTGCCACTGTACTTGAGTTACTTAGTACTACCTCCCTATTGACTATACTACCCCTCCCCCATCTCTTCCCCTATGAGTTGTTAATTTATACCTTATACCCTCTACGCTTTCTACCCCATTACTTATATCTAGTCCCCCCCCCCAACCTACTAATTTAAAAACTCCTCCAGCCTTTCTACCATCCTATCCCCTAGCACAAAAGCTCCCTCATCATTAAGGTGCAATCCATCCCTGCTGTAGAGATTGTACCGAAGTGAGAAGTCAGCCCAGTGCTCTAAAAACCCAAACCCCTCCTTAGTGCGCCACATTTATATGCTCCATAAAAGAAAAGTCACTTTACAAGTAGAATTCTTGTTTATTTCTTTAGCCTAAAATATTTTTTAAACATTGTAGCTTTCCAATAACATTAATTGAAGTGTCATTAATTCACATGAAGTTCAGCTAGTTTTCCACACTTCACTAAATATCATATTATAATAAAAATTATTTATATAGAGAAAAGAGGAGCATATTACATATATATATATATATATATATATAGTGCCTTGCAAAAGTATTCACCCCCCTTGGCATTTTTCGTGTTTTGTTGCCTCAGAACCTGGAATTAACATGGATTGTTTTAGCATTTGCATCATTTAAATTACAAAATTAACCTTTGAAGATGTTTTTTTTTTTTATTATTGTTAAGCAAACAACAAGTAGGAAAAAATAACAGAAAAAGTCAATGTGCATAACTATTCACCCCCCTAAAGTCAATACTTTGTAGAGCCACCTTTTGCAGCAATCACAGCTCCAAGTTCTGTGTAATTACTGAGTGGTTCCACGGCATGTCAGTATGAACCTATTCTTTGTAGACATACACTCTTGTCTGAGTGTCACATTGATGACCTAAAGACATTTTGTATAAATTATAACTTATAATCAGTGAATTAAAAATGTAAGCAACTACAGGATTTATGACAGCTTGTGACAGCAATACTTGTTGGGCTTGCATGGTACAGGGTTTGTGGTTTGTAAAACTTTTATCTGAGTGACAGAAAACAGAAGACTTCAAGCTCTCCTAAAATATATGCACAATGTTCTTATCAAACAAACATTTAAGATTATTATTTTATATTAAAATTATTGCTCAAGCAGATATAGATTATGCTCGTCCATTACATTTAACACTATATGATTGATCTAACATTCCAGTTCATACAATTTTGACTGATATTTTAGAGTATTATTTTTCACTTTAGTACTAGAATTAACTACTTGAAACTATTACATATACTTCTGTACAAAACATTAATGTTAGGAATACTTGGCTTTAGTGTGACAACGTGAGTGGATCCTTCATTCACTGATTTGGTGTGGTCTGTTAACCAGTGATAATTGGGGTATAATACAGTAATGGGCTGTGATGGGATTTCCTGACATTGCAAAGACAGCTCTACCCTTAAGCAATAGTCATCTTAGCCTTGAGTGATAAACTTTGCAAAACCTGCTAAATTTAGTGAATCTGGGGGGAATGGTAGAGTCTCATAATATAACGCTGTGGAAAATGCTGGTGCTTTATAAATAAAGAGTAATAATAACAATAATAACAATAACATTGGTTCCATATAGCACATGTAACTATGATTTCCTCCAGCTATAGTTTATCTTATGGCTGTTGGATTATCTGTTGAAAAACAGTATGCTCTTCCTCTTATTCTGTGCATATACAGTGGGGGAAAAGGTATTTGATCCCCTGCTGATTTTGAACTTTTGTCCACTGACAAAGAAATGATCAGTTTATAATTTTAATGGTAGGTGTATTTTAACAGTGAGAGACAGAATAACAAAACAAAAAAAGAAAAGAAAAACGCATGTCAAAAATGTTTTAAATTGATTTGCAGGTCAGTGAGGGAAATAAGTATTTGATCCCCTATCAATCAGCAAGAGTTCTGACTCCTGTGTGTCTTTTATACAGGTAACAAGCTGAGATTAGGAGCACGCTCTTAAAGGGAGTGCTCCTAATCTCAGCTTGTTACCTGTATAAAAGACACCTGACCACAAAAGCAATCAATCAGATTTCAAACTCTCCACCATGGCCAAGACCAAAGAGCTGTCCAATGATGTCAGGGACAAGATTGTAGACCTACACAAGGCTGGTATGGGCTACAAGACCATCACCAAGCAGCTTGGTGAGAATGTGACAACAGTTGGTGCGATTATTTGCAAATGGAAAAAACACAAAATAACTGCCAGTCTCCCTCGGTCTGATGCTCCATGCAAGATCTCCCCTTGTAGAGTTTCAATGATCATCAGAACGGTAAAGAATCAGCCCAGAACTACACGGGAGGATCCTGTTAATGATCTCAAGGATGCTGGGACCATAGTCATCAAGAAAACAATTGGTAACACAATATGCCGTGAAGGACTGAAATCCTGCAGTGCCCCAAGGTCCCCCTGCTCAAGGAAGCACGTGTACAGGCCCATCTGAAGTTTGCCAATGAACATCTGAATGATTCAGTGGAAAACTGGGTGAAAGTGTTGTGGTCAGATGAGACCAAAATAGAGCTCTTTGGCATCAATTCAACTAGCTGTGTTTGGAGGAGGAAGAATGCTGCCTATAACCCCAACTGTGTTTGGAGGAGGAGGAATGCTGCATCTAACCCCAAGAACACCATTCCCACCGTCAAACATGGAGGTGGAAACATTATGCTTTGGGGGTGTTTTTCTGCTAAGGGGACAGGACAATTGCCCGCATCAAAGGGACGACGGGGCCATGTACCATCAAATCTTGGGTGAGAACCTCCTTCCCTAACCCAGGGCATTGAAAATGGGTCCTGGATGGGTATTCCAGTATGACAATGAACCAAAACACACAGCCAAGGCAACAAAGGAGTGGCTCAAGAAGAAGCACATTAAGGTGCTGGAGTGGGCCCAGCCAGTCTCCAGACCTTAATCCCATAGAAGCTCTGTGGAGGAGGCTGAAGGTTCAAGTTGCCAATCATCAGCCTTGAAACCTTATTGACTTGGAGAGGATCTACAAATAGGAGTGGGACAGAATCCCTCCTGAGATGTGTGCAAACCTGGTGGCCAACTACAAGAAACATCTGACCTCTGTGATTGCCAACAAGGGTTTTGCCACCATGTACTAAGTCAAAGGGGTCAAAACATTGATAAGAGCACACAAAGGAAGAGCAAACATAAACAAAGTATTTAAAAATGTCCCTTTAGTTCCTATAATTTTAAAACTCGAAAGCCATTCTATTTACAATGAGATGCAGTATCTTAATTCCCTTGGAGGCGATTCAGGGAATACTAACACTTCACAAATATGTACATACTTAGAGCTGTCAGAGCCTGATGAGATCAAGCACAGTGGTATGCATCTGTGTAATCTATGCCATTAGAATTGTCTTATTACATTGGATACTTAGATGCCTTACTACAGTTCTCTTACTATTAGTTCTTCTACCCTATATATGTTTCTCTGTTTTAGATCACATAATGCAAAAAACTTCTTCTCTTTTTCCATCAACTATATTGTGTTGTGTGTGATGCGACTAAAAAGGAGAAAAAGTTAAGAAGTGCAGAAAAAATTAAGGTGCTCTGCAGATAGTATATTAAAAACCACGAGTTAACTTTATTATGATATAACTTAAACAAGCCTTTACATAGATGATGATTTTCAAAACCCTTACATTATGCCAGATCTTAAATTATAAGACTTTAAGTTGTGTTTCTTGTATGACTCTACTTTTGTAATATCTTATTTCTGTAATCAGATCGTGTGATGGCATCTAAAATATTTTACTAGATCATGCGCAAAACCCACTAAATTTTTTATTTATCTTTCACAATTTGCCAATATACCACATGTATATCACATTAATACCAATTAACATCTGAAACAACATTTATCAACTTCTTTATTGATAATTATCTTGCTAATTTCTATTTTATTGTAGTCCCATATAAATAAAAACCAGTGCTCTTGCAAAATTGTTTAAATTGGCCCATTCAGCTATAACAAGATAAACCTAAAAGAAATAAAAAAATATTTGTCAAACTTATTTTTTTCCTCTTAAAATTGAAATACAATTTTTTGACCACTTATCCATGTCTAACTTTAGCTTCTTATATAATGTGGCATAAGTTGCTATGTACATTTTTGAATAGCTTGTAAAGTTTTTGTCTCAGATTTAATTTCAGATTTTGACATGTTATCATAAACCTTGCCCACTCTTGAGAATTCGGAAATCTCTATGTACGCTTGGTATAAATGGAAATGTATTGCTCAAAGTAACCAGTTTATTATCTGCTTATACTAATATATTATGTCCCTTGCCCAAATTTCTAAAACATGCAATGCCTCATTATGCCTCAATAACCAAAGCAACAGGCAATGGCAACAATAGACATCTTTGTCACCTTTAATTGCAAATCGTATTACATATAATCAACAGACACAATATAGTGGCTATCGTAATCAAGAATTAATTTGGAATATTTGATCCAAATACATTAGGGTGCACACTGCGATTATTCTGTCATAATACCCCCAGAAGAAAAAGATCTCTATCATTTGTCACACCTAATAAATGCTTATGTGTGTCATAGACGTTATTAAATGTGTTCCAGCCTCTGAAGCTTTTCTCTAACATTTCCTTATCATTCCCAAATAAATTATTTTTAACATTCTTAACATTTCCAAAGAAAGTTGACAACTATTAACATATCTAGCTTTTGTTCTGTATTAAAGTCATTTTTGTTCTACCTTTCTCTAGATTGTAAAATGAGCAGTAGCAGTAATGGAAAGTCTTATTTATGCCATCAAGTAAAAAATAATGTTCCCCCTCTCATCCTTAATTGAAGGCACCTTTGTATAAGCTGAAAGCTCATTTAATCTACGTGATAATAGTCTGTCAACCTTGTTTTTTTTTTCATAATACAGTTTTTTCAGCTCACTGAATTTTCCACCCTCTCCATGAAAATATTTTTAAACATATCAATGTTTAATTTGTCCAGTTTATTCAGACTGCTCCTTCGCACATCATTTCAAATGTGCAGCTATAGCCATCCCTCATATTACAGTGTTATGGACATCTCTGATTGACTTTTACTTAAAAAAATGTTTTACTTACCGTAAATATTCCTCAAGTGCTTTGTTTAACTTGAGCCACTCATTTATTCACCCTAGAGCTTTAACCCTATTTAACGGAAACCTAAATTGACAAAGTCATGATTTGTGCATTTAGTTATTGGGATCATTATACCAAACCTTATGTTGTTCCGTCAACATCACATATAATAGTTGTCAATCTGCGAGTTGTCATCACGCAGTTGAGGCACGCTGGATTTAGACTTAAGGTGTTCATCACGGGGCTTGTAAGGAAGATGGGGGAAGAAGCTTTAAATTATATTGCCGATCATTTTTGACGGGCAAGTTGCTAGTCACATATATAGTTGTGAGCGTACGGGCCGTTGCTCACGCTTGCGGGTTCGCGTAGCCGAAGGCGCTCCATACCAGCAACTGAGGCCCCTCGCAAAGCGAGGGCCTCAGTTGCTGGCGAGGTCTCTGGGCAAGGGCCTCAGTTGCTGGCATGGAGCGCCGAAGGCACTCCATGCCAGCAACTGAGGCCCCTCGCGAAGCGAGGGCCTCAGTTGCTGGCGAGGTCACTGGGCAAGGGCCTCAAACCCTCGCAAAGTTCACGTCGCTACTCAAAAAACACCACACACAAATTCCGACACTCGCTAAATTTTACGAGGAACACAAACAACCTACGAAACACGTTACCACACATTACGACCTCGCAAACATCGGACGCAACACGCCGACATACAAACATTTAAAACAGAATAAATACACACAACACACACATAAAAAGCTTACCTACAGCAAGAGGAACCATCCAGCACCTCAAAAAAACAAGTTACACCTTCATTTAAATAAAAATAAAACACTTTAGACACTAATAAAATAGCTAAGCGAGAGAAAAAATGGCCGACGGACAAAACGAAAACGAGGCTACAGCGCTCTCCACACGTAAAACACCACACCACACTCGCAAAACACCACACAAAACTCAAAAACCACTACAAACCAACAACGGACATCTCGCAAAGACGCACAACACACATAAACCGCCATTTAACGCAAATGCGGAAGTACGACACTACGCGAACGGTTTCGCCTCGCGCACGCACAGTATTACACTGCACACATTCACCACGCTTATAGAGCAGCTCCACAACACTAATGCTGCAGCAATGTCAAAACACATTCACAGCTCTTCAACACAATGCTTCCAAATAGGTAAAGTATATTCATTTATTAATGTATTATATCTTTACTATTACACACCATTAGCTCACTTACAATAACATTGCCGTCATTTTTTGACGGGCAAGTCGCTAGTATTATATATTCTTGAATAAGCGTAATGTGGGTTTGAGTAGCAAGTATAATCCCTCAGTATAATCCGTCAGATTGTATTTTTTAGTGAGTTTTAAATAAGGGGAAGGTGACTATTGTATTCTAAACTGACGTTATTTTGAATCATATGAAAAGATATCATAACATTGTTGATCAGTTAATCAGCTGGAAAAGCTGACTTACCAATCAACAATTACTGTATATGCTATATTTTCATGAAACCAAAAACAAAACTCTTCCTGTACTCAGGGACAGATTTTCTACTAGGCAGGTTTGGTATTAACCTAGGGGCGTTCCTCTGACAGAGATGCCTTATTATAACCGCAAAAAAAGTTTTCTTTAAATAAATAAGTAAACACCACAGAATGCCTAACTTCCTATTGCGGTGTAGCCCAGTCTGTGTTCTTCCCACAGAGATTCCCCTCCTCCAAAGCATTTCCTTATGTGTGCTGCTGTGTGCAATACCCGTTTGCTTTGAAAACAGACAGCAGTGCAGAAGTTAACACTAAGCTGCAGACTGGCAACTCAGGTTACAATGACAATGTGGCCTCAAATGTAGATAGAAATGTAAATGCTGGGTTTGGAAATGCAATTGTACCCATAAATACATGTATTATGTATATAGCAATAAGTGATTATAATGCATTCTTATGCATGTCAGTGATTTATAACACATTTACTATTAATTGTACTCAAAAAAAGATATGAAATGTTATCATTTTAGAGCTGAAAGGCTTATAGAATAATACAGGGCTTCAGTTATTACCTATTTCAATCAAGTTTCTGGTCATTCCTGTCCTTTTCATCAATACATTATACTAATAAAGAGTTATTTCTTGCTACATATAATATTCAGGTAAATGTGGGTAGACTATTAGCAAAGTGCTAGATGTATTAAACCAAGAACATTTTTTTAATACATTAGTGCCATAATTCTGAAGCAATATGAGAATATTATTATAATATCATATTTATGGTTGTCTGATTTTTTTTCTGGCTGGCTCCCAACTTTTGTGTTTTTTTTTTCTGAAGGGATAGGTTTGATATGATAGAAACCTTTAAACATATTAATGAATGTAATACTGTTAAGGAGGTAAGCAGCTTGAAACTCACTCGATTTGAAGCTGGAGAGTGGAAGATTTATTGGTAAATACTATACAGGAAGAGAGCTAGATAAATGGAACAGTCATCAGTTATGTGCTATATACATTAGGTTACACTGAGAATTTATTTTAGGCAGACAAAATTAGCATACTAGAAGGGCCCATAGTTCTGAATCAGATATCCAATCCATATTTCTTCTATTGAATAACCTAATTTTATTCTATACAAGAGTGTGCCCTAGTATATTTATGAACATGTATCTTTGTGGAAGGACAACTAGTTGAGTGTGTGGAGCTGTTTATTAGATATTACAATCAAAATGGTGGTGATAATGTTGCAAAAATATGATATACCGTATTTATCGGCGTATAACACGCACCTCATTTTAAGAAGGAAATTTCAGGGGGAAAAAAATAAATTTCAAATAAAGAACTTTGAAGCAAAATCCTCAACCTCAACCTCCCTCCTCATCCTCAACCCCCTCCTCAACCTCCCTCCTCATCCTCTCTCCTCAACCCCCTCCTCAAACCCCCCATCCTCAACCCCCTCCTCAAACCCCCTCCTCCACCCCCACATCCTCATCCTCCTTCCTCAACCCCCCTATCCTCAACCCCCTCCTCAACCCCCCTCCTCAACCTCAACCCTCCTCCTCAACCTCCCTCCTCATTCTCAACCCCCCTCCTCATCCTCAACCTCCCTCCTCATCCTCAACACCCTACTCAACCTCCCTCCTCATCCTCCCTCCTCAACCCCCCATCCTCAACCCCCTCCTCAACCTCCCTTCTCAACCCCCCATCCCTCAAACCCCCTCAACCCCCATCCTAATCCTCCCTCCTGAACCCCCTCCTCAACCCCCCTCCTCAACCTCAACCCCCCTATCCTCAACCCCCCTCCTCAACCTCAACCGCCCTCCTCAACTTCCCTCCTCATTCTAAACCCCCCTCCGCATTCTTACCCCCCTCCGCATTCTAACCCCCCTCCTCAACCTAAACCCCCCTCCTCAACCTAAACCCCCCTAAATACCTCCCCCTCACTTACCTGCTTCTGCTCCGGCCTCCGCTCCGCTCATTGACCCGGCGCCCGGTATATGCTAATGACGTGATGCGTATGTGACGTCACATGCGCGCCAGGTCAAGGTGCGGAGCGGAGGCCGGAGCAGAAGTAGGTAAGTGAGGGGGAGTTAAATTTCAAATAAAGAACTTTGAAGCAAAATCCTCAACCTCAACCTCCCTCCTCATCCTCAACCCCCTCCTCAACCTCCCTCCTCATCCTCCCTCCTCAACCCCCTCCTCAAACCCCCCATCCTCAACCCCCTCCTCAAACCCCCTCCTCCACCCCCACATCCTCATCCTCCTTCCTCAACCCCCCTATCCTCAACCCCCTCCTCAACCCCCCTCCTCAACCTCAACCCTCCTCCTCAACCTCCCTCCTCATTCTCAACCCCCCTCCTCATCCTCAACCCCCCTCCTCATCCTCAACCTCCCTCCTCATCCTCAACACCCTACTCAACCTCCCTCCTCATCCTCCCTCCTCAACCCCCCATCCTCAACCCCCTCCTCAACCTCCCTTCTCAACCCCCATCCCTCAAACCCCCTCAACCTCCCTCCTCATCCTCCCTCCTCAACCCCCTCCTCAACCCCCCTCCTCAACCTCCCTTCTCAACCCCCCATCCCTCAAACCCCCTCAACCCCCATCCTCATCCTCCCTCCTGAACCCCCTCCTCAACCCCCCTCCTCAACCTCAACCCCCCTATCCTCAACCCCCCTCCTCAACCTCAACCGCCCTCCTCAACTTCCCTCCTCATTCTAAACCCCCCTCCGCATTCTTACCCCCCTCCGCATTCTAACCCCCCTCCTCAACCTAAACCCCCCTCCTCAACCTAAACCCCCCTAAATACCTCCCCCTCACTTACCTGCTTCTGCTCCGGCCTCCGCTCCGCTCATTGACCCGGCGCCCGGTATATGCTAATGACGTGATGCGTATGTGACGTCACATGCGCGCCAGGTCAAGGTGCGGAGCGGAGGCCGGAGCAGAAGTAGGTAAGTGAGGGGGAGTTAAATTTCAAATAAAGAACTTTGAAGCAAAATCCTCAACCTCAACCTCCCTCCTCATCCTCAACCCCCTCCTCAACCTCCCTCCTCATCCTCCCTCCTCAACCCCCTCCTCAAACCCCCCATCCTCAACCCCCTCCTCAAACCCCCTCCTCCACCCCCACATCCTCATCCTCCTTCCACAACCCCCCTATCCTCAACCCCCTCCTCAACCCCCCTCCTCAACCTCAACCCTCCTCCTCAACCTCCCTCCTCATTCTCAACCCCCCTCCTCATCCTCAACCCCCCTCCTCATCCTCAACCTCCCTCCTCATCCTCAACACCCTACTCAACCTCCCTCCTCATCCTCCCTCCTCAACCCCCCATCCTCAACCCCCTCCTCAACCTCCCTTCTCAACCCCCATCCCTCAAACCCCCTCAACCTCCCTCCTCATCCTCCCTCCTCAACCCCCTCCTCAACCCCCCTCCTCAACCTCCCTTCTCAACCCCCCATCCCTCAAACCCCCTCAACCCCCATCCTCATCCTCCCTCCTGAACCCCCTCCTCAACCCCCCTCCTCAACCTCAACCCCCCTATCCTCAACCCCCCTCCTCAACCTCAACCGCCCTCCTCAACTTCCCTCCTCATTCTAAACCCCCCTCCGCATTCTTACCCCCCTCCGCATTCTAACCCCCCTCCTCAACCTAAACCCCCCTCCTCAACCTAAACCCCCCTAAATACCTCCCCCTCACTTACCTGCTTCTGCTCCGGCCTCCGCTCCGCTCATTGACCCGGCGCCCGGTATATGCTAATGACGTGATGCGGATGTGACGTCACATGCGCGCCAGGTCAAGGTGCGGAGCGGAGGCCGGAGCAAAAGCAGGTAAGTGAGGGGGAGGTATTTAGGGGGGTTTAGGTTGAGGAGGGGGGTTTAGGTTGAGGAGGACGGGGGATTAGAATGCGGAGGGGGGTTTAGAATGAGGAGGAAGGTTGAGGATGAGGAGGGAGGTGGAGGGGGGAAGGGAATATCGGCGTATAACACGCACCTATCATTTGCCCCCTATTTTCAGGGAGAAAAAGAGCGTGTTATACGACGATAAATACGGTAACTCCTGCTTTAAATAGCTTAAATAGGTAAAAATGGTAGAGTATTTGGAAGTGTGTGCCCCAAGGGGCAATATGTGTTTTGTGCATAGTGAGGTGTTAATGGCAATGTGCAAAGCCATAACATTGCCACTAAGTGCTGCACACACATTCACAAAGCATAAAACATTACATGCTATGGGCACCTTAGAATTAGCTGCTTGCAGACTCCAATAAGGTAAACTTGGCACTGCCTGTACTTAGCAAATCTTGCATAAAAGATTACCTGTCATGTGTTGGGTTCATATCAATAGACATGGTTTTCATCATATGCTACCAAAGATAACTGACAACTATTAAAATATGTACTATTAAGTATGTTTCTTTGTGATTTTAAATTGTATAATAAGCTGTAGCAGTTAGAATTGTTTTTATTTATGTCATCAATGCCAACAGTAATGGTTGCCCTCTCATCCTTAATGCAATGAACCAGTGTATCAGCTCAAAAATCCCTTTATCTCACTTGATAGTAGTTTGTCAGCTTTATAGCCTTTTTTATCAATTCATTTTTCATTTTTTTCCCATCTCATTATTTGTTTACTATATGCATGGAAATCTGAGTAATGGAATTCCATAATCTTAACATCCCACCATTAATCGCCTGCATAGGTGTAAATCTATTTAATTTGTCTAACATTTAATTCCCTCTCAAACTTTTCAAGTTCATGTTTCTGCATTTTTTTTCGCTTGTAAAAATATGTACATTCCCCAAATTGCAACTTTATGGGAAGGCCAAGTAATTATCCTTGTTGTATCTTCATTTAAAATATATTTAAACCTGTTTTTTGTATGTCTTCCTCAATCACTTGTGCACATGCTATGTCATAATGGGAACATGTGTAATTTCTGTAATATCTGAATCCTCATAAAGTATTAACCACACAAGTTCCTAGGTTCCAAATGAATGTGACCCAGGGCTACATATAGGTTTTCTGTTTCCCTAGACCCATGCTGTTTTATGTGCACTCCACTCCCCTCTGCCCCAGGTATTCCTCTTCTTATGTCCTGATACAAAGATAACCACATACATATATAAAAGTATATGCGTCTTTTTAAGTTTGGCACTGCAGAATATGTTGGCACATTATAAATATTAGATAATCACATATATAGTTGTGAGCGTACGAGTCGTTGCTCACGCTTGCGGGCTCGCGTAGCGAGCCCGCAAGAACTGCGTCCCTCGCGAAGCGAGGGACGCAGTTCCCCGCAAAATGCGGGCCCTCGCTTCGCGAGGACCCGCATTTTGCGGTGGTGGAGGCTCAACGTCGGCTGTATAACACACACATACACACACACGCCTTTTTAACAGAATAAACCCAACCGCCCAGCCAACAAAAACCCAACAACGTCCCCGCAAATGCGGATCCTCGCGAAGCGAGGGTCCGCATTTGCGGTGGTGGGAGCATCCCAACATCGGCTGTGTTAACACACACATACACACACACACAACTTCATAACAACAAAAAACTCAAAGTCGCCTCACACCCACTTACACCCAGACACACAGACGCAAGACTTAACAAAAAAACAGTAAAAAAGGCCCTTCACACGCTCTTAACACACATACGCACGACTTAGAAACAAATACACTGCGTCGTACACGTAAAAGCTAACTGCGTATATCGCAAAAAAATACGGCAACATCGCAACAAAATACGGCCGCATCGGAAAAAAATACGGCCGCGAAAGACCCATTCCAACCGCAGCGCATCAAAACATCACAAACACAAGAAATAAACACAACAAACACATAAAAAGCTTACTTACAGCACGGGGGGGCATCCGGCACCTCCAAAACTTCATTTACACGTCCATTTAAGTCCAAAACAAACAGTTTAAACGACCGAAAATCGGCTAAGCGAGAGAAAAAATGGCCGCCGAACAAAACGAAAACGAGGCTCCAGACGTAACTACACTACACTTACTCGCAATAATGAAACACATACTATGCGGAACGGATCACACTCATATTAAACACCATTTTAACCACTACTACGCACAAAATGGCGGATGGAACGCAAATTGTAAGCTGGAACGCAAATAGCGCATGCGTATTGCGTTCTAACGGTCTAACTTTCCAGAATGTTCTACAAGTTTATAAATACTGCCTATTTGACAGAGAAAAATACATTTCTCCTCAGGTGATGAACAGAGTGACTTCAGACATAACTGCTGCTAAAACTTGAGAAGATAATTCTTTCCTAATTTACTACTTTACATTGTGCAAATTACAACTGAGAGGTAAGCTATAATATATTACTTATTTTCAAGACAGGACATCAAAAAAAAAAATTAAACAAGACAAAGAGGTTTATGTATACTGACAAGTGACACGCACATATATGCGTATAATGTATACTGACATGTGACACGCACATATATGCGTATAATGTATACTGACATGTGACACGCACATATATGCGTATAATGTAGACTGACATGTGACACGCACATATATGCGTATAATGTATACTGACAAGTGACACGCACATTTATGCGTATAATGTATAGTGACATGTGACACGCACATATATGCGTATAATGTATACTGACAAGTGACACGCACATTTATGCGTATAATGTATAGTGACATGTGACACGCACATTTATGCGTATAATGTATAGTGACATGTGACACGCACATTTATGCGTATAATGTATACTGACAAGTGACACGCACATTTATGCGTATAATGTATAGTGAGTGACATGTGACACGCACATTTATGCGTATAATGTATAGTGACAAGTGACACGCACATTTATGCGTATAATGTATAGTGACATGTGACACGCACATTTATGCGTATAATGTATACTGACAAGTGACACGCACATTTATGCGTATAATGTATAGTGAGTGACATGTGACACGCACATTTATGCGTATAATGTATAGTGACAAGTGACACGCACATTTATGTGTATAATGTATACTGACAAGTGACACGCACATTTATGCGTATAATGTATAGTGACATGTGACACGCACATTTATGCGTATAATGTATAGTGACATGTGACACGCACATTTATGCGTATAATGTATACTGACATGTGACACGCACATTTATGTGTATTGCCCCTGCAACAAACTAATTAAACAACTACATTTAAATTACATTAAAAAAAAATAAGTTGGGACTATTAAAATACTATTAAAATATGAGTCATGTATACTGATATGTGACACGCACATATATGTGTATCATCTATAGTCACATGTCACACACACATTTATGTATGTTGGCCAAAAATAAAAATAAGGCTAATTTAACAATTAAAATATGATTCATGTATACTGATATGTCACACGCACACAAAAAAATTACTTTCAACTATGGAAATGTGCTTCATGTATGTGACATATGTGTGTAGCACACACCAAAAAATAATGTTAATTCAAATTAATTACAGAAGTATATTTCAATGAAATTAATTTACTGCAATTCAATAGATCACCTAAAACTCAATCTTTCTACTTTTTTTAATATTCAAACAGACTCTGCATCAACAGCGTCTCTCAACAATTTGCACCGTGCATTGTGAAGCACAATCCCTTTTAAAGAACACCAACAAAGAACAAGAGGTAAGATACAAAAATACTTTAAATGCTGAAAAGGCCATGGTTTGTTAAATACAAATAAAAAATTCTATAATTCACTATTTCACTTTATTTTTCAAACAGACACTACAAGAAGACCGGCGGATTAAGATTGGCAGGAGGGGACCCTCTGTCATTCCACACTTCAATCAAGGTAAAGTATTTAAGTATAAAAAAGAACCAAACCATGAGCCTCATTCAATTGTGAGTTGGCTAATTGAATAGGGCTTTATATAAGCACATAATAGGTCTTCACTAACTAAAAACTTCTGTCAAAAAATATTTTATGTGCTTATATAGAGCCCTATTCAATTGGTCAAAACGCAATTGATTCAGGACCTAAATATGTTTAATGGCCGAGGGCCTCATTCAAATGTGATTGTTTAACAACGTATAACCATTAGAAAAAACACTACATAAGTATAACAAAAGTGGTGCCCATCAAACAGGATTGTACGAAAACTCACACAAACACATAACAAACTACATTGACATTCTTATTTTAATGTTTAACAACCTATAAGCCTTAGAAAGAAGCCTAAATAAGCATACCAACATTGATGCCCACCAAACAGGATTGTATGAAAACTCACACAAACACATAGCAAACTACATTTAGATTCTTATTTAATGTTTAACAACCTATAAGCCTTAGAAAGAAGCCTAAATAAGCATACCAACATTGATGCCCACCAAACAGGATTGTATGAAAACTCACACAAACACATAGCAAACTACATTTAGATTCTTATTTAATGTTTAACAACCTATAAGCCTTAGAAAGAAGCCTAAATAAGCATACCAACATTGGTGCCCACCAAACAGGATTGTATGAAAACTCACACAAACACATAGCAAACTACATTTAGATTCTTATTTAATGTTTAACAACCTATAAGCCTTAGAAAGAAGCCTAAATAAGTATACCAACAGTCGTGCGCACCAAACAGGATTGTATGAAAACTCACACAAACACATAGCAAACTACATTTACATTCTTATTTTAATGTTTAACAACCTATAAGCCTTAGAAAGAAGCCTAAATAAGCATACCAACAGTGGTGCGCACCAAACAGGATTGTATGAAAACTCACACAAACACATAGCAAACTACATTTAGATTCTTATTTAATGTTTAACAACCTATAAGCCTTAGAAAGAAGCCTAAATAAGCATACCAACATTGGTGCCCACCAAACAGGATTGTATGAAAACTCACACAAACACATAGCAAACTACATTTAGATTCTTATTTAATGTTTAACAACCTATAAGCCTTACAAAGAAGCCTAAATAAGTATACCAACAGTGGTGCGCACCAAACAGGATTGTATGAAAACTCACACAAACACATAGCAAACTACATTTACATTCTTATTTTATATTTAACAACCTATAAGCCTTAGAAAGAAGCCTAAATAAGCATACCAACAGTGGTGCGCACCTAACAGGATTGTATGAAAACTCACACAAACACATAGCAAACTACATTTAGATTCTTATTTAATGTTTAACAACCTATAAGCCTTAGAAAGAAGCCTAAATAAGCATACCAACAGTGGTGCGCACCAAACAGGATTGTATGAAAACTCACACAAACACATAGCAAACTGCATTTAGATTCTTATTTAATGTTTAACAACCTATAAGCCTTAGAAAGAAGCCTAAATAAGTATACCAACAGTGGTGCGCACCAAACAGGATTGTATGAAAACTCACACAAACACATAGCAAACTACATTTACATTCTTATTTTATATTTAACAACCTATAAGCCTTAGAAAGAAGCATAAATAAGCATACCAACAGTGGTGCGCACCAAACAGGATTGTATGAAAACTCACACAAACACATAGCAAACTACATTTACATTCTTATTTTATGTTTAACAACCTATAAGCCTTAGAAAGAAGCCTAAATAAGCATACCAACAGTGGTGCACACCAAACAGGATTGTATGAAAACTCACACAAACACATAGCAAACTACATTTAGATTCTTATTTAATGTTTAACAACCTATAAGCCTTAGAAAGAAGCCTAAATAAGCATACCAACATTGGTGCCCACCAAACAGGATTGTATGAAAACTCACACAAAAACATAGCAAACTACATTTACATTCTTATTTAATGTTTAACAACCTATAAGCCTTAGAAAGAAGCCTAAATAAGTATACCAACAGTGGTGCGCACCTAACAGGATTGTATGAAAACTCACACAAACACATAGCAAACTACATTTACATTCTTATTTTATATTTAACAACCTATAAGCCTTAGAAAGAAGCATAAATAAGCATACCAACAGTGGTGCGCACCAAACAGGATTGTATGAAAACTCACACAAACACATAGCAAACTACATTTACATTCTTATTTTATGTTTAACAACCTATAAGCCTTAGAAAGAAGCCTAAATAAGCATACCAACAGTGGTGCACACCAAACAGGATTGTATGAAAACTCACACAAACACATAGCAAACTACATTTAGATTCTTATTTAATGTTTAACAACCTATAAGCCTTAGAAAGAAGCCTAAATAAGCATACCAACATTGGTGCCCACCAAACAGGATTGTATGAAAACTCACACAAAAACATAGCAAACTACATTTACATTCTTATTTAATGTTTAACAACCTATAAGCCTTAGAAAGAAGCCTAAATAAGTATACCAACAGTGGTGCGCACCTAACAGGATTGTATGAAAACTCACACAAACACATAGCAAACTACATTTACATTCTTATTTTATGTTTAACAATCTATAAGCCTTAGAAAGAAGCCTAAATAAGCATACCAACAGTGGTGCGCACCAAACAGGATTGTATGAAAACTCACACAAACACATAGCAAACTACATTTAGATTCTTATTTAATGTTTAACAACCTATAAGCCTTACAAAGAAGCCTAAATAAGCATACCAACACTGCTGTGCACCAAACAGGATAGTATGAAAACTCACACAAACACATACCAAAGTACATTTACATACTTATTTTATGTTTAACAATCTATAAGCCTTAGAAAAAGGCCTAAATAAGCATACCAAAAGTGGTGGACACCAAACGGGATTGTAGAAAAACAAAGAAATAATGTCATTTTTTCGTTCATACAAATACATTAAAATAATATTACATTTTCATTTTTATTTTATATCAGATACTGCGTCAAGAACATCGGAACAGGAGTTTCAACTGAGGACCACACCAGCGGACGAGGACTTTCAACAGAGGACCAGACCATTGGACGAGGACTTTCAACAGAGGACTACACCATCGGACGAGGACTTTCAACAGAGGACTACACCATCGGACGAGGACTTTCAACAGAGGACCAGACGATTGGACGAGGACTTTCAACACAGGACCAGACCATCAGACGAAGGCTTTCAACACAGGACGAACAAAGATTCTGCTTCAAATCAAACTTCAACCAAGGTACAGTATAACAAGTAAAAAAAGAGAAAAATTAATTAATATTCTTCTTTAATGTTTAACCACCTATAAGCCTTAGAAAATAGCCTACAGAAGCATACCAAAATTGTGGCGCACCAAAAAGGATTGTAGAAAAACACAGAAATAATGCAATTTTTTCATTAATACAAAGACATTCAAATAACATAACATTTTCATTTTTATTTTATAACAGATACTGCGTCAAGAACATCGGAACAGGAGTTGGAACTGAGGACCACACCAGAGGACGAGGACTTTCAACAGAGGACTACACCATCGGACGAGGACTTTCAACACAGGACCAGACCATCGGACGAAGGCTTTCAACACAGGACCAACAAAGAATTTTGCTTCAAATCAAACTTCAACCAAGGTACAGTATAAAAAGTAATATCTATCATCTATCTCTTATTTGTCTTTTAGGGCCAATAATCTTTAACAGTAAATACAAACTTCAATGTAAACTTAAAAAAAATAAATTGGCATAGTCCAAAAAAGTCTAAAAACACAGAATATATACAATTTGTCATTGTAACATTCCAGTGCTAAACCCTAATTTAATTGCCATTTGACAAATTGAATAGTGCTGTAAATAAGGACATAACATCTTATTGAAAATACCTTTTTAGTTACTGAAACACTTGCTTTTGGATACATGTTTAATAAATAAAAATTTCTTTAAATAATTATCTGATGGCCTTATTTAGACTTTGATTCAATTGACCGCATTGAAATTGATTAAGTATAAAATGTTAACACATTATTGATAACTATTTGTCATGAAAAACAACTTCACATCTCAAAATAAACTAATGGTACATTATTTTATTTTTACAGATTAACATGGCTGATAACGAGAGTAAACAAGAAAAGAAAAGACGCCAAGCCAGAGAACGACGACAGAGAGCAGACAGCCAGCAGACACCGGAGAAGAAGGAAATTCGACGAGAAAAAGAACGCAAAAGAATTGCAAGCAAAAGACTGTCACTTGCAGAAATTAAAGATATGTCAAAAAAGCAACAAAGAAAATAAAGCATTTACAACCTGTTGCTCAAACATCAGATGACATTTTACCAGAAAAAATACAAGAGATACCAAAAAAAGCAACAAAGAAAACAAAGCATTTAGAACCGTTTCATGAAACATTACATGACATTTTACCTCAAACAATACAACATATACCAAGAAAAGCAACGAAAAAAACAAAACATTTAGAACCTGTTGTTGAAACATTATATGACATTTCACCTGATGAATATGAAAGTCAAAATCCTATATGCTTTGCAAATTGTCCTCTACTCAAGTCTTTAGCAGTAGAGGTTCATAGTTGTGGGGACATGACTACTCAATGTCAGTTTTGTGAGGCTTATTATTTTAAACAGGAGAGACCCAGAGATGGACAATTTATTAGTTGTTGTCAAAAAGGCAAGTTCAAACTTCCAGAAAGGAAAGAATTTCCAATTTATTTACAAAATATTATGACTGAACCTACTTTTCCAAACTACAAAAATTTTAAGACAAACATAAGATCCTACAATAGTGCCATATCCTTTGCATCCATGGGGGCAACATTAGCTGCTAATGTACCAGGACATGGTCCTTACTGTTTTAAAGTCCAAGGACAAATTTATCATCGCACTTCCCATTTACATCCAGAGGAAGGAAATCAAAGAAAATTCGCTCAACTATATGTCCTAGATACAATGGAAGCTGTTGACCAACGTATGCAGATGGAAGAAAATAAAAAATGCTTACCCACTGTTTTCATAGAGCTAAATAACATTATGGACAACAATCCCTACAGTAAAGCTTATAAAAAATTGGCAGAAGTAGAAAATGAACAACTACTTCATTCACAAACACATCAATTACCAATGCCGAAGGTTAATATGGTGCTTAAAAGAGACAGACATACTGATAAACGTCGTTATAACTTGCCAACAACAAATGAGGTTGCAATGGTGTTTCACAATGATGAAGGAGAACCACCATTTCAAAGAGACATTCGAATATATCCTAGAAATGAGGACCAACCGTTTATTAATATGAGTATCTTAAGTCCAAATTTAGATCCAATGACATATCCCATCTTTTTCCCACACGGAGAAGCAGGTTGGCAACCAAAATTAACTCTTCCCAGTTACCCAAATGCTAAAGCCAGAATCCGAAATAATGTTTCTATGCTTGAATTTAAAGTAGCTCAAATTGCCATTCGCAATGTATTTAATCCAATTTTATGTGGTGGGAAACTAACACAACAATGGATTATTGATTCATATTTGCAAGTTGAGGCAAATAATTTAAACTTTATCAAATATCAACAAGATAAACTCCGTGTAGAACAATATTCTGGACTCATGGACTATGTTGCTGACGTGGCTACAAGCAGAGACATGACAGCTGGCAAAGCCATCATTTTACCATCTTCCTTTCAAGGATCTCCTCGGAATATGAGAGAAAGATACAATGATGCTATGGCTATTGTGACAAAATTTGGCAAACCCGATTTATTTGTGACATTTACATGTAATCCACAATGGCCAGAAATTACACTAAATCTACTTCTTGGACAAACTGCTTCAGATCGACCAGATTTAGTAGCCAGAGTTTTTAAGATTAAATTAAATGAATTAATACGTGACTTCACTATAAATCAGTTATTTGGCAAATGTCTTGCTTATGTATATACCATTGAATTTCAAAAAAGAGGCCTTCCACATGCACATCTTCTAATAATACTTCAAGAAAAAGATAAATTAGATACTTCAGACAAAGTGGATGCAGTCATTGTTGCTGAACTACCAGATCCAGAACTATATGGTAGACTATATGAGATTGTTACTCATCGCATGATTCATGGACCCTGTGGTGACCTTAACCCACAATCACCATGTATGGAAAATAATAAATGTTCCAAAGAATTTCCAAAAGATTATAGAGACAAAACCTATGCCAATTGTGATGGATATCCACTTTATAAAAGAAGAGAAGGAGATAGTGCCATTATTCGTGGGAAAAAAGTGGACAATAGATATGTAGTACCCTACAATCCACATTTACTCATGAAGTACAACGCCCACATCAACGTAGAAGCCTGCACTTCCATCAAATCCATTAAATATGTCTACAAATATATTTACAAAGGTTACGATGCAGCTACTGTGGTCGTCAAAAGTGCAGACAACCCTGAAAGTAGTGAGTTAGTACATGATGAACTTGCATCTCATGTAGATGCTCGCTATGTCAGTGCGCCAGAAGCTATGTGGCGGCTTTTAAAATTTGAAATGCATGATAGATCACATGCAGTATATAGGTTAGCAGTACATTTGCCACAACGACATTTAGTCTATTTCCATGCTGGAAATGAAATGAATGCATTGGCCCAAAGTGAAGATCGTCACACTACACTAACTGCATGGTTTGCATTAAATTCCACTGATGCTGAAGCAACACAATACTTATATATTGAAATTCCATATCACTATGTTTTTGTGAATGGATTATGGAGACCAAGAAAAACCAGAGGCAATAAAATTATTCCAAGAATTTACACAGTCAGTCCAAGAGATGTTGAACGTTTTTGCTTACGGATATTACTTTTAAATGTTCCTGGAGCACAAAGTTTTGAACACTTAAGAACTGTTAATGACATTGTATATGAATCCTTCCATTTAGCTGCAAGACATAGAAACTTACTTGCTGATGATACAGAGTGGGAAAGATGCTTAGAAGAAGCAGCACAATGTCAAATGCCACGACAGATGAGAGAACAATTTGCTTTTATTTGTATCTTCTCAAATGCTCCAAATGCATTAGCTTTGTGGGAGACTTTTAAAAGTAATATGGCTGAAGACTTTATGCGACGATACAATGAACCCATTGCACACTTAAAAGCGTTAATGGAAATCCAAGAAGTCTTTTTAACTCATGGATTAAGTTGTGCAAGTTTTAATTTGCCTGATCCAGGTCTTATAGATGACATTAACTTTGAAGACTATGACATTCAACTACAAGCAGAAAGAACAGAAGAAAGACTTGCAACTTTAAATACACTACAATTGCAAGCATTTCATGCCATTAAAAATGCTATAGATGATGACATGGTGATAGAGCGTTATTTCTATCTTGATGGACCTGGCGGATCAGGAAAAACATATTTGTACAATTTATTAATGAGTTCAGTACGAGCACAAGGAAAAATAGCAATGGCGTTTGCCACTACTGGAATTGCTGCACTTTTATTAGAAGGTGGAAGAACTGTTCATAGTGGATTTAAACTGCCAGTGCCTATTTTAGAAAATTCTGTGTCAGATATTCGCATGACATCCTTACAAGCAAAGAAATTGAAGAAATGTAAATTAATTATAATAGATGAGGCCACAATGATGTCATGCTATGCCCTCCAATGTATTGACCGTTTGCTTCGTGAAGTCATGGATAATATTTTTCCATTTGGTGGAAAGGTAATGTTGTTGGGTGGCGATTTTAGACAAACATTACCTGTTGTTGTACATGGAAATCGAACTGACATTATCGAAACATGTATAAAGTCAAGTACAGTATGGAAACATTTTACCCATCTTCAACTGCAACAAAATATGAGATCAGAAGGCCAAACTGATTTCAATGATTGGCTTATTAAAATTGGAGAAGGCAGAACAGAAAAAATACTACATTTACCTGACGACACTGTAGAGATCCCACCTCATATGATTTGTCAACAAGATATTATATCGGCTATATTTGAAGGGAGCATAAATAACGAAGAATATTCCGAGCTTGCCAACCAAGTCATACTGACGTGTAAAAATAAAGATGCATTAATACTCAATAATAAAATCTTAAAAAAAATTTATGCACCACAAAGAAATTATCACAGTGCTGATTCTGTACTTGCTGATGACAATGAAAGTCAGGCTAACTTTTCGACTGAATTCATAAACTCTTTAACTCCTTCTGGAATGCCACCACATATTTTGCAGCTAAAGAAAGGTGCAATTATCATGTTACTGCGAAATATGAATCCCAAAAAAGGCCTATGCAATGGCACAAGATTAATTGTTCAACAATTAAAGGACCATTTTATAGATGCTGAAATTTTAACTGGGACCCATAGAGGAGAGAGAGTTTTCATACCAAGAATAGATTTAGCACCAAGTGAAAGTAGTCTCCCTTTTATACTTCAAAGAAGACAATTTCCCATTATTATGGCATTTGCCATGACCATTAATAAATCACAAGGTCAAACTTTCAAATCTGTGGGTATTTTCTTGGAAGAACCAGTTTTTGCACATGGTCAATTGTACGTTGCGTTGTCAAGGTGCAAAAATCCACAGGCTATTAAAGTTTACATTGAAAACAATGAAAGTCAAGGTGATTTATTAGAAGATGGACGTATTTTTACTAAAAACATTGTCTACTATGAAGTACTATAACTTTGAAGAATACTGATTAAAGATGCCAAGATTTTTTAAAAGCATTGCAAAATACATAACAATTGGTTGTTTAATTCAGTCATAATTAATGGAAGTCATGTTTATGAATGATTCGCCTCACAAAATACTTGCCTTGCATTGTTAGTAAAAATTATGTTAAAATGTTAAGTCACTATGTTAATGTTTCTAATGTTACAAGTTTAAAAAATATATTTTCAAGTTATTTCATTCAACATATTACAAAGTGGATGTTAAGAGGTCAAGCACCTTTTAAGTCACAATGTAAATATTGTCTGTTATCTTAAGATTACTACCTACATTAATGTTTATCGCCAATTTATGTGCTCAGTAATAAATTACTTTAATTACGTACGTTTTAAGAAGAGTTTTACTGTATGCCTTCCTCTACATTCAATGTATATTCAAGTTAACAATTATTGTGATAGAAATTGAATTTTAATAATGATTAATTTAAATGTCAATTGTTTTTACATTCAAATGTTAATACTTTTAATAAAAAATTAGGTTACAAAATGTATTCACTATGTTCCTGTTTATAATGTTCAAAATTATACCAATGTTTTGTCAACTTCTAAACTTACATAAAAAATAAAGTTCAAGTTTAAAAATATATACTTTGATGGTTATTGCTTACATATATTTTAAAATTCATGTTAAAATTTGCAACGTTTAAAGAAGGCTTTTTACTTTTTGCTTTCCTATTCATTCAATGTATATTAAAGTTAACAATTCTTCAGATACTAATTACATTTTAAAAAACCATTACATCAACATTTTACAAAAATACACGTTCATATTAAAATACTTACAAGTGTCAAAAATATATGTTAATAACTAAACAACTTGACAAACATATACATCACATTGCCGTCATTTTTTGACGGGCAAGTCGCTAGTAATAATATATTTAGCAAGTCTGAAAGTATCAGATGTACATGCAGACAAAAATGTCACTAAACATTTTTACACATACTATACCATGGTGATAAACCAGCATCTTGAGTCAACCTATTGCTGCCTAAAACATTGCTGGCTTCAATATCCAGGCAAAAATGTATTAGCTAGACAGAATTGCATTTTTGCACCTGATAACACTATCACTTGTTCTAAATTAAATGGAGCAAATCTAAAAGCATCAGAGATAGAAAGGGGTTAGGAATGCTACAGCCCTATTAAATTCCCTCAACATTGAAAAACGTAGCCCGTAACGCATATTAGCATGTTTTGAGGGGTATAGATGCAAACAAAGCAACTATAATTCTGCCACAATATAAATCCATACTACACCCTCATTTGGAATATTGAGTAAAATTTTGGGACCACTTTTTTTTAAGTGGAGAAAACTAACATATATTTAAGAATTGCATCATTCTTATAGAAGATGAAGGATAATGTTTTATGCCTTATACTGATATTTGTCTTCTTTTTATTATGCCTCATTTTTTTCTAGAACAGTTTATTATGGGATCTACTAAATCTAGTTATACAACTATTTGAATGTAAGTTGAATCTGACATTAACCACTTCTTTCTTCTCCTCTAATAATTTAGACCTTTTAATATTATCTACTTGTGAGTTAATTATAAATATTACTTCTCATTATACATTTTTTGCTCTAAAAGGACCCATTAATTGATTGCTTTCTATAACATTATGAATTATCTACCCATGGGGGAGGAGAAGGGGGGAGGAGAAGGGTGAAGGGTTACAATAGACAGTAGGGAGTGACTCAAACACAGTGGCAAGCACTTCACAATGTTAGAGCCATAGCAACATAAAATGTAAACTTCCTAAGGCAAGAAGTTTGCCTAGGAAAATGGTTTGAGTTAGAATTATTAGCGGTACAAGAAAAATTGGACTTAATATGCATTAATGCAACATGGTGGGATTACTGGACTGTTAATTTGGATGGATCTAACTTATTTAGGAAAGATACGGGTAATGGTAGTAGAGGAGGAGGGATTTGTCTGTATGGTAAGCCTGGATTTAAACCTGTAGTCAGAGAATATATTTATAGTAGGAACTAGCAACAACATTGAATCTTTGTGGGTTGCGTTAAATAGCGGAGGAGCTAATTCTAAACGAATATTGGTAGGAATATGCTATAAACCCCCAAATATAATTGAGGGTGATGAATTGCACTTATTGCTGCAGATAGATAATGCAGTTAAGCATGGTCAAGTTCTAATAATGGAAGATTTTAACTACCCTGAAATAAACTGGATAAATGAGACCAGCAGTTCATCTAAATGGAGCAGGTTCTTGACTGTACTCAGGGATAACTTTTTTACCCAGGTTATACAAGAACCTACTAGAAATGAAGCCATCTTGGATTTAGTCATCACACGTAATATTGATATAATGTCAAATGTGATCACTATTCCCCATGGGTTCCCCTATTTTAACAACACAGTTTCATTTGAGATTGAATACAAGAAACAGTTGTAAGGGGCCAACAACAACACTAAACTTTCTCTATAAATATACATACACACTGGCATGTACCATGTGAAAATAAAATAAATAGGAGTAAATCACATCCCACATAACAATGAATTAAACATGCATTTAAATTATACAACGAGGGAACAGAGGCAGCTTTATTTGAATATAAGGAAATCAACAAGGCTTGCAAAAGAGCTATTAGACTGGCAAAAATAGAAAATGAGAAGTTAGTTGAAAAGGAGAATAAGACTAAGCATAAAATATTTTTAAAATATATTAATGGGAAGAAGGAGAAGAAGGAAGATATAGGAACATTACAATATGAAACACGCCATCTGATAATTAGTTACCAGGAAAAGGTAGACGAGCTAAATAGGTTATTATCTTCGGTATATACAAGAAAGGTACCAGTGGTTGGCACACTGCAACAAAACGGGGCTACACTACATTCACATATAATAGTTGTCAAACTGAGATTTGTCATCACGCTTGCTAGCCTCACAAAGCGAGACGAGCCGTTTGCGGCCCAGAGGGTCGCAAATACAAGCCTCGAGAAGGGAGGCGAGCTGTTGAGGCAAAGAAGACTTTCGAACTCGGAGGACTTAGGCAATGAACGCCAAAGGCGCTCATTTAAATTCGAGCCTTGCGTAGCGAGGCGAGCAGTTGAGGCATGGAAACACGCAGGACTTAGGCTGAAATGAGCACCGAAGGTGCTCTTGCAAGCCTCGCAAAGTGAGGCAAGCAGTAGAGGCATTGAGGAACACGGGACTTTTGTAGGCTGCAAGCACTTGAGGAACGCGGGACTTCGAAAAAAAAAAATGCGAACTCCGTATCTCGGGAGCAAAGAATATCCGAACTCTGAAAAATACAAATGTTACGGCCGCACCGCAGAAATAAAAAAACAAGAAAAAACAACAAAAATTATTTTTTACAAATTAAAACACACTCACACACAGCGCAGGGGAGAGCCAGGAAGCCTGGGAGTGAGTTTGCAAGCGACTTTAAGCCCAATTTGCCGTGTTTTGGCACTCGAAAATTGGCTAAGCAAGAAAAAAAAGGCAGATGATAAATGTAAAAAAATCTTAAAACGTAATGAAAACGAGGCCAAGCACATTCGGACCTCGGAAAAATACCAAATTCTGCAAAATATGCGGGACTAAAAAAATACACTACAGCAAAGACACTAACACCTGTACGAAAAACGCCGGGCACGCGGGACTTTGAAAATAAAACCAACAGAAAGATTCAGCAGATACACACAGGAGAAACACACAGGGAAGGGACAGGGGGGAGATGCTGGAAAGAGACACATGGCATTCCCAAACACAAAACTTGCAGGTTAATAAACCCTGCAATGAGTGACCAGTAGAGTAGGCAGGAGGAAAGGATCACAATGATCGCCAATTGCGCTCATTGCAAGCCCCATGATGAGCGCCATAGGCGCTCACTGTGGGGCTCGCGATGAGCGCCGAAGGTGATCATTGCAAAGCAGGAGAGTTGAATTACACGAGGGGAGAGGCTCGCAATGAGCGCTGAAGGTGCTCAGAGGGCCAAAAGACTCACATTGTGTTGCCAGGCTTCAAAAGACTCACATCAGCATTGCCCGGCTTCAAATTGTATTGCCGTCATTTTTGGCAGGCAAGACGCTAGTCACTAAATAATTGGTTAACACAGGAAGAAATCCAAAGAGGTTGGAAAAAATAAATGTTAATAAAGCACCAGGTCCTGATGGAATACATCCAAGGGTACTGAGGGAACTGAGTTCTATAATAGCCAAACCATTATATCTAATTTTTCATGACTCACTTATCAGAGGGTCGCTACCAGATGAATATAAAAAGCTGATGTGATACCTATATTTAAGAAGGGAGCAAGAGCAAATCCAGGGAATTATAGACCTGTAAGCCTCACATATGTAGTTGGGAAGCTTTTAGAAAGTTAATAATGGACAGCATACAGCTTTTAGAATGGTTAATAAGGGACAGTATACAAAAATATGTCTATTTGAAAAAGATCATAAGTAGGAGTCAACACAGATTTCTGACAGATAGGTCATGTCAGAGAAATCTAATTAGTTCCTATGAGGAGGTAGTAACTTACCTCCTCATAGGAACTCAGTGGATGTAGTCTTTTTCAATTTTGCAAAGGCTTTTGATACAGTGCCACATGGAAGACTATTGTGCAAACTAAGAGATACAGGAATTGCAGTAAATATCTGCTCATGGATTGAGAGCTGGCTAAAAGACAGGAAGCAAAGTTTTTTTTGCAAATGGAATATACTCCGATTAGACTAATATGGTAAGTGGGGTTCATCATGGTTCAGTATTAGGTCCTCTCCTTTTTAACATATTTATTAACGACGTAGAAGTAGGACTCGAAAGTATAGTCTCCATTTTTCCTGATGACACTAAGTTGTGCAAGGTAATTAAATCAGATAATGACGTGCTTTCCCTCCAAAGGAATATACATAAATTAGAGAAATGGGAGGCTAAATGGCAGATGAGATTTAATACAAATAAATGTAAAGTAATGCATTTGGGAAGGAAAAATAGCCATGCAATTTATAATCTTAATGGAGCAAATAATTTGGAATATGGAATTTTGGGCACCACTTCATAAAAAGGACATTTCAGAAATGGAAAAAGTACAGAAAAGGGCAACAAAACGAATAAGGGGAATGGAGGGGCTAAATTATGAAGAAAGACTAACCAAATTAAACTTATTTTCGCTAGAAAAAAGGCGTCTATGAGGGGATATGATTGCCTTATTTAAATACATCCAGGGTCAATATAAGGCTTTGTCAAGTGAACTTTTTATAGCAAGAGATTTTCAACTGACAAGAGGACATCCCTTGAGGTTAGAGGAAAAAAGATTTCACCTTAAACAAAGAAAATGGTTCTTCCCAGTTAGGGTGTTTTAAACTGTGGAATTCTCTACCAAAAGAGGTGGTGACAGTGAATTCGATAGATAACTTCAAAAAGGGGTTAGATATATTTTTGAATAAAGAGGGCAATCAAGGTTATCCTAGATAACTAGCAAAGGAATATTGATCCAGGGAGAAATTTGATTGCCAGTTTCTGGGATCAGGAAGAAATGTAGCTTTTTTTTTTCTTATGAGACAATTGGCAAAGTTTCAATGTTTTTTTTTTCTGTTTGCCTTCCTCTGGATCAATTAACAATTAATAACAAATAGTCCACATATTAAAAAGATCAAGAGAGATCTAAAAAGGTTGAACTTGATGCACTAACAGTTTTTATTAAACCTCAAATACTATACTATTATTAACAACTAATTAATTAATAACTAAGCCGCATATTGCTGATCAGAGGAGATCTTAAAAGGTTGAACTTGATGGACTGAAAGTCTTTTTTCAACCGTAATTACTATGTAACTATGTAACTATGTAAGGGGTATCTAATATAGAAAGGGATTTGAGAGTACTTGTGAACAACCACTTAGGTAGCAGTGCTCAATGCCAAGCAGCAGCTGCAAAGGCAAGTAAAATATTAGCATGTATTAAGAAGGGTATATAAATGGAACGCAGATATAATTCTGTCACTGTAAAAATCCCTAGTACGCTCTTATTTGGAATATGGAGTACAATTTTGGGCACCACTTCATAAAAAGGACATTTTAGAGCTGGAAAAAGAACAGAGAAGGGCAACAGAGGGCATTCAAAGTTATCCTAGATAAAAAGCGAAGGGATATTGATCCAGGGAGAAGTTTGATCGCCATTATCTGGGGTCAGGAAGGAATTTAGCTTTTTCTTCCCATTAGGAGACAATTAGCACATTTTAAATGTTTTTTTTTTTGTTTGCCTTCCTCTGGATCAATTAACAATGAACAATTATTAACAAATAATCCACATATAAACAGGATCAGAAGAGATCTAAAAAGGTTGAAGATGATGGATTAAAAAGTCTTTATTCAACCTCAAATACAAGGTAACGCATTAAAATGGCCCCCATGGTAATGATATATTGCATTGCATTATGATACTGTTTTTTTCTGAACATTTTTGAAAATATACTTGACTTTTGATCTATTCAAATTTGCTATATTGGGTCTGTACATTCCAAACCTCTGTTGATTTTTTTGTAAAACAAAATGTATTGATATTTTATGTTAATTATAATTAGAAAGTGTATTCACTTTCCAATACAATATGTCTACTTGGAATGAAACAAGGATACCCATAGAGATAAAGGCATGGCAGTTGGCGTTTAAAGGGCTACTGTAATTTACCACTATTTTGCTACTGTTTTTTTTGTAATAAAATTAAATTGATCTCCTCCAGGACCCTCATGACACAAAGTCTAAGCACTACACTAATTATCCTAACTATACCCCATTAACCCAACCCTGGGCCTATTTAACCCTAAAAAAAACACCTAATTACTGAAAATAATAATATACATTACTGAAAACAAAAAAATACATTACTGAAAATAAAAAAACAGAACACTATAGAAAATAAAAAAAGAACACTACATAAAATAAAAGAAGCCACATTACTGAAAATAAAATAAAAAATTACAAAAAAAGTACAAAATCTAATTTACCAGAAACAATAACACCTAATTTGCAAAAAATAAAAACACCCCACAACTACAGAAAATAAAAAAAGAATTACTTACCTAAAAAGGAAAATACATGCACATATAAACATAACATTACAATGCATCAATATATACAGTTCAAATATTCCCCTAACTACATACTGGCTGAAGGCATCTGCACCTTCTGATTGGCTGTTGTCATTGTCAATCAGATTGCAGCCAATCAGAAGGCGCATATGCTTTCAGCCATATCACAATGGGATATACCCCGTGGTCTGATTGGCTGAAGGCAATAGTGCCTTCTAATTGGTTTGAAAAAGATTGGCAGGTCCATCAGCCAATCAGAATGGGAAATAGGGGTGTATCCCATTCTGATTGGATCACACCATGGCGCCTTCTGTTCGGCTGAAATTTGATTGACAGTGTTATCAGCCAATCAGAAGGCGCCATTGACATTTTGTTACCGGAAGAAGCCCTAAAAGCCTCATTAGTGTCAAGCAGCTCCTCCAGGGCAGAGCTCTGTTAAATTTTTTTAGAGCAGCATTTTTTTTTAAGACCCAGCCAGGGAAGAAGAGGACAAGGACGGGGACATCGCAAAAAGGTAAGTTTAATATTTATAATGTTTAGTTTATTATGTTTGTGTTTATTCTTTGACTAATGATAGGGGTAATGTATGTAGTTAGTTTTAGATAGGGGTTAATGCATGTAGATAGGTTAATAATGTATTCAGATAGGGTTTAATGTATGTAGATAGGTTTAGATAGGGGTAAATGTATGTAGATAGGGTTTAATGTATTTAGATAGGGGTTAATGTAGTATGTAGATAGGTTAATACTGTATGTAGATAGGGGTTAATAGTATGTAGTTAGGAGCATATTTGAACTGTATATATTGATGTTTTGAATGTTTATTTGTGCATGTATTTTCCTTTTTAGGTGAGTAATAATTTTTTAATTTTCTGTAGTAGTGGGGTGTTTTTATTTTTTGTAAATTTGTTTTTTATATTTTGGGTAAATTTGGTTTTATTATTTTTTGTACATTTTTTTTTTTTCAGTATTGTGGGTTCTTTTTTTTATGTAGTGTTCTTTTTTTATTTTCTATAGTTTTCTGTTTTTTATTTTCTATAGTGTCCTGTTAATTAGGTGGGTTTTTTATTTTTTGTATTTGGTGTTGGGTAGGTAGTGTATATGTTAATAGGGTAGTGTAGGAGGGGGTTAATAGGATAGGGGTTTACTGGGTACATTGGTGGTTAGATAGACCCAATTAGGGTTAAATAGGCACTGTTAGGATTAAATAGGCCCAGTTAGGGTTATAGGGTCCAGTTAGGGTTAAATAGGACCAGTTAAGGTTAAATATGCCCAGTTAGGGTTAGATAGGTCAAGTTAAGGGGTTAAATAGGTAGTGTTAGGGTTCAATAGGTATTGTTAGGGTTATTGGGTCCAGATAGGGTTATATATGTACAGTTAGAGTAAAATAGGCCCAGGGTTCGGTTAATGGGGTATAGTTAGGGTTAATAGTTTAGTGCTCAGACTTTGTGTCATGAGGGTCCTGAAGGACCCTCATGCCACTTATAGTGTTATTATAGGAGTTAAATAGTGTCCTATAGTGGTCTATATAGACCCCTATTGGACTTATGGGGTTAAATAGAGGATTGTGAGGGTCTGTATAGAACCCCATAAATGATGGGGTTAATTAAGGGCTCATGGGCTCTGTATAGAGCCCCATGAGTGATAGGATTAAATAGAGGCTTATGGGGGTCTGTATAGACTCAATAAGTGCTGGTGTTAATTAAGGGCTCATGGGTCTCTGTATAGAGCCACATGAGTGATAGGGTTAATTTTTATTTAGCGCAGGACCATTACAGTCCTTTAAGGACCCGCAAGGCAGGATATTTGAATTTAAAATGCAGTGGGTGTACCGATCATGACCCCCACTGCAAGGGTTAATGTGTGGACATTGTGGCGGTCAGCATTAGGGGGTTAATTTTAGGTGCTGGGGGGTACTTACTCAGTACCCCCTCTCCCAGCTTTAACTATTAGTGTGCTGCAGGGCCATTTAAGGACTCGCAGCAGGGAATTTAAACTTTTTAATTGCAGTGGGGGCCCCAATCATGACCCCCACTGCAAGGGTTATTGTGGGAACATTGTGGGGGTCCCCAATGTGGGGACCATGCAGGGGTCTCATGTGGGAATGTGGGGGGGTGTTAGGTGCACTGTGGACATATCAGGGACCATACGTAAGGGCTCCTAAAGCCCTTGCGAGTCCTCCTAAGCATCCTGCATTTGCGCTTTGTTATCTGGGATACTTTGTCAGTGTGGGAGGGATCGGGCAGGTGAATAGGGATTTGCATTTTCTGGGCTGCGAAAGTCAAACATCAAAGGCTTCAGACTGGTGTAAGCTTTGTATTGCAGGTATGCCATTTTCGTACGGCCGTCACTCGGAACCGGATCCAAGGTTGCAAAATGGAGGCAATTGAATAGCAACTTTGCCTGCTGTGCCCCCTCTCCCTCCCCTGTGTCTCTTCGCCCCTCTCCCTCCCCTGTGTCTCTTTCCTTCCCTCCCTCATGTCTCTTTCCCTCCCCCTCCCTTTCCCCTTATCATCCTCCTAATCGTCCCTCCTCATCCTCCCTCATCATCCCTTTCCCCCTCTCCAATTACCCCCCCCTTTCCCCTCTCTAATGACATGACGTCACATGCGCGTCACGTCATTAGCATATGCCGGGTTCCAACACAGCCGGAAGACAAGCTGTGTTATTATCCAAAAGGATAAGGAATAACCATTAGTACTATATAACACTGCGAAGAAAAATTTGCAAAAAAAGTGTGTTATGCTACATTTAGTGGGGGTATAGAGCTATCTTTAAGTCATAAGGTTCTTTAAATAAAAAAGTAGCTTGACAGTCCATCCAAGTAAGCTTGAAAACAGTTCTTTGACACAAAAAGGAATTTGCAAATGGGGACCTATAGGTATATGATAACCTTATAACTTTTATGTATCTCCAGTATCTATGGGGTTCATAGAATGTTGCCAAAAAAGGCCAATAGATCAGAACAGTAACAGTTTAGATCTCACCATCTGCCCACGAGAATCTTAAAGTTAATAGAGTGTAATTCAGAGGCAAACCAGCTGGCTGTTTTCAGTGAAAAAATAGCTGGATCATTTAGAGGGCTAGCCTTTGCCTGCTTAGCGTGTGTTTATGCCAGATCCAAACATCAGTAGAACATAAGGTTGCACTGCAAATAACTGTAATCACTGCTTTCTGTCTTTTAGCCAGCTCTCAATCCATGATCAGATATGTACTGCAATTCCTGCATCCCTTTGTTTGCACAGTAGTCTTCCATGTGGCACGGCATAAAAAGCCTTTGCAAAATCCCAAAAGACTTCATCCATTGAGGTGCCTCGATCCAAATTCTTATTATCCTCCTCATAGAAGTGTATTGGGTTTCTTTAAATGAACTATCCCGCATAATGGCCAGTTGAAGCCTACTTATAATACTGATCAAATAGTAGTAGCCCTTATTAACCCTTCTAAAAGCTATAGTACCTGCTACAGAAGAGAGGCTTACAGGTTTATAATTTCCTGGATTTGCTCTTGCTCCCTTCTTAAATATAGGTATCTCATCTGCTTTTCTCCAGTCACCTGGTAACAACCCTGTGTTGAGTGAATCTTGAAAAAATAGATGTAATGATTTGGCTATTACACAACCCAGTTCCATCCGGATCTGGGGAGTTAATAACATTTATTGTTTTCCAACCTCTTTTGGATTTACAAAACAACCAAAGACTTTGCATGACCTGGAGGCATTTTGCAAAGATGAATGGGCAGCTATACCACTAGAAATAATTTGGGGCCTCATAGACAACTATTACAATAGACTGCAACCTGGCATTGATGCTAAAGGGGACATTACACGGTAATAAAATCTAAGGGTATGTAAACTTTTGACCAGGGCCATTTGGTTGATTTCTGTTATCATCATGATTTAAAAAGGAGCCAAACAACTATGGGATAAATAAATGGCTTCATATGATCACATTAATAAAATACATTTTTTTTGCATGATCAGTTATATTTTTAAAATACATGCAAAAAATTCACAATTTTTGCCAGGGTATGCAAACATTTGAGCACAACTGTATATACCAAAGAAAATAACCTATTTAACTTATCTGCCTTTTCCTGGCAAAATATACTAAATATGACTAAATATCAGATGGCCTGTTTCACATTGTAATGTTCCTGTAGCTTACTTCCTGGCCTTCTTCCAACTAATATATTTTAAAAATATTTTAGGGTTAGTCTTACTCTCTTTTGGAACTAATTTTTCATTTTCTTTTTTAGCCAGTCTAATAGCCCCTTTGCAAGCCTTGTTGATTTCCTTGTACTTCTGTAAAGCAGTCAAATGCCTGTTTTTTTACTCTGTATCTTGATCTTTAAATCATTGTTAAGTCACAATGGATGTGATTTACTCCTTTTACTTTTATTCACACATGGTATATGGTGATAAGTATGTATATGTAGTAAGGATTTAAATGTTGTCCATTTATGTTCAGTGTTTTTCCAAATCAGTTCTCTGTACCAGTCTGTGCTTTATATTGCTGCCATTAGACCGTTAAAATCTGCTCTTTTAAAATTGAGAGTTTTTGTTAGTTCCTTACATTTTTTTTTATTCAATCTCAAATGAGACTGTGTTGTGATCAGTGTTTCCCAAAGGTTGCCCAATTTCAACATTTGATACCTTATCAATATTATTTAAATTAGGAGGATGCAGTGCTTTTATACATTTACATTAGCAGATATGACTATTTCCAAGTACCATCTGCTTTTAAAGTTATTTTTTATTCTTCTGATGTATCTTGACCCAAGAGTTCATGATTTGGTTACAGCGATGAAAATGTCATATGTGAAAATGTTCACATACTTGTTATTATTTGGGTCTCTCTCTCTGAAAGGGTTAAATTAAGGAAGGAACATTAGTTTTCCAGGAGACTGTGTCAGGTGTGTGTGTGTGTGCATAGAAGTGTCAACTACAATGTTCCAGGATCCTGAGCTTTTTAATAAATGGATTCAGAAGCACAAAAAGATAGCTGACAAGCCTGACCTTTCGATTGTCACTGTTACTGAAGTTTCGTCAGAAAGGCATGAAACATGAAAACTGTTTCTAAGTTTATTAGTTATACATGATTTGAGGTTATCGCCTGCAAGTGACAATTATAGCATTTGTAAGTTACTGTAGCCCGTAAAGGAGCCTGTAAGTTATTTTGCTATTCAATTAGCTTTTTTTGCAAACCGCAAACGGGCTACGCGTTATGGTCTTGAAATCCTTTCTGTTGTTAAAACTGGAACTTACAGGCCATCGAAGCCTTTTGATCTTTCCCGTCCGCAAGAGTTACAATCGCTAAAATCGCAAATCGTTATTCAATTGCTTCAATTTCACAAGCTTGCAAATGTTTTCATTACTATAAACGGCAAATGTAGAAGAAAATCCTATGAGCACTAGAGAAGACTCACAAAGGGTTTAAAGACATGTCCGTAGAACTGTAAAAGTAAATAAAAAATCAATACTGCACTTTCGGCCCGTAACTTGCGGGGTTGTTCAATTGAATAGCAATTGAATAGCACTGTAATTGTAGCAGTGAGAGGCTGCAGCAGGCCCACAGACATACCGCCTGTATGCAGGCTTCTAATTGAATGAAGCTCATAGTTTTTAATGTTTATTTGCCAAACATATAATATGCAAACTGTATTTCCGTTTTGGTGTTCTGGTTGCAACTGGCTACTCAAGCTGTTTTACATAACTAAATAAAAATGCCATTAACCCCAAATATGAATACCATAAAGGGCAACAAACAGACCTATACAATAGCAGATCAGCAGCCTCATTATATTTGCGCTACGTGTTAGAACGTAGCAGGTAACGTAGAAAGAAGGACTTACGGCTATTAAATTAGCCCAGTAAACGTCCCTGCAGACGACTTGTTGCAGGACGTCCAAAAAATGCCTATGGGACGTGAATCGTAAAATCTTCACAGCCCACAAATCCTTTGATCTGTCAAGCCCGTAACCGCTACAATTCCAATCATGCTATTAAATTGGAACGAAGTCCGTAACACACAAATGGAGCCCAAAGCCCTACGAGTGCTGGAGAGGACTCATAAGGGGGGTAAAGTCCAATCCGTAGCACTTTAAATGCAAATATACACACACTACTGTACATTTATTAACAGGGAAAGTGATGTTAGATCTTAGAATTAATATCACAACATTCTCAAGCTCGCAAATCAGCCCCCAAAAAATACTTTATTTGTTTAATTTCCATGTTATATCAATCACGGCAATCAATGTGCTAATACATATACTGTAACTCACATGTAATAGAATATCATATTTACGGCTTTATTAATATTGCATTACTGTGGAATGTGGTTCAGATCGCAACTTGTAATTGAAGCCAGTAGAACTTTGAAATCTACCCTCCCCTTTTTCAGTGACGTAACACTAACAATCTCTTTTTCCATTGGCTCTGTCTAAACCCGTAACTATGGTCTACACTGATTGATCGTCCGCAAGGCCGCAAATCCAACGTTCTACGAACAAGCTACGATTTGCCTCTCCAGCCCGTAGCTTGCAGCCTATTCTAATTTAATAGCAAAGTAACTCGGTCACTTATTAGTGCACTTTTTATTGATACTCAGAACCACAGTCCTCATTGTAGAATACTGTGTAATAGCACCCTTTCCAAATTATTATTTAAAGTTCTAAGTGTGTGCAAAAAATAAATATATATGATGTTCTCGCTCTAAGCAGATTGTTTAATTTGTGGGGGAAAATTGTGGGCAACAGTTGGCCCTCATGTAGCCCTCAGACAATTCCCAGTGGGAGAGCATGTCTCTATTTTGTCTCTAGCAATTATCTTTCTCTTGCATTTCAATAGGGAAATTATCATTATCATTTTACTAATTAATCCACCTCTGGCTCTCTGTGTCACAAAAGGGAACTATCCTCAGTGACTACATACAGAGTACAGAGATTGAAAATAGAGTAAATGCCTTTTAAAATAGCTTCACTGAGCTAATAAAGTACAGGAAACAAACCACACGTCCACATACTCAAATGAAATCTCCCCATTGAGTCTCTCCCACTGTCCACTAATTAACCAACACACCAAGCTGAGGATGCGGATTTCAGCAGGGGGTATTCCCAGGTGTTGCTGTAATGCCAGCAAGTCTCATCCCTTATCTTCTGGTATATGTAGATGCACATAGACACCCCCCACTCGGGGAACAAGCAAGGGAATAAGTAAGGGAAACAGAATTTAGCTTAGCCGGGGCTCAGCTGGGATCTTAGGCACTGGGACAGATACCATGTTCATTGTTGCACTGTGCCCCAGTGATCATATTTGCTATGTGTAAAACAAAAAACTAAAAATCATTGTGACTTTTGGGGCATATGTGTGCCCCTTCAAGTTAAAGAGGCTGTCAGTCACTGTTCTCTGAGATTTTAAGCTTTTAAACCGATTGCTTTTAGAAATTCCTTTGTTATCAAATGAAAAAAGCCAGTTTCCTTAACAATTCAGGTGGACATAAAAGGAAAGGAAAACATAGTCATAGAGTAACCCAATTTATTAAACAGGTAAAGGTAAAAATATAACAGCAAAGTGACTTCATACATTACTTATTTATACAACACGACATGAACCTATTTAGAAGTCCAGTCCAATAGTTTGAGTCCTTCTCTCCAGTTACAGACAGCATACACATTGTGGACACTCACTGACTCTTCCATATACTCCAAAATTTAAACTGAGAACTGCATGTGAGTCTGTATGATGGTCACATGGATAAATGGTGAGTGTTGGAAACTGACACTGGTGACTGACGCGGAGGCTGCACAGGCTTCCTGGGTCAGCACGTAGCGTCGCGTGACCCAGCAGAGCCTGTGAGGCAGTCAGCCTATCAAGAGCGTTGTGCGTCCGCATTTCACGCCGTTTAGCACAGCAGCGCAGTCTCCCGACTGAAACGGACGGAGGTCTGAGGTCCTGCAGCAATAGATTGAAAGTAGGAGGTTAAATACTGAGATTTGAGCCCCAGCTTACTAGCACATAAGGGGCATACTGTCAGGCTAGGCATGCTTGTTTGTGTAACCTTTTTTCACCATTTTGTGTTGTCTTGTCCCTGTCTTTTCTGTGCTGTGGGTGTGTGTAGTGAGTGGTTTCTTAGACTGTTTCTGTGCTGTCTTTTGTGGTCTCCTTTGTGTGCCTGTATAATATGGATGCAGAAGACTTAGAGGCCTTACTGGCCGATGTCAGGATCCGGGCACTAAGCCAAGGGGTCAGGTGGGTGCCGGACAGGCTGGGACCCCCCATGCCTTCTGCGCTTGGCCCTCAGCCCATTGAACAGGAACAGCCTGCGGTGGCTGGTGGCCTGGTCAATACCGGAGGTGTCAGGGGGACATATTCCCATCCCATCAGTGTAGGGCTAGCAGACCCCTGTCCATCAGTAGGCAGAGCCACAAGAGAGGAGGGGGCTATGGGTAAGGGCAGCCAGGACCCCATACCCCCCAAACAGGTGAGAGCCAGGCCCACGGGCGGTGAAGGTGAGGGCCTAGAACTCCGGCCACCACCGGTCACTTTGCCTAAAGGTCATAGGCCACGACAAAGGTCAAGGAACACCCCGTTACCACCCCGTAAAGGGGGTGAGGGGGTAAGAGAAAACCCGGGAGCCCAAAAAAAGCTCCTACAGACCCTCGTTTTACCGACCATGCGGTCCCTATGACTTCCCGTGCTAACAGTGCTTCTGGTACTTTACAGGGACGCACACTAAGCAGTGAGCGGGACATGGCGACGACAGGAGAGAGACAGGACAGAGTGGTCAGCGAAATGAACAGCCAGGACAGCATGATCATAATCGATGACGTGCCAGTAACAGCAGCAGTGGCGAGGCTGGCGCGTCCCACTCGAGCTAGGATGGCTACAAGCAGGTACAGTCCACTGCTATTCACACATACCCCACTAAGAGCTGAGACTGAGGGCGAGACGGTTAGGCCACAGCAAAAGGGGGGCTATGACCGACCAACAGTCAGACCTTACAACGCCTAATGAAGTCTCAGGGGAACCCCTACGGGGGGCGGCAGAGGCTGCGGCGCTAGCTTACTCCAGCCGCGCAAGCATAGGTGACCAGGACCACTCCTCAGGGGAGGAGCGGACAGTATGGGCACGTGCATGCAGGTCACGGAGTACTCCTCTTGCACCCACAGGTCTGGAAGGAGATCCAGATCGAGAAGCAGGAGATCCTGCCGGTGCAGCTGTGCCTGCACTGGATCAGAGAGGAGGAGCCCGCAGAGGGCCAGGCAGTCAGATTCCCCTGAGCGTCAGAAAAGACGCAGAGATACCCCATTGGCTGTTTCCACTCCTAGGCTTCCGGAAGCAGGTGAGCGCACAATGTTGGGTCGCGCAGCAGAAAAGGAAGAAAGTGAACCCCTGCACACAAAGGCTGTTTTTTTTTGGTCACTTAAGACCCTGTTAGCTACACACAACATTACAGTCAGTGAGCAAGAGATGGGCTCGTTGATAGGGGGGTTAGCGAAGAGCGCACGGTCCGAGTCATCTACTAGTGGGGCGGTGGTGCAGGCAGCACAGGCCGCAGACAAGGGGACGGTCGGGCCACCCGAGCTGGCGGTGCGACAGCAGGCAGTACCAACACAGGGGTTACCTATGCAGCCATGAGACCCATAGTCTTGTGCTCGTTGGATAACTTAGGTGCGCATCTTACCCAAGAGATTAAGGAAAAGATCTGGAGGAGGGAATTTGTAAAATTGTTCTCCCTTCTCCCCATGTCCAGACAACTGGAAGTGGGTGAGAGGGGCCTCCGGGAGGGAGATGATCGTCGTAAGTCCTTTAGGTGACTGCCCAGGACGTTCGATACCTGGCTTCAAGCCTTCTCCATCTTAGCCTGTGTACTATGTGAGCGACACCCTGAACAGAGTTCAAGTTTGCTCGTTTACATAGACGAAATTCGTAATGCCCACAAAGTCTATGGGGGCATGGCATGGTGGCGGTATGATGAGGAATTCCGCCAGTACTTGGCCTCCAGGCCAAACATGGCGTGGAGTGACAAAGTGGTGGCATAATGGTTGAACATTATGACACCGATGCAAGTCATGCTGCCATTTCGTAGCGGGTCTGGTGGAGCAAAAGCCCCCCCCCCCGCCGCGGGAACGGGTCTCAAGACCTGTTTTGCATACAATGAGGGGGTCTGTAGATGGGCCCCGAATTGCAGGTTCAAGCACGCATGTTCTACCTGCGGGTGGGAGCATCCCCTTGCTAGATGTGGCAGAACAAAAGATGGTAGTAGAGGAGGAGAGCCTCCTGCAAAAGGGCAGGACACCCATATACCTCCCCGCCATGTTGCCGTGGCTAAAACGTTACGGTACTTTGGCTGGCAATGCCAACGCCGCTCACCTCCTGGAAGAAGGGTTCCGGGAGGGCTTCCAAATTCCATGCGGCATAGATATACAAGGTCTCTTGGTTCCGAACTTGCGGTCAGCTAGGGAATTCCCAGGGGTAGCGGCAAAAAAAGTTCTGAACGAGGTCAAACTGGGCAGGATGGCGGGGCCATTTGCATCCCCTCCTATTCAGGACTTGGTCGTCTCTACGCTCGGGTCGTCCCCAAGAAGGAGAAGGGAAAATTTAGATTAATACAACACCTTTCCTATCCCAGTAAACGACGCTATCTCAAAAGACCAGGCTACTGTGTCTTATGAATCCTTCTACCGGGCGGTCGAGATGGTCAGGCGGGCGGGCGCCGGGGCGCTTATGGCAAAAGTGGACATTGAAGCAGCATTCAGGTTGCTGCCGGTCCATCCATCGAGCCACCGGCTAAACTAGGTTGTTTCGTCGATGGCAGCTATTTCATCGACCTATGCCCACCCATGGGGTGCTCAATCTCGTGTGCTTACTTCGAGGCTTTCAGCAAATTCTTGCAATGGGTTGCGAGCCTGGAAGCAGTGTACAGGAGCATTACGCACTACCTCGATGATTTCCTGTTTGTCGGTCCAGCCGGGAATGACGCTTGCTGTTTCATGCTGGAGGTTTTCACCGGAATCTGTCAAGATTTCGGGGTACCACTGGCCCATAACAAAACTGAGGGCCCCACGACTAAGTTGACCTTCCTGGGGATTCGGATCGATTCCACAACAATGGAATGCAGTCTTCCCTGGGAAAAATTGGTGGACAAGCGAGCGGAGCTCAGTGCGCTGCAAGGCACGCTTAGGGTGTCCCTGCGATGGTTGCAATCCATTTTAGGGAAGTTACATTTTGCATGCAGGATTATCCCCATGGGGAGGATATTCTGTAGGAGGATGTCACTTGCTACCGCAGGCATCGCGAAACCACATCATTTCATTAAAGTTTCTAGGGCTATGCGGGACGGCGCAAGGGTATGATCAGTTTTCCTTGCCGAGTTTAACGCCCGTGTGCTTCTTCAAAAGAAGAGCACCACCAATGCAGAGTTAGAGCTTTACACGGATGGATCCGGACCGGTAGGCTGCGGGGCATATTTCCAGGGGAGATGGTGCGCCGCGGTTTGGCCGGAGGAATGGGTAGTGGCAGGTTTGACAAAGAACCTTACATTCCTCGAGTTATTCCCCATTGTGGCAGCAGTACACATCTGGGGTCCGGCTTTCCGGGACCGGCGAGTTTTATTCCACACAGATAAGATAGTGGTGGGGGAGGCCGTAAATAACATCACGGCAACATCCAAAAATGTTGTACATATGGTTCCAGGTGAGACATGTTCCAGGGGTAGAGAACGGGATCGCTTATGCCCTTTCTCGGTTTCAGGAGGAGCGGTCCAGGGCATTGGCCCCTCAGGCGAACGCCCTGGGGGAATGCTTTCCCGTGGAGCTCTGGGAGCTTGGAGCTGCCAGGTGACGAGACTCGTTAGACAGTCTTTTGCCCCGGCAACATGGACCGCATACAGACGCATGTGGGCAAAATGGGATGGCCTAGTGGCAATGGCCGGTGGTACTACGACGGAAGATAAGACCATAGGGATCCTGCTTTGGTACCTGCTGCAGTGCGCCGAGCAAGGTGAAACAAGAGCCGTAGTAGGGAGACAGGTCACGGCGCTGGCTTTCATGTTTAAGCTGGCTGGGCAGAGGGACCTTACAAAGGAGTTTCTAGTGCGCAAGATGGTACACGGAATGTTCAACGGTGATCGGAGGCCAGATAGCAGGCGGCCGAATTACCTTTTCCTTGTTACTGAGAGTGGCTCAGGTGTTGGTGGTGGTATGCAGAACCCCCTTTGAATCTCTACTTTTCCGTACTGCTTTTTCCCTGGCGTTCTTCGGAGCGTTTCGGATAGGGGAGTAAGTCGCAAACGGTAGACACGGTTCTGAGGGACTGCAAGTGGTGGATACCTGCCTGAGGGAAGGCATGGTAGTGATATGGTTACGGAGGTCTAAGACCGACCAAGTGGGAAAAGGAAAAGAGGTGGTTCTACACCAGGTTGGCACGGAGTGTTACCCCTATGCCTGTACAGAGGAGTACCTTACACATGGACCGGCGGGACGGTGTTCACTGCTGGTTCACGCTGATGGGACGGCGTTATCCCGTTATCAATTCAAAAAAGTGTTAAAAAGCGCATTGCAGCGTCTCGGGCTAGATCAGTCAGAGTTTGGGTCACACGCTTTCCATATTGGGGCAGCTACGGAGGCAGCCAGGTTCAGGTTTGCCCGACGCTGCAGTAAAGCGTATTGGTAGATGGGAGTCAGAACGCTTTCGTTCCTACGTGAGGCCGAGGGCAGTGGTCTAATGGATGTTGCTTTCTGCTTTCAGGAGGACAGAAGCAACTGTGGATCGTGGGCCATTCGTATGTGTACTGGGCCCACAGGTTAGCCCCAGTTACGGAAGGAAAGACGCAACTGGGTTTCCCTGTTACGGACTTGCACGTGCGGTGGTGCGGGATTCGCGGGCTTGGGTAGGCGCAAGTGGATGGGCTGTTGGACACATATGCACAGCGTTACGGTCAGCCCAGCGTTATATTAATTCATGCCGGCGCGCACGATCTGGTAACGGTGCCCATGAGGAGGATGCTAAAGGTCATGAAGAGAGACATAGAAAAATGGACGAAGAAGTTCCCGGGCACGTTTATGATTTGGTCAGAGATGATTAAAAGACGATCCTGGCATAACGCTCAAGACCCCGTCTGTTTGGATGAATCAAGACAGAAGATCAACCAGCAGCTGACAAGTTTTGTTAGGAAGTTGGGGTTCGCTGCCATCCGATATAAGGAGTTTGAGCCTGTCGGTGCCAACAAGTTTTTCGGTAAGGACAAGGTACATCTTACGGAGATCAGGCTGGAGTTAATGATGCTGGAGTTCAGGGAGAGCGTAGTACGGGCTTTGGCTTTGATAGATAGCAGGGGGGGATCGCAGTCTCATGAGGCGTCCCTCGTGTGCTCTGTGGCGGGAGGTGAGTTGCCCGGCCCACTGGCCTAAGTGGGCATTGGCCCTACCTCACAGGGCGTGCTTAATATAAGCATTGGGGCTTTGGGCAGGGCCCAAAGCGTGAGGTCACTGTCCGTGGCCGGGCTCCTCCCCCGGTAAAAGTATTGCGGTACTTTGTGTACATAATGTTATGTCTTGTTAAATATATAATTGTTTATAAATAAAGCTGTGGCCCGCTGTTTTCTCCCAATCAGTCGTCGTGTCCATTATTTCATCATCCAAGCCTAAATAGATCATGCATGGGTCATGTGTGTCTTGTGGGTGTAAATGGAAGTCTAGCATTGCTAGTCTGTATGTGCAAGTGATGAGAAACATACTGTAGTTGTATATGCAAGTTGGAATATGGTACTACAATTGTGTGCTAGTGTGTGAATCAATAAGGCTGGCAGTGCACTTCAGCTCAGTGCAAATGAGTGGAAGACTGGAACTCTAGCAGTGTGTAAGTGGGAGAGGGTATTGTAATGATTTGTGCTTGTGTAATTGACACCACTGTATGTGCATGAATTGGAAACTGACATTGCCATTGTGTACATTTATGTATCTACACAGTGAAAGAAAGACTGCCATTTATGGTGTTTAGTTTGTGTGTACGATTAGGACACATTGCCATTTCTCTGTGTGTGAATAAACATCTATGAGTAGAATAGAAGGCTAATACTGTTGTTGTTACTAGGAAAAGAACAGAGTGCTGGGCATTGCTGTCACTGTGTGTGTGAACTATGAGCTAATGATACTATTGTGTGTTAGAATACAATTCTGTCATTGCACTTATGATAGACAGATAAATAGATAGATAGATAGATAGATAGATAGATAGATAGATAAATAGATAGACATTGCTTTTCACATAAATAAAAGCAACACCACACTCTTAGAAACTATGGATAATTGAAGAAGCAACATGAACCAAAACAGTTGAACAGTGCAAATTCAAGATGCATCAACCGAACTTCCCACACAGGTTGGTAGAATTTTAGCAGTTTACTATCCCCAGTTTATGTTGTCCATAGTGCAGGTAGAAACAAGTATAACAGCCTTAAGTCAAATTGTGTGATGGAAAGATGTCTCTAGCAGCTGTGTGGTTGTAGGAGCGGAACTACCACTGGTGCAGGCAGTGTGTGTGCAGTTTTTAGGCCCAGCCCCCTGCGCCCCCTCAGATACACCAGTTCTTCCCAAGTTATACAACTTTTAAAGAAAATGAAATCTCACTTTAACCACTTCTTTCTTCACTTCTAATAATAGGGCCCCATGGCATTGCTACACTCCTGCTCCACTAAACAAGCAGAAAATTCTACTCCCAACTGACTTCCACCAACCTTCTATATCTCTCAGAAATTTAAGTGCAGACCACAGTGAGACAAAATAAACTAATTCATCTTCATATTCCAGAACAGAGGCAATCTTGATGGGCTAAAAGTCTTTTTTCAACCTCAATTACTATGTTACTATGTAACCTGAATGGGAAATAATTTCATTAATACAAATAAAATGTATTTCCTTATTGAGGTTTCTTTGATAAAGAATTCTCCAGTTCCTAACTAACACCACATTAGCAGCCAGCATAAATGATTAAAACAATCTATTCCCAGCATGTGATAAGGTCTTTCATGATTTCCCCAAGGAGTGTGTTGATTTTAACAATAACAATTAAATTTTAAGGTGCTGATCACTACATATTCTTTTTGTAAAAATAATGGATGAAAATTTCAGTAATTCTTAATTCTAGATAAGATAGTAAAGCCCTTTAGTAAGCCTACCTCTTGATCCATCGCATGTCGGTTCCAGGATTATTTACTCCAGCACTGGAGGAAGATATGAGAGGCACCCAGCAAAACCTTTCTCTGCTTCCTTTACATGTAATAGTCATGGTCAGTGAGGTCTCTGGAGTTGGGTATTGATTGGAGAAACCAATTTCCTCCTAGAAGGTCACCATATCACTGTGGCTGCTCGATTTGCCTATTTCGAGATATCAGTCCAGCTCTAATCCCCGCTTGGTCACCCACAGATGCTAAGACTGAATGAGCATAAACTGTGTGCAGGGGGGTTCTCTTTATAATCAGAAGGCATTGTGATGTTATCTGTGCACACTGTGATGTAAGCAGAGTAGGTGATGGGGTCTTAAAACAACAAGTCTGCTTATTGGCTAAAACATCTCAACCAACGAGCAACCAGGACAGGGAAATTTGAACCTTCATTGAAAGAAACTGCTAAATCCCATCTCCTTTCCTATTGAAAGACATGTACAGATTTTGGAATATGTTGACACCAGTGGTAGTAGAATTAATGTGGTTAAATTAGACATAGTTACACAGTAATTGAGGTTTGAAAAAGACCAGATTGATTCAAAGAAAGGCAAGCAGAAAAAAATAACCCAAGTGGAACTTTTCCAATTGTCTCAAAAGGTAAAACAAATTATTGCTTTCTGACCCCAGATACTGGCAATCGGATTCCTCCCTGGATCAATACTCCCTCTCTAATCAACCAGGATAATCCTGAATGCCCTTTTTATTTAAAAATATATCCAATCCTTTTTTACAGTTATCTATTGAATCCTCTGTCACCACCTCCCTTGGTAGAGAATTCCACAGATTAACCAGCTTTACTGTAAAGAACCCTTTTCTTTTTTTAAGGTGGAATCTATTTACTTCTAACCTCAAAGGATATCCTCTTCTCAGTTGAAAACCTCTTGACAAATCTTTATACTGACCCTGGATGTAGTTATATGACAAAAAAAAGTTGAATTTGGTTAGTCTCTTCTCATAATTTAGCCACTCCATTCCCCTTATTGTTTTGTTGCCCTTCTCTGTACTTTTTCAGTTCTAAAATGTCCTTTTTATGAAGTGGTGCCCAAAACTGTACTCCATATTCCAAATGAGGGTGTACTAGGAATTTGTATAGTGGCAGAATTATATTTGCTTCCCTGGTTTCTATACCCTTCTTAATACATGTTAATATTTTATTTGCCTTTGCAAATGCTGCTTGGCATTGAGAACTGTTACGAAGGTGATAGTCCACAAGCACTCACAAATCCCTTTCAATACCTGATTCTCCTAGATTTGCTTCATTAAGTTTATAAATTGCATGCTTTTCCTTCCTAGATGCATAACCTTACATGTATTTGTATTAAATCTCATCTGCCATTTAATTTCCCATTTCTCGAATTTATGCAAATCCATTTGGAGGGAAAGTAAATAATTTTCTGATTTAATTACCTTGCACAACTTAGTGGCAACAGCAAAAATGGAGACAATACTTTCCAGTCCTACTTTGAAGACGTTAATAAATATGTTAAAAAGGAGAGGACCTAATACTGAACCCTGAAGAACCCCACTTACTACATTAGTCCAATCTGAGTATGTTCCATTTACAACAACCATTTGCTTCCTGTCTTTTATCCAGCTCTCAATTCATGTGCATATATTTACTGCAATTCTTGTATCTCCTAGTTTGCACAATAGTCTCCCATGTGGCACTGTATAAAAAGCCTTTGCAAAATCTAAAAAGACATCATCCACAGAGTTGCCTTAATCCAAATTCCTACTAACCTCTTCATAGAAACTAATTTAATTTGTTTGACATAACCTATCCCTCATAAATCCATGTTCGTTCTTACTTATAATCCTGTTTGATTACACATATTCTTGTATATTACCCCTTATTAACCCTTCTAAAAGCCTTCCCACTACAGAAGTGAAGCTTACAGGTCTATAATTCCCTGGATTTCCTCTTGCTCCCTTCCTAAATATAGTTATCACCTCTGCTTTTCTCCAGTCATCTGGTAGCGACCCAGTGTTGAGCGAGTCTTGAAAAAATAGATATAATGGTTTGGCTATTACAGAACTCTCAGTACCCGTGGATGTATTCCATCAGGGCCTGGGGCTTTATTAACAATTATTTTTTCCAACCTCTTTTGGATTTCTTCCTGCATTAACCAATTATTTGGTGAAGGTAGTTTAGCCCCATTATGTTGCAGTGTCCCAAACACTGGTACCTCTCTTGTGTATAACGAAGAAAATAACCTATCTAGCTTATCTGCCTTTTGCTAGTCACTAATTGACAGGCGGTCTGTTTCACATTGTGGAGTCTTACTCTCTTTTGCAACTAATTTCATTCTTTAGAACACTCCATCTTCCACAAAATTTGTCATTGGTACCAATATGTACCAAGACCGCTGGTTCATTTCCAGCCCCTCCCAATAATTTATCTACCCGATCCATAACATGCCAAACCTGAGTACCCGGGAGTCAGCAAACTGTTTGATTGCTTGGATCTGGGTGACAAATTACCCTTCCTACCTTTCTAATAATAGAGTCTCCTACCACCAAAACCTTTCTGTTTCTCTGCCTTTTCTGCCCTCCCACTCCTCCAGTAGAACTGTTCTCCCGGCTGTTAGAGGGAACAGCTCTATCTGGCATTGCCATTCCTGAATGGACATCCCCAACAGTTTCACTCAATCTGGCAAATCTGTTGGTGCTTGCCAACTCAATACTGGCCTGCTTCCTCCTGACCCCACAGCTTCTCCTTGTAACAGTAACCCTCCATGGACATCCTCACAAGCTCCAGCTCCACACTCCATGCTAGGCCCATCTAAACTGTGCTCAGTGAGCACCAGCTCCCTTTCAAGTGGAATATCAGTAAGTGCTGCAACTCTCCTCTCCAGTTCTCCAATTTGAGCTTCCAGGGAGGCAACATGCTCACATATCTCACAGAGGTATGGACCCTGGATCAGTTGTTCCAGTAGTTCATACATGTGGCAAGAGGTACACTGAGTGAGGTTGCCACTGAACTGACTCATAATAACAAAAAATGAAAATCAATGGTAAAAATAATACTACAATTTGACCCTTTTATTTGAACTCCCTCCTGCAAACAGTCACACAGAAGGTTCAAACTTGTATGCAAGTTTAACCCAGGCAAAACCCCCCCCCCCCCCCCCCCTCACCTGCACCAAATCACAGAAAATAAACACACTTTACTTGTCTAAGTAAATCAGATGCAAACATTCATCTTTCCACTGATACAAGTGAAAGGGTCAACAATTTATGTGAATCCCTTTTTGTTAATATGTTACATATAAAAAGTGAAATCTTTTTAGGGTGATCTCACGGTCTCATCTTCCATCCACCTGCTGATAAGTCTTTAACGTCTCTCTCTATTGCCTTTAAATAAATTCTACATTCCTCATTGATACGCTATATGTTCTACCTGCACACATTTCCTTTGATATTGGGTTACAAGAAGGTGAGTGTTGCAAGGCATCACTGTTTTTATTTTTAAGAGAGTTTTTCCTAGCTTAAGTCTTTTAAAGGACCACTGAACTCTTGGATTTGTTTTTACAATAAATCACAATTAATCTCTTCTATACCTTATAAATTTGTTAGTGGAATACATTAAATATTATTGGCTTATTTGCTTCATTTTGCCAAATATATTGCTATATGTAGGGGCATTCATCTTGCCCCCCATATTCTCCTTCACTGGGATCCTCCACCATCTTGTATAGCAGGTGTTTTTCATACATAAACTTACTGAATGCATAGCTGTTAACGATGTCTATGTGTCAGTGAAGATTCAAATACTAAAGTAACCATACAAATGTTTGTCTATTTATGAAATTGCTGAAATCTTGCAGGAAGTGACAGTGCTAGTGATAGGAATGTATAATTCTAAGGTTTGCAATTACCGTATTGGTACGAATATAAGCAGCACCATTTTCCATTTTTCCGATTTTTGAGCTTGTGAGTTAGGGGTGCGGCTTATATTCGCGACCGTAAAAAAAAAAAAAAAACTTTGCTTGTTACGTGTGCTGCTTCTATTGGCAAAAGCAAAATTACTGCCGATTTGCGCGATTGCGAGTTAAGGGTGACGATTTTCGTGCTTGAGACTGCGGTATTAAATAGCAATTTACGGTTTTAGTGATTCTAACATCCTGTAAAGCCTGTAACCTGCAAAAAAAGCTACAGTGCTAATTAGAAAGCCTGTTTCTTGCAATGGCTGATCACTTTGAGAGTATTTTTCTCTCCAATTTTACGGGTGCGGCTTAGATTTGAGTACTATCTTTTTTCTATTTTTTCCCCTTGAACTTTACAGGTGCGGCTTATATGCGGGTGCGGCTTATATTAGGACCAATATGGTAATAAAGACATCTTTGTGAAATCATCATCTTCATACTAAGCAAAGATTAGTTGATGTAACTCCTTTAATAAATATAGAAGTTGCGCTCACTGTAAAATCAACTTTTCTGAAAAACCATAATAAATCAGTTAGTAGAAAGAGGTAGAAGTTAGACCATATTGCACTTCCTCTTTCTAGCAAATACAATATTTTCTCTGTCTATTTGTATGCACACACATTTAGCAACAGTGAGTGATGGCGTTAATCTCTTCCATACAGCTAATCTATTTAATACATCATACTGTCCCTCACATTGCAGATATCCAGTAAAAAGCACTCACAGGAGAACTTATTTGGGAGATAAAAATCAATATACTAAAATCATGGACAGTGATGGAGCCACTGTTGGTGCAGCAGGTACAAAGCACTGGGGTCCACAACAGGGCAGTGGCTCTCTGCTACCTGCATCAGAAAATATTAAAAGGTGACTTGTTGAAGAAAATATTGTTTCAGAGTTTCTCACCACACAGTTCAGGCACTCAAAGAAGACCATGAAATCTCAGCGCTTCAATCAGATTTCGATTTATTATCAGGCCTGAGAGATGCACATAGAGTATAGTAGCACCAATGTGGATCTGATACAGTGATCCAGCAGATACCTTATATAGCAGTCTTATTACGTCAACAACATTTTATCTTGTACAATACATTTTCTACAGTTTGCATATTTCTAAAGTTATTGGGTACTTTTTTGGCGTGCCCCATGACTTAGTACTTTTAGGCAAGCGTATTCCTAAGGTTATCAGCTACTTTTTGGAGTGTACCTTATAACCCAGCAACTTTTTTCTAGTCACTACATTTTCTGTTTGCTTATCTAGCATTTTGGTCTATAGTTCTGAGAACAGGGGCCTCACAAAAGTAATGTATTAACCCCTGCAGTGCTGTCTGTATTAATAACAATGCATTCAGTGCTCTTTGTATAATAGCAATGTAATATATTGTATAATAGCATTATACCAACTACTTCACACTCTTACTTTATTAAGGGAGAAGGGCATATAAACATTTGTATAGTAAGGTAACCTGATCATCATAGGGCTGACCAACTACATATATTTTTGCCATTTTATTGACTGCTAAAGGCACCTACCCTATATAAAAAGTTTACAAGAGGAGCCCCGAATTACTTAGCACCTGGAGCCTCCATTCACCGGTGATGGAGTTTTCAATCTTGAAACAAGCACTAAGTGTTTGATTTTAAGCTTAAAGACAGAACCCTACATTATTTTGCAATCTGTTCATTTTGTTTTGCCTTGCACTTAACCCCTCTATAGCTCTATGGAATATGATAGCGCATTGCAAATAAAAGATACTGTATATACTCGAGTATAAGCCGAGTTTTTCAGCCCTTTTTTAAGGCAAAGGGCCCCCTAGGCTTATAGTCGAGTCACTCTCCCCCCGTGTCTCTCTAACCCCCCCGTGTGTCTCTACCCCCCCGTGTGTCTCTAACCCCCCGTGTGTCTCTCTACCCCCCGTGTGTCTCTCTGCCCCCCGTGTCTCTTTCCCTCCCCCCTCCTCAACGTAAACCCCCCTCAACCCCCGTCCTCCACCTAAACCCCCCTAAATACCTCCCCCCTCTCCCCTCACTTACCTGCTTGTGCTCCTGCCTCCGCTCCTTGACCCGGCGCCGGCGCACATGTGACGTCACATGTGCACCCGGTATATGCTAATGATGTGGCGCACATGTGACATCACATGCGCGCCGGTGCTGGGTCAAGGAGCGGAGGCTGGAGCACAAGCAGGTGAGGGGAGAGGGGGGAGGTGTTTAGGTGGAGAAGGGGGGTTGACGGGGGTTTAGATTGGGGAGGGGGGTTGAGGAGGGAGGTTGGGGTTGAGGGGGGAGGTTGAAGGGGGTTGAGGTTGAGGAGGTGGGTTGAGGGGGGTTGAGGTTGAGGAGGGAGGTTGAGGGGGGTTGAGGTTGAGGAGGGAGGTTGAGGATGGGGGGTTGAGGATGAGGATGGGGGGTTGAGGAGGGGGTTGAGGATGGGGGGGTTGTGAAGGAAGGTTGAGGAGGGGGTTGAGGATGGGGGGGTTGAGGAGGGAGGTTGAGGATGAGGTGAGAGGATGAGGAGGGAGGATGAGGAGGGAGGATGAGGATTAAGAGGAATTGGTGGGGATGGGGGTTGAGGAGAGAGGATGAGGATGGGGGGGTTGAGGAGGGAGGTTGAGGAGGGGGGGTTGGGGTTGAGGGGGGGTTGAGGGGGTGTCTCTCTGCCCCCGTGTCTCTTTCCCTCCCCCCTCCTCAACGTAAACCCCCCTCAACCCCCCTCCTCCACCTAATCCCCCCTAAATACCTCCCCCCTCTCCCCTCACTTACCTGCTTGTGCTCCGGCCTCCGCTCCTTGACCCGGCGCCGGAGCACATGTGACGTCACATGTGCACCCGGTATATGCTAATGACGTGGCACACATGTGACATCACATGCGCGCCGGCGCTGGGTCAAGGAGCGGAGGCTGGAGCACAAGCAGGTGAGGGGAGAGGGGGGAGGTGTTTAGGTAAAGAAGGGGGGTTGAGGGGGGTTTAGGTTGAGGAGGGGTGTTGAGGGAGGTAGGGGTTGAGGGGGGAGGTTGAAGGGGGTTGAGGTTGAGGAGGTGGGTTGAGGGGGGTTGAGGTTGAGGAGGGAGGTTGAGGGGGGTTGAGGTTGAGGAGGGAGGTTGAGGATGGGGGGTTGAGGATGAGGATGGGGGGGTTGAGGAGGGGGTTGAGGATGGGGGGGTTGTGAAGAAAGGTTGAGGAGGGGGTTAAGGATGGGGTTGAGGTTGAGGAGGGAGGTTGAGGAGGGGGTTGAGGAGGGGGGTTGAGGAGGGAGGTTGAGGTGGGAGGATGAGGAGGGAGGTTGAGGATTAAGAGGAGGGGTTGGGGATGGGGGTTGAGGAGAGAGGATGAGGATGGGGGGTTGGGGTTGAGGCGGGGTTGAGGTTGAGGAGTGTTGAGGTTGAGGAGGGGCTTGAGGATGAGGATGGGGGGTTGAGCAGGGAGGATGAGGATGGGGGCTTGAGGAGGGGGTTAAGGATGGGGGGGTTGAGGAGGGAGGTTGAGGAAGGGATTGAGGATGGGTGGGTTGATGAGGGAGGTTGAGGATGAGGGGTTGAGGAGAGGGGGTGAGGATTAGGAGGGGGGTTGAGGATGGGGGGGTTGAGGAGGGGGTTGAGGATGAGGAGGGAGGTTGAGGAGGGAGTTTAGGATGAGGAGGGAGGTTGAGGATGAGGAGGGAGGTTGAGGAGGGGGTTGAGGAGGGAGGTTGAGGATGAGGAGGGAGGATGAGGAGGGAGGATGAGGAGGGAGGATGAGGAGGGAGGATGAGGAGGGAAGTTGAGGATGAGGAGGGAGGTTGAGGATGAGAAGGAGGGGTTGAGGATGGGGGTTGAGGAGAGAGGATGAGGGTGGGGGGTTGAGGAGGGAGGTTGAGGAAGGGGTTGAGGATGGGGGGTGAGGAGGGAGGTTGAGGATGAGGAGGGAGGTTGAGGATGAGGGGTTGAGGATGGGGGTTGAGGATGGGGGGTTGAGGAGGGAGGTTGAGGAGGGGGTTGAGGATGAGGAGGGAGTTGAGGATGAGGAGGGAGTTGAGGATGAGGAGGGAGTTGAGGATGAGGAGGGAGTTGAGGATGAGGAGGGAGTTTGAGGATGAGGAGGGAGGTTGAGAATGAGGAGGGAGGTTGAGGATGAGGAGGGAGGTTGAGGAGGGTGATAAGGGAGGGGGGAAGAGACACAGGGAAGGGAGAGGGGAGAAGAGACATGGAGAGAGAGAGGGGGACACAGAGGGCACAAGAGGGACACTAGGGGCAGCACATTTCCCACCCTCGGCTTATACTCGAGTCACTAATTTTACCCAGTATTTTGTGGTAAAATGGGTGCCTCGGCTTATACTTGGTCGGCTTATACTCGAGTATATACGGTAATAATAATAATAATGGACAATAGTAGGAATGTTTCAAGGAGGAGGACATGTGGCTCAAATCCAAAATGAATGTACAAATATTCCAAATTAATGGTTATAATTTCATTTGGAGAAAGAAGCATTTGTAAACACTGTCTGTGATATTTTTATTAAAAGGAATGCTGTAGGTGCTTCCAGATGAGCATCCATCGTTGACCAAAGAATGGGACCCAGCTGCATAGACATCTCATGCAATCAACTTAATACTCCCCAGTACTCTAACATCAACAGAATGGCTGATGTTGTCATCACTGATCATTTTTGCAGGACTCTTTAGCGTTAGGTCCCCAATATACAATCATTAGGCTTTGGCCTAGAACCCAATTTAAAGGACCACTACAGATTGGTAAAAGCTTCATGTGTTTATGAAGTATGTAACAAAATAACATAAATGGCTGTGCAATAGAGGAATGCAAACACATTTTAAGGATTGTACTGGAACATAGATTTGAAAGCATATAAGAACCAAAAAGGCACATTTAGTCTGCCCATTTATCTACATAAAAGTTTGGTTTAAGTCCAAAGTCAGAGGCACTCAAACTGAGAACGAACAGAGCCTAAGTAAGTTTTGTGCAGCCTCTTTTAGCTCACTTGTGCCTATCACAGGGAGAATTATCTTGTAGTATATCAGTCTGGTCTCACTCAAAAGAGTGACCCAGCCCCGAAATACCAGGCAATTCTACATTGAAAAGGAGAAACAGCAAACTCCACCCATACATTTTGGATTCTCTTTGCCCTGGTCAGTGAGTTGTAACTGAACTGCCTAAGGCACAATGAGCAAGGAGTCAAAGTCTGGAGCCCCCTATCACCCTTAGGGTGAGAAAACTCCTAAGGGCCATTTGTATATGCAGAAACAAAGTAAGAGGCACTCAACCTGGGAATGAACAATGCCTATGTAGGTTTTTTCTATAGCTCTGGTTACCTACTCAGCCTCTTTAGCTTACTTGTGCCCTTCACAGGGAGAAACATCCTGTAGTATATCAGTCTGGTCTCAGTCAAAAGAGTGATCCAGACTCAAAATACCAGGCAATTCAACCCTAAACAGGAGGAACAGCAAACATTAGGCGTACGTTTCAGCCTCTCACTGAGAGCAACTGACTATTTTTGTTTTATTAAAGGACCACTACACAATGGGAAAAAAAAGTTTGTAACTTTGAGTCTAAGCCTAATTAAGCAGAAAAAAAGTATTTTTTTTTTTATTTAAAAAAATGAATGCCTCTGCTGGACCCGGATGGAATGCTTGATTCATAGGTGGAAGTTGCATGTGTGAGGAAAGTTTACATCTCTGGAGAGATATGGTTGAATTTCCTGCAGCAAGAGGTCTGCTTCTTTGCCAGTGAGGGGATAGGAGTGGGGTGTGAATTTTAATCTTATCCAATTACCTTAAAAAAGGCTTTTGTCTCCCTCTTTCCTCACTACTTTCTCCACACCCTCATGATTTAGCTTTGAGGAAGTGATGTAACAAACACAAAATTGACTCCTAGACTCATGTGCATACTCTTCAAAAATTCAGCTTTTACTAAAAAAAAAAAAGTTTTATGTCCATGGCATACACAGCTGTTAATATTGTTAATTTGGTACATACTTGACAAAAAAAAAAAAAAAAAGAGTATTTTTCATAAACTGCAGTGGTCCTTTAAGAATCAGGTTAAACTTATGCTTGTCCGGGGCATGCTTAATTTCCTAAAATGTGTTGATCCTACCACTTCCACTGGAAAATCATTACACTTAACTAGTCTTTCTGTAAAATAGTTATTTCTCCTATTACCCTTAAATCTTCCACTTTGAAATCGTGGTTTCTTATAGTACATAGCTACATAGTAATTTTTGGTTGAAAAAAGACTTTTAGACCATCAAGTTCAACCTCTTTAGATTTCCTCTAATCTGCAATATGCTGATTAATTGTTAATTGATCCAGAGGTAGGAAACAGAAAAAAAAAAAAACAGTGAAACTTTGTTTCAAAAGAGAAAAAAATATAAAATTCATTCCTGACCCCTCTAATTATCCAGGATAGCCCTGAATGCCCTTTTTATTTAAAAATATATCCAATCCTTTTTTAAAGTTATCTATCCAATCCGCTGGAGCAAAGAAACGAAAGACCACAGATTTAAAGTAAAATTTAAATCTAAATAAATACTAAAAATACATGTCTATAAATTAATATATATATATATATATATATATATATATATATATATATATATATATATATATATATATATATATTATAGAAAAACAACGGCAAATAAAATATACTGTATACACAGCAAAGAATTCTCGTGTGATGCATTGCTATACGTTAATTATGCAGATATAGGGTATGCCCAGTATTTATGTTCTTAGGACCAAGTCTATATATGTGCCAGCTACATCAATATACATTCTGGTTAATAATCATACACCCTCTAATAATATAGTGATTAATATGTAGTCAATATTGATACTATCTAATATAAATAATGGTCCTAGAGTAGGACAATGTCAATCATAAACATTCTCAAACTGGCTATTGTATACTATTATTCTATATACCAAAAACATGTTAGATACTTAATGTAATTAATTTAGTTCAAGATCATACATGTAGTTCACGTGTTATATAACAGAGCATAGGCACCATATGAGAGAAAGAAAACATTTAATGACAGACAGATTAAACTGTGGCCTTAGTTTAACTAGTTTGTAGTGAAAAATACCTGGACCCCACTACCTGTCCTCTGATTTAACATGAAAAAAATCTAACCTTACTAGTCTAAGACTACATCCCTCCGTACCTTCTGGACATGACCATATGGTAGTCTTCAATTGTCTGCATTCTGTATCAAGTTGTCAGCACGTAGATCCTAGGACCACATCTGGGTTTCCAATACCGGATCACTGGACTGCTGCTGCTGACATCATCACTGTGAGACTAGATGGTCTGACACGCACGGGTTTCACTTCTTAGACTAGTAAGGTTAGATTTGTTCCCGTTAAATCAGAGGCACACATCATAGAGGACAGGTAGTGGGTCCAGGTATTTTTCACTACAAACTAGTTAAACTAGGGCAACAGTTTAATCTGCCTGTTATTACATTTTTCTTGCATTTTTTTTATTGAACTGCTAATGTTTTTTTAACATAATTATTCAGATTACAGCTATAATGTAGCATAGAGAGAAGAGACACATACATGTCTGTAGAAACTAAATAGAAATAACAATTTAAAGTTTTATTTAAAAAAAACTGAGAATCTATTTTGTATGTCTACTAAATATGTCCTAATCTATTGCATTCCAGTTGAGAGTTTCTACAGGGTAAAGAGGAAGATGCATATAAATTCCGAAGAAAGAAGTAAACATCTTTGTATAAAAATTATAAAGAAAACTAGCGAATTGCCTGTCAAAAAATGACAGCAATCAAATCGTAAGGTAGCTAATGCTGTTTGGTGTGTAATACTAAAATATATAATATATTAATAAATGAATATACTTTACCTATTTTGAAGCATTGTGTTGAAGAGCTGACAATCTGTTTTCATGTTGCTGCAGCATTAGTGGTGTGGAGCTGCTGTGTAAGCGTGATGAATGTGTGCAGTGTAACAGTGTGCGTGCGCGAGACGAAACCGTTAGCGTAGTGGTGTACTTCCGCATTTGGCGTAAAATGGCGGGTTATCTGTGTAATGCGTCTTTGCGGATTATCCGTCTGTGCTTCGTGGTGTTTTTCGAGTTTTGTTGTGGTGTTTTACGTGTTGAGAGTGCTGTAGCCTCGTTTTCGTTTTTTTCGTCGGCCATTTTTTCTCTCGCTTAGCGATTTCATTAGTGTCTAAAGTGTTTTATTTTTATTGAAATGAATGTGTAACTTGGTTTTTTGAGGTGCTCGCTGTAGGTAAGTTTTTTATGTGTGTGTTGTGTGTATTTATTGTGTTTGAAATGTTTGTATGTCGGCGTGTTGCGTCCGATGGTTGCGAGGTCGTAATGTGTGGTAACGTGTCTCGTATGGTGTTTGCGTGTGTAGCCTCATTTTCGTTTTGTTCAACGGTCATTTTTTCTCTCGGTTATCAAAGTTTTTATTGTGCAAACCCTTTTAGTTTGAGTGAAATAAAGGTGTAAGTTGCATTTTTGAAGTCCTGGATGCTCCCTGTTGCTGTAGGTAAGGTTTTTATGTATGTGCTGTGTGTATGTATTGTGTTTTTAATTTTGTAATGTTCGCGAGTTGCGTCCGAGTGTTGCGAGGCCGTAATGTGTGTGAACCTGTGTCGTATGTTGTTTGCGAGTGTCGTAATGTGTGTGTCGTGTTATTTGCGTTGCGACGTGAATTTTGCGAGGGCCGCAGTTGCTGGCATGGAGCGCCTTCGGCGCTCCATGCCAGCAACTGCGGCCCTCGTTTCGCGAGCCCGCAAGCGTGAGCAACAGCCCGTACGCTCACAACTATATATGTGATCTGTATTTAATTGCAGGAAATATTAAACACAATATCACATCTTTTGGAGTTCATCGTATTTAGATTGTGGATCTTTTTTACTATAAGACTAATTAAGGACCACTGCAGCTTGGGAAAAAAATCACACATGTAAAGAATATTACAAGCTAACAACTTTACCAGCTATATATACAATGAGCATAAAATATTTTTAAATAAAAATTGTAAGTTTAACACATTTTGGTTGTGGCAGTAAAACTGTGATAAACTGCTCTCTCAGTGATTACAGCTAAATTTACTGATCAGAAGTTTTTCTAGACAAGGAAACACACAAGTCCATTTTATTTTCAGTTCTATATTCATAGCAAGATATGTTCATAAAATTAGCTGTAATGGGTTGGTGGATCTTGTCCTCTCTATCCTGCTTCCTATCTTGGCAGGTTGACAGAACAAGCAGCAATAATTTTTAAGGGCTTGAATACGGGACAGGAAGAAGAAAGAGCTAGAACTAAATAGCAAAGTAATGCTCACAGACAACACAAAACAGGTCATAACAGAGAGGTCAGACAAATCGAGGTCCACTAGATAGAGAACTGGCAACCTACTCCAATATTTTTGCCAAGATAACCTTATGTATATAGGATCATGGAGAGTCAGACACAACTGAATGACTGGACAACAACAACAATACATATTTACCTACTAGTTTCCACAACTGCATGTCTCCTAATTTAAGAGTACACTAAATTAAGTTTGGTTTCCTTTCTTTTTTGTAATTTTCCTCAGAAATTCTTAGTTTTTTGTTATTCTGCCCAGTATTTTTCTCCTTCTGACTGTCCGAGAATTTCTTTTAACGCTTTTCACTTACTTTTTAAGGTATTATTTGTCTTGTGATCACTTGTATTTTTAAATGTTTTTATGGGGGAGTGTCCACACTTTTATGGGCCATTTTTGTGATAGACTTGGTGGCAGGAAGGGTATCATGGGTGTTCATATGTTTCCCCATTGTATAAGGGTTAATGTTAAGTGCCATGGGGGTCCTTGAGAACCCCCATTGCATAGGGGTTGATATTAGTTGCTAGGGGGACGTTTAAGGTCCTCCATGACACATAGGTTAATTTTAGTTGCCTTTGGATTCCATTAGGAACCCCAGTGGTGGGGGTTAATGTTAGATGTCACAAAGATCCTTAGAAGATCTCCGTGGCTAAGGGGTTAATGTTAGATGCTTAATGGACCCCTGCGCTGTTAGAAGAGGTTAACTTTAGGCGCCATTCAAGTCTATAAAGTTATACTTAGATATACCATGAGAGTTACATAGTTACATAGTAATAAAGGTTGAAAAAAGACCTTCAGTCCATCAAGGTCAACCTGTTAAGATCTCCTCTGATCTTCAATATGCGGATTAGTTATTAATTAATTAGTTTTTAAATAATTATTAAGTATTTAAGGATGAATGAAGAGTTAGTCCATCAAGTTCAACCTTTTTATATCTCTATTGATCTTTTTAATATGTGGACTATTTATTGTTAATTGATCCATAGGAAGGCAAACAGAAAATGTTATATGCCATGGGGCTCCATAAGGACTCCCTTGGTTATACAGTAGCTAGTTTGAGATCCCCGTGAACATAGAGGATTGAGTGTATATAGGTGGAATCTCCAGGGTTCCCCTGGCTCATAGTGCTTGGTCAAGGGAATCATTGATGTTCCCCTAGTTCATTGCGAGTATTGGGGGGAATACCCAGGTTCATTGTTGATAGGGGCATTGGTAATCCTGAGGATCCCAGGACTCATAGTAGATTGTGGGAATTGAAGGTGCTCATGGCAGTATTAACCTCTTAATGGTATCAGATATGAGGGATCAAGCTTCATCCCCAACATAATTAAGGTGTTATGTTGATAATGGCATCAGATTTAGCAAATGTATGCTTTTGAAATGCATTTATTTGTACAATGTGATGTGCTTTTTGTGAATATCAATGAGACAGCTACACAAATGTTGAGATTTTCTGAGATTTGACAGTCTTCAGGGTTGGTTTTGATGTGTGATGTAAGTGCTTGGTAGTGATTTATGAGTCAACTTTACTCATAAATTGGAAAATCAGAGGCATGGAATGGAGGCCCGTATATGGAGCTTAGATACGTATGGGCATATACACTAGACAATTTAATTCAACATTTGTTTAAACAAGTGACATTTTGTATGGGTTCAAAGCGATGTTAGAAGCGTTTTGGATGTTGTATGTCAGTGTACCATAAACATGAAGAGATATCTTTGAGAAAGAAAAGGTCGTTAGTTTCCAAACTGTAACCAAGTACAGTTTTTCAATCCCAGGAAAAGATGTAACAGTTCCTTTGTTTTGTCTCTTCTCTTTGAAATATTGCAGTTCTACAACGTCAATACCCCCTTAACAATTGGTTATTATAATGGTGTTTATACCAGTTCTCATCTGCTGTTGTGTTCCATTCTTGTTTATTGCCACAAAAGAGAAGGCCTTTTGTAGACAAGTATGATTGATTTTCTGTTCCAAATGTAGACTTTGTTCCTTTGTTGATTTTGAAATTTCTTCAAACTGGCAATAAACAAGACATACCTTTCTGTTCATTTCTTACTTAGATGTTAAAAAGATAGTCCATAATCATTTCCTCCAATCTCAGGGAGAGCCAGCTGCCTGCATCTTTGATTTTGTTTACAGCCTTGTAAGACATACTACAAATTTGTTTTATTTCAGCAATCTCTAGTCATAGTAGTATTACTTGTTTGTTTTATAAATGATACATTAACCATGAGAGACTGACTTGTGTTCATCTTTAGATGCTGTAATAACAATAGTGTCTAATTCAATATTTTTTTCTTTTTTTAAACTTTAGGGAAACTGTCTTACAATTTGTCAGTATACCTCAGGCCACTGTACCATCAAGTAATAACCCTTTTAGACTTCTGCCCCAGTAAACTAAATAATAAATAAAGAATAAAAGAGTTTGTCTACTATATATATTCTTTTATAAAACACACATGGCATATTTCAGTAAAGTAATGATGTGGAATTTAAACCGCACATTATTAGAGTGGTTTTATTATTTGTTATACCAGGGCTGTGCAAACATTTAACTGTAAGGGCCAAACTGGATTTTTTTTTTAAATATATTGTAACCTTAGTTTTAAAGGACCACTGTGCTCTAAATATAAATGCTGTTACAATCAAAGTACATGCCTATCTATATCTAATCTATAATGTTTAACATTTGTAATACTAGTAGTTATAATGTCAAACTCTTACCTTTATAGTTTTCAGCTTTTTGTGTACTGTGCTGCTTAGCTCTGCCTCTTAAGGTTGGGGTAGCTTTTGCAGACTTCCTGCTATGTGTTCTTGTGTCTGACTGGTGTCAATTTACACCAGTCAAAGACCAGATCACACAGGAAGGAGGAAGTCTGCTACTGATGCCCCACCCCTAATAATGCAAAGGGTGCGGAGCTAAGTGACACAGCACATCAAGAAGAAAACTATAAAAATAAGAGCTTGAAATTATAACTACTAGTATTACAAAGTTTAAACATTATAAATGAGATATGCTTGTACTTTCATTGAATAGTGTTTATTTTTATAGTTCGATGGTAATTTAAAGGACCAATACAGTTCAAGAAAAAATACATTTGTTTGTCAAGTATGTGCCAATTTTAGCAGCTGTGTATAAATAAATGAGTTAGTCTGTCTGGCATGTATATCAAGTACTTTTAAAGACAAATAACATTGCTTTTGTACAGATCATAGCTTTTAATAACATTATAGTTATATTGCTCACATCAGTACTAGTAAGCACATCCAAACTTAGGAACCATATAATCTTCACTGGATTAAAAAGCTTTACCAACATTATAATTATCTGCCTTTTTCTCTAGCATGAATTACAACTAAAACACAACTAACCATTTTCTCATGTTTCATTAGTTGTGAGCGTACGAGTTGTTGCTAACGCTTGCGGGCTCGCACAGCGAGCGGCGGCCCTTGCTTAGCCAAAGGCGCTTCTTGCCACCATCTGCGACCCTCGCAAAATTTATGTTAAAACGCAAACAACACGACACAACGACCGCGACCCTTGCAAACTTTACCTCGCAACGCAAAAACCATACGAGACATGTTACCACACATTACGACCTTGCAAAAATCGCCCCCACAACTCGCGAACATCACAAAATTAAAAACACAATAAATACACACACCACATACATAAAAACCTACTTTACCTACAGCAAGAGGAAGCATCCAGGACCTCAAAAAAAGAACTTACACCTTCAGTTAACTAAAAACAAAAGAGTTTAGACACTAAAAAAAAATCGCTAAGCGAGAGAAAAAATGGCCGCCAAACAAAACGAAAACGAGGCTACAGCACTCTAAACACGCAAAACACCACAAGAAACTCGCAAAACACCACAAACAACCTACGGATATTCCGCTAAGAAGCATACCACACATTACCCACCATTTTACGCTAATGCGGAAGTACACAACTATGATAACGGTTTCGGCTCGCTCACGCACACTATTACACTGCACACATTCATCACGCTTACACAGCAGCTCAACACCACTAATGCTGCAGCAACATCAAAACACATTGCCAGCCCTTCAACACAATGCTTTAAAATAGGTAAACTATATTCATTTATTAATTGTATTACATATTTCAGTAGTAAACACAAAACACCATTAGCTACCTTACAAGTTCATTGCTGTCATTTTTTGACGGGCAATTCGCTAGTTCCATATATTCACTGCATAGAGTCTGATACACTTACATAAATGTATTAACCTCCAAGAGTTTAAATATATTCTACTTTAATGTGAATGAAAGTATCTCCTGTCGTTGCTCTTTATTTCTTTATCTCCTAATTACAACAGGTGCTTATCAGGTTTCAATGCACTAATCATATCTATTTTTGGGTCATTTGTATTTAATAGTACCCTACTGCGCCTTCATTAGTAGGTTTATTGCCTAGTAAAATATATCATGTAGGAAACCAAGGAGATAAGAAAGGACATGTAATACTAAATATACAGAATACAGTTGTGACAATATATACTTGAAAATAGTACAAATAAGGTACCCTGGTTGCGCTAAAGGGTGGAGAGCAAGTAGCAAGAAATTATATTTAAATATATGTACAGTAAGATGCCTATATAAGGACTCTTGCATGGTTAAAAGTAAAACAAATAAAATAAGATAACAGCATTTTATCTTGAAACAAATGCGTAAGTTTACAGAAATTATAATAATCAAAAAGTACAGTTCAAATTTCCCTAATAGGGAATTTCATAGTTTGTTAGTCCTAATTAAGTACCCAAAATATTTGATGACATTGAATGAGACAAATGGTGAAGCTTCCGATAACTTATTTAGAAAAAAGTGTGACAGATATATTGAGCCCTATTAAATTCCAGCCTCGTAAATAAGAGGCTTCTACTTAAGCCCTACGTACTGCAAAGTTTCTCTAACTTACAATGCTATTACAATCGCCCTGCTGCGAGCAACGTATGAGCTACACAGCAGGGCCGTACGTATCAACACTGCGTAAATGTACATGAGGAGTGACAGCCTGCGATATGATATCGCAGGATCCCACTCCTCATCAATTGCTGCGGGGTTCCTAAACGGGACCTCCGCGGCAGTCCCCCACATAAGCCCTGACGTGGGGGGTACTTCAACTACCCCCCCGGCACCTAAAATTAACCCCCCCCTCTATGCGGGGGTCCCCATCGGGACCCCCGAAGTGTCCTCATCTTAACACCTTGCTGCAGGGTTCCATAGGTACCCCCGCAGCCCCCACACATTAACCCCTTGCAGCGGGGGTCCCCGATCGGCACCGATCAGGCCCCGCTGCATTTAATACTTTTAAATTCCCCGCCGCGGCTCCTTAAAGGGCCCGATTACGCAACCCCGGCCGCGGCACCTAAAATTAACCCCTCTTTATGCTGGGGGTCCCCATCGGGACCCCTGAAGTGTCTCCACATTAACCCCTTGCAGCGGGGGGTCCCCGATCTGCATAGATCAGCACCCCCGCTGCATTTGAAAGTTTTAAATTCCCCGCCGCGGCTCCTTAAAGGGCCCGCGGCACACTATTACGCAACCCCGGCCGCGGCACCTAAAATTAACCCCCCTTTATGCTGGGGGTCCCCATCGGGACCCCCGAAGTGTCCCCATATAAACCACTTGCTGCAGGGGTCCATAGGGACCCCCACAGCCCCCCCACATTAACCCCCTGCAGCGGGGGTCCCCGATCGGCACTGATCGTGACACTGCTGCATTTCGATTTTAAATATTACCGCCTCGCGGGTCCTTAAAGGACCGTAAAGGTCCTGAAAGGACTTGCACTAAAAATATTAACCCCAGGCAACTATAATTAACCCTATAACTCATGGAGCTCAATACAGACCCCCATAAGGCCTTAATTAACCCTATAACTCATGGTGATCAATACAGACCCAAAAGGCCTTAATTAACCCTATAACTCATGGTGGTCAATACAGAACCCCATAAGTCCTTAATTAACCCCGTCACTCATGAAGGTCAATACAGACCCCATAAGGCCTTAATTAACCCCGTCACTCATGGTGGTCAATACAGATCCCTATAAGGCCTTTATTAACCCCGTCACTCATGAAGGTCAATACAGACCCCCATAAGGCCTTAATTAACCCTATAACTCATGGTGGTCAATACAGACCCCCATAAGGCCTTAATTAACCCCGTCACTCATGGTGGTCAATAGAGACCCCCATAAGGCCTAAATTAACCCTATAACTCATGGTGGTCAATACAGACCCCCATAAGGCCTTAATTAACCCTATAACTCATGGTGGTCAATACAGACCCCATAAGGTCTTAATTAACCCCGTCACTCATGGTGGTCAATACAGACCCCCATAAGGCCTTAATTAACCCTGTCACTCATGAAGGTCAATACAGACCCCCATAAGGCCTTAATTAACCCTATAACTCATGGTGGTCAATACAGACCCCCATAAGCACTTAATTAACCCCGTCACTCATGAAGGTCAATACAGACCCCCATAAGCCTCTATTTAACCCCATCTGTCCCATAAGGGTATATTATGACCATTATGGGCCTGTTACAACCCAACATTAACCACATAAGTGCCATGACGGTCCTCAAGGACCATCATGACACTAACTACAAACACTACACTATAACCCCCAATAAACCATTTAATCTAAACTAACCCCCCTCTACACTAATCTATTAACACTTACACTACCTACCTACCCCCTAATAAACCTACCCACCACTCTAATTACAAAAAATAAAAAAAACGACCTTACAAAAAATAAAAATAAACTACCTTACAGAAAAAAAAACTATAGTACAGAAAAAAAACTACAGTACAGAAAAAAAACAAATACATTACAACCCCCCCCCCCTACTACAGAAAATAAAAAAATTACACACCTGAAAAGGAAAGACAGATATACACAATACAATACATACATACATATAATACATTACATACATTACATTACATACATTACATTACATACATTACATACAATACATTACATACAATACATTACATACAATACATTACATTACATATATTACATATAATACATTACATACAATACATTACATTACATAAATTACATATAATATATTACATATAATATATTACATATAATATGAATCAACTACCCCCTATCTATCTAACATACAATCTATTTAATATAAAATAAATCCTAACTATATCAAATACATCCCCCTATCTATCTAATATACAATAAATCCTAACTACATACACAGACCCTTATTCTAAGCTAAAATAAAATAATTACAGTCCTAACTACATACACAGACCCTGATTCTAAGCTAAAATAAATTACAGTCCTAACTACACAGACCCTAATTCTAAGCTAAAATAAAATAATTAAGACCACTTACCTTTAAGATGTTGCTTCAGATCACTAACCTAGGGGTAAAACAAAACAAAATAATTAGTACAAAACATTAACATGAAATAAATAAACATTATATACATTCTAAATATTCTACTCACCTATCCAGCATGTCCCGTCATTGTTCAGCTCTTCCGGCGCGGCCCTGTTAAAAAAACACAATACATTAATACATTAATACAATATACAAAGAAGAAATAAAATAAACATATAAACATCTAAACATACATTTAACTTACCTTCCCGCGATGTCCCCGGCCTCCTCCCCTTCAGCCCCGGCTGGGCCCCGGAACCATCCGCGCTCTAAAAAGAGTCTTTTCCGGGAGGAAATTGGCAATGGCGGCTTGTGATTGGCTGAAAAAGCTGTCAGCCAATCAGAAGTCGTCAATGTAGGAGCCAATCAGGATGGGATACACCCCAATATCCCACCCTTATTGGCTAAAGCACTTGTCAATCTTTATCGGAACCAATCACAAGGCTCAGATGTCTTCTACCAATCACTTTGTGGGGGTGTATCCCATATTGATTGGTTGAAGGCATCTGAGCCTTGTGATTGGTTCCGATAAAGATTGACAAGTGCTTTAGCCAATCAGGGTGGGATATTGGGGTGTATCCCATCCTGATTGGCTCACACATTGACGACTTCTGATTGGCTGAAATTGATAGACAGCTTTTTCAGCCAATCACAAGCCGCCATTGCCAATTTGCTCCCGGAAAAGACTCCGGGAGGCTCATTAGCGTCGGGGAGGTCTGCGAGTGCAGATCTCTGTTTTTTTGGTTTTTTTTAGAGCGCAGATGGTTCCGGGGCCCAGCCGGGGCTGAAGGGGAGGAGGCCGGGGACATCGCGGGAAGGTAAGTTAAATGTATATTTAGATGTTTATATGTTTATTTTATTTCTTCTTTGTATATTGTATTAATGTACTGTGTTTTTTTAATAGGGCCGCGCCGGAAGAGCTGATCAATTACGGGACATGCTGGAAAGGTGAGAAGAAAATTTAGAATGTATATAATGTTTATTTATTTACATAGTTACATAGTAATTAAAGTTGAAAAAAGACTTTCAGTCCATCAAGTTCAACCTGTTAAGATCTCCTCTGATCTGCAATATGCGGATTAGTTATTAATTAAATTATTGATTAAATAATTATTAATAGTATAGTATTGGAGAATGAATAAAGAGTTAGTCCATCAAGTTCAACCTTTTTAGATCTCTATTGATCTTTTTAATTTGGACTATTTATTATTATTGTTAATTGTTAATTATTGTTAATTGATCCAGAGGAAGGCAAACATAAAAAAAAAAAACCATTGAAACTTTGCCAATTGTCTCATAAGGGGAAAAAAAGCAAAATTCCTTCCTGACCCCAGAAACTGGCGATCAAATTTCTCCCTGGATCAATATTCCTTGCTAGTTATCTAGGATAGCCTTGAATGCCCTCTTTATTCAGAAATATATCTAACCCCTTTTTGAAGTTGTCTATCGAATTCGCTGTCACCACCTCCTTTGGTAGAGAATTCCACAGTTTAACCACCCTAACTGTGAAGAACCCTTTTCTTTGTTTAAGGTGAAATCTTTTTTCCTCTAACCTCAACGGATGTCCTCTTGTCAGTTGAAAATCTCTTGCTACAAAAAGTTCACTTGACAAAGCCTTATATTGACCCTGGATGTATTTAAATAACGTAATCATATCTCCTCTTAGACGCCTTTTTTCTAGCGAAAATAAGTTTAATCTTGCTAGTCTTTCTTCATAACTTAGCCCCTCCATTCCCCTTATTAGTTTTGTAGCCCTTCTCTGTACTTTTTCCAGCTCTAAAATGTCTTTTTTGTGAGGTGGTGCCCAAAATTGTACTCCATATTCCAAATGAGGGCGTACTAGAGATTTGTATAGTGGCAGAATTATATCTTCTTCCCTGGCTTCTATACCCTTCCTAATACATGCTAATATTTTATTTGCCTTTGCAGCCGCTGCTTGGCTTTGAGCGCTGTTACCTAGGTGGTTGTCCACTAGTACTCCCAAATCCCTTTCATTATCTGATACCCCTAGATTTGCTCCATTAAGATTATAGATTGCTTGGCTATTGTTCCTTCCCAAATGCATAACCTTACATTTATTTGTATTAAATCTTATCTGCCATTTAGCCGCCCATTTCTCTAATTTATGCAAATCCTTTTGTAGGGAAAGTACATCATTATCTGATTTTATTACCTTGCACAACTTAGTGTCATCAGCAAAAATGGAGACACTACATTCGAGTCCTACTTCAATGTCATTAATAAATATGTTAAAAAGGAGAGGACCCAATACTGAGCCCTGAGGAACCCCACTTATCACATTAGACCAATCGGAGTATGTTCCATTTACAACAACCCTTTGCTTCCTGTCTTTTAGCCAGCTCTCGATCCATGAGCAGATATTTACTGCAATTCCTGTATCCCTTAGTTTGCTCATTAGTCTTCCATGTGGCACTGTATCAAATGCCTTTGAAAAATCTAAAAAGACTACATCCACTGAGTTGCCCTGATCCAAGTTCCTACTAACCTCCTCATAAAAACTAATTAGATTGGTCTGACACGACCTTTCCTTCATAAATCCATGTTGACTGCTACCTATGATCCTGTTCAAATAGACATATTCTTGTATTCTGTCCCTTATTAACCCTTCTAAAAGCTTCCCAACTACAGAAGTGAGGCTCACTGGTCTATAATTCCCCGGATTTGCTCTAGATCCCTTCTTAAATATAGGTATCACCTCTGCTTTTCTCCAGTCATCTGGTAGAGACCCTGTAGTGAGCGAGTCTTTAAAGATTAGATATAATGGTTTGGCTATTACAGAACCCAGCTCCCTCAGTACCCTTGGATGTATTCCATCAGGACCTGGGGCTTTATTAACATTTATTTTCTCCAACCTCTTTTGTATTTCTTCCTGCGTTAACCAATTATTTAGTGAAGGTAGTGTAGCCCCATTATGTTGCAGTGTCCCAACCACTGGTACCTCCCTTGTGTAAACCGACGAAAAGAACCTATTTAGCTCATCTGCCTTTTCCTGGTCACTAATTATCAGATGGCCTGTGTCACATTGTAATGGTCCTATCGATTCCTTCCTGGCCTTCTTCCCATTAATATATTTATAAAATATTTTAGGGTTAGTCTTACTTTCCATTGCAACTGACTTCTCATTTTCTATTTTAGCCAGTCTAATAGCCCTTTTGCAAGCCTTGTTGATTTCCTTATAGGAACATAAAGATGCCTCTGTTCCCTCCTTCTTGTATAATTTAAAGGCATATTTCTTTTTCCTCATCATGATCTTTAAGTCATTGTTAAGCCACATGGGATGTGATTTACTCCTATTTATTTTATTTCCACATGGTACATGCTGATGAGTATGTTTATTTAGTAAGGATTTGAATGTTGTCCATTTATTTTCAGTATTCTTCCCTGTAAGTTCTTTGTCCCAGTCTTTATGTTGTATTGCTGCCCGTAGCCCATTAAAGTTAGCCCTTTTAAAATTTAGAGTTTTTGTTGGCCCCTTACAACTTTGTTTTTTGTATTCAATCTCAAATGAGACTGTGTTGTGATCACTGTTCCCCAAGGGTTCCCCTATTTTTACATTTGATATTATATCAATATTACTTGTGATGACTAAATCCAAGATGGCCCCATTTCTAGTAGGTTCTTGTATTACCTGGGCCAGATAATGATCCCTGAGTGTACTCAAGAACCTGCTCCCCTTAGCTGAGCTGCTGGTCTCATTTATCCAGTTTATTTCAGGGTAATTAAAGTCTCCCATTATTAGAACATGCCCATGCTTAGCTGCATTTCCAATCTGTAACAATAATTGTATTTCTTCACTTTAAGCTATATTTGGGGGTTTATAGCATACTCCCACCAATATGCGTTTAGAATTAGCTCCTTCACTATTTAGCTCAACCCACAAAGATTCAATGATGCCTTTAGTGCCAGCATAAATATCTTCTCTGACTATAGGCTTAAATTCAGGCTTAACAGAAAGACAGATCCCTCCTCCTCTTTTACCATTTCCCCTATCTTTCCTAAATAGGTTATAACCATCCAGATTAACAGTCCAGTCATGAGATTCATCCCACCATGTTTCCGTAATGCCTATTAAGCCCCATTTTTCTTGTACTGCTAATATTTCTAGCTCATCCATTTTCCCAGGCAAACTTCTTGCGTTAGCAATCATACACTTTATGTTCCTATGGCTCTGCTGTTGTGAAGTGCCTGCCACTGTATTTGGGGCCCCTATTAATACCTCCCTACTTTCTATTGTAACCCTCCCCCCCCTTCTCTTCCCCCATGGGTAACTAATTCATCCCTTTCCCTCTCTACCCTATTTACCCCAATACTTCTATATAGTCCCTCCCCCCACCTACAAATTTAAAAACTCCCCCAGCCCTTCTACCATCCTATCCCCTAGCACAAAAGCGCCCTCATCATTAAGGTGCAATCCATCCCTGCTATAGAGATTGTACCCAAGTGAGAAGTCAGCCCAGTGCTCTAAAAACCCAAAACCCTCTGCACTGCACCACTTTTTTAGCCACGCATTAACCTGCCTAAGCTCCTTCTGCCTCCCTGGGCTAGCACGTGGCACTGGTAGTATCTCAGAAAATACTACCTTGGAGGTCCTTGCTTTAAGCTTATTCCCTAATTCTCTAAAATCATTCTTTAGAATGCTCCATCTTCCACTAACTTTGTCATTGGTACCAATGTGTACCAAGACCGCCGGTTCATTACCAGCCCCTCCTAATAATGTATCCTTCCGATCCACAACATGCCGAACCCGAGCACCCGGGAGACAGCAATTTGTTCGATTGCTGGGATCTGGGTGATAAATTACCCTGTCTACCTTCCTAATAACAGAGTCCCCTACCACCAAAACATGTATGTTGCTCTGCCTATTCTGCCCTCCTTCTCCTCCAGTAGAACTGTTCTCCCGGCTGTTAGAGGGAACAGCTCTATCTGGCATTGCCATTCCTGAATGGACATCCCCAACAGTTTCACTCAATCTGGCAAATCTGTTGGTGTTTGCCAACTCAGAACTGGCCTGCCTCCTCCTGTTCCCCCTGATTCCCCTTCTAACTGTAACCCAGCTACCTCCCTGGCCATCCTCACTAGCCCCAGCTCCTTCCTCAATACTAGGCCCAGCTAAACTGTGCTCCGTGAGCACCACCTCCCTTTCCAGTCGAGCAGTATCACTAAGTGCTGCAATTCTCCTCTCCAGATTCAATTTGAGCTTCCAGAGAGGCAACATGCTCACACCTGTCACAGAGGTATGGACCCTGGATCATCTGTTCCAGTAGTGCATACATTTGGCAGGATGGACACTGAGTGAGGTTTCCACTGGACTGACTCATGATTATCAGTTACAAAAATACAGTGAGAAAACAAATCAATGTATTTGTATAAAGATTTCTTTTCCACACCTTAAACCAAACAAAACAGAAACAATATATACGTTTGTTTTCTGTTTTTTTCTTATTATACCCCTTTTCTTTGGATTTCCTCCTTTTATTTAATCTCCTACACACTACTACACTTACATTAGAAATGATTGCAAGGTCCCAAGCTCGTTCTTCCCTTGTTAAAATAGACCCCGCCTACTCGCCTGTACAATGATAAATGAGCACAGGATAGAAAACACTGTCCTGCCCCACAGAACCGATTCAACAAAAAACAACAAAATGCACCCAGATATAACTTACACAGGCCAAGCCACACCCACTCTCACCTGTACACTGATTACTGCAACAGACAGAAAACTCTGCACTGACTTACAGAGCGGATTCAAACCAGACCTCACACAAATGCACTCAGATATAACTTACACAGGCCAAGCCACACCCACTCTCACCTGTACACTGATTACTGCAACAGACAGAAAACTCTGCACTGACTTACAGAGCGGATTCAAACCAGACTTCACACAAATGCACCCAGATATAACTTACACAGGCCAAGCCACACCCACTCTCACCTGTACACTGATTACTACAACAGACAGAAAACTCTGCACTGACTTACAGAGCGGATTCAAACCAGACCTCACACAAATGCACCCAGATATAACTTACACAGGAAACTGTGCACTGACTTACAGAGCGGATTCAAACCAGACCTCACACAAATGCACCCAGATATAACTTACACAGGCCAAGCCACACCCACTCTCACCTGTACACTGATTACTGCAACAGACAGAAAACTGTGCACTGACTTACAGAGCGGATTCAAACCAGACCTCACACAATGCACCCAGATATAACTTACACAGGCCAAGCCACACCCACTCTCACCTGTACACTGATTACTGCAACAGACAGAAAACTGTGCACTGACTTACAGAGCGGATTCAAACCAGACTTCACACAAATGCACCCAGATATAACTTACACAGGCCAAGCCACACCCACTCTCACCTGTACACTGATTACTGCAACAGACAGAAAACTGTGCACTGACTTACAGAGCGGATTCAAACCAGGCCTCACACAAATGCACCCAGATATAACTTACACAGGCCAAGCCACACCCACTCTCACCTGTACACTGATTACTGCAACAGACAGAAAACTCTGCACTGACTTACAGAGCGGATTCAAACCAGACCTCACACAATGCACCCAGATATAACTTACACAGGCCAAGCCACACCCACTCTCGCCTGTACACTGATTACTGCAACAGACAGAAAACTCTGCACTGACTTACAGAGCGGATTCAAACCAGACCTCACACAAATGCACCCAGATATAACTTACACAGGCCAAGCCACACCCACTCTCACCTGTACACTGATTACTGCAACAGACAGAAAACTCTGCACTGACTTACAGAGCGGATTCAAACCAGGCCTCACACAAATGCACCCAGATATAACTTACACAGGCCAAGCCACACCCACTTTCACCTTTACACTGATTACTGCAACAGACAGAAAACTGTGCACTGACTTACAGAGCGGATTCAAACCAGACCTCACACAAATGCACCCAGATATAACTTACACAGGCCAAGCCACACCCACTCTCACCTGTACTCTGATTACTGCAACAGACAGAAAACTGTGCACTGACTTACAGAGCGGATTCAAACCAGACCTCACACAAATGCACCCAGATATAACTTACACAGGCAAAGCCACACCCACTCTCACCTGTACACTGATTACTACAACAGACAGAAAACTCTGCACTGACTTACAGAGCGGATTCAAACCAGACCTCACACAAATGCACCCAGATATAACTTACACAGGCCAAGCCACACCCACTCTCACCTGTACACTGATTACTGCAACAGACAGAAAACTGTGCACTGACTTACAGAGCGGAATCAAACCAGACCTCACACAAATGCACCCAGATATAACTTACACAGGCCAAGCCACACCCACTCTCACCTGTACACTGATTACTGCAACAGACAGAAAACTGTGCACTGACTTACAGAGCGGAATCAAACCAGACCTCACACAAATGCACCCAGATATAACTTACACAGGCCAAGCCACACCCACTCTCACCTGTACACTGATTACTGCAACAGACAGAAAACTGTGCACTGACTTACAGAGCGGATTCAAACCAGACCTCACACAAATGCACCCAGATATAACTTACACAGGCCAAGCCACACCCACTCTCACCTGTTCACTGATTACTGCAACAGACAGAAAACTCTGCACTGACTTACAGAGCGGATTCAAACCAGACCTCACACAATGCACCCAGATATAACTTACACAGGCCAAGCCACACCCACTCTCACCTGTACACTGATTACTGCAACAGACAGAAAACTCTGCACTGACTTACAGAGCGGATTCAAACCAGACCTCACACAAATGCACCCAGATATAACTTACACAGGCCAAGCCACACCCACTCTCGCCTGTACACTGATTACTGCAACAGACAGAAAACTCTGCACTGACTTACAGAGCGGATTCAAACCAGACCTCACACAAATGCACCCAGATATAACTTACACAGGCCAAGCCACACCCACTCTCACCTGTACACTGATTACTGCAACAGACAGAAAACTCTGCACTGACTTAGAGCGTATTCAAACCAGACTTCACACAAATGCACCCAGATATAACTTACACAGGCCAAGCCACACCCACTCTCACCTGTACACTGATTACTGCAACAGACAGAAAACTCTGCACTGACTTACAGAGCGGATTCAAACCAGGCCTCACACAAATGCACCCAGATATAACTTACACAGGCCAAGCCACACCCACTCTCACCTGTTCACTGATTACTGCAACAGACAGAAAACTCTGCACTGACTTACAGAGCGGATTCAAACCAGACCTCACACAATGCACCCAGATATAACTTACACAGGCCAAGCCACACCCACTCTCACCTGTACACTGATTACTGCAACAGACAGAAAACTCTGCACTGACTTACAGAGCGGATTCAAACCAGACCTCACACAAATGCACCCAGATATAACTTACACAGGCCAAGCCACACCTACTCTCGCCTGTACACTGATTACTGCAACAGACAGAAAACTCTGCACTGACTTACAGAGCGGATTCAAACCAGACCTCACACAAATGCACCCAGATATAACTTACACAGGCCAAGCCACACCCACTCTCACCTGTACACTGATTACTGCAACAGACAGAAAACTCTGCACTGACTTACAGAGCGGATTCAAACCAGACTTCACACAAATGCACCCAGATATAACTTACACAGGCCAAGCCACACCCACTCTCACCTGTACACTGATTACTGCAACAGACAGAAAACTCTGCACTGACTTACAGAGCGGATTCAAACCAGGCCTCACACAAATGCACCCAGATATAACTTACACAGGCCAAGCCACACCCACTTTCACCTGTACACTGATTACTACAACAGATAGAAAACTCTGCACTGACTTACAGAGCGGATTCAAACCAGACCTCACACAAATGCACCCAGATATAACTTACACAGGCCAAGCCACACCCACTCTCACCTGTACACTGATTACTGCAACAGACAGAAAACTGTGCACTGACTTACAGAGCGGAATCAAACCAGACCTCACACAAATGCACCCAAATATAACTTACACAGGCCAAGCCACACCCACTCTCACCTGTACACTGATTACTGCAACAGACAGAAAACTGTGCACTGACTTACAGAGCGGATTCAAACCAGACCTCACACAAATGCACTCAGATATAACTTACACAGGCCAAGCCACACCCACTTTCACCTGTACACTGATTACTACAACAGACAGAAAACTCTGCACTGACTTACAGAGCGGATTCAAACCAGACCTCACACAAATGCACCCAGATATAACTTACACAGGCCAAGCCACACCCACTCTCACCTGTACACTGATCACTGCAACAGACAGAAAACTGTGCACTGACTTACAGAGCGGAATCAAACCAGACCTCACCAAATGCACCCAGATATAACTTACACAGGCCAAGCCACACCCACTCTCACCTGTACACTGATTACTGCAACAGACAGAAAACTCTGCACTGACTTACAAAGCGGATTCAAACCAGACTTCACACAAATGCACCCAGATATAACTTACACAGGCCAAGCCACACCCACTCTCACCTGTACACTGATTACTGCAACAGACAGAAAACTCTGCACTGACTTACAGAGCGGATTCAAACCAGACCTCACACAAATGCACCCAGATATAACTTACACAGGCCAAGCCACACCCACTCTCACCTGTACACTGATTACTGCAACAGACAGAAAACTCTGCACTGACTTACAGAGCGGATTCAAACCAGACCTCACACAAATGCACCCAGATATAACTTACACAGGCCAAGCCACACCCACTCTCACCTGTACACTGATTACTGCAACAGACAGGAAACTGTGCACTGACTTACAGAGCGGATTCAAACCAGACTTCACACAAATGCACCCAGATAACTTACACAGGCCAAGCCACACCCACTCTCACCTGTACACTGATTACTGCAACAGACAGAAAACTGTGCACTGACTTACAGAGCGGATTCAAACCAGACCTCACACAAATGCACCCAGATATAACTTACACAGGCCAAGCCACACCCACTCTCACCTGTACACTGATTACTGCAACAGACAGAAAACTGTGCACTGACTTACAGAGCGGATTCAAACCAGACCTCACACAAATGCACCCAGATATAACTTACACAGGCCAAGCCACACCCACTCTCACCTGTTCACTGATTACTGCAACAGACAGAAAACTCTGCACTGACTTACAGAGCGGATTCAAACCAGACCTCACACAATGCACCCAGATATAACTTACACAGGCCAAGCCACACCCACTCTCACCTGTACACTGATTACTGCAACAGACAGAAAACTCTGCACTGACTTACAGAGCGGATTCAAACCAGACCTCACACAAATGCACCCAGATATAACTTACACAGGCCAAGCCACACCCACTCTCGCCTGTACACTGATTACTGCAACAGACAGAAAACTCTGCACTGACTTACAGAGCGGATTCAAACCAGACCTCACACAAATGCACCCAGATATAACTTACACAGGCCAAGCCACACCCACTCTCACCTGTACACTGATTACTGCAACAGACAGAAAACTCTGCACTGACTTAGAGCGGATTCAAACCAGACTTCACACAAATGCACCCAGATATAACTTACACAGGCCAAGCCACACCCACTCTCACCTGTACACTGATTACTGCAACAGACAGAAAACTCTGCACTGACTTACAGAGCGGATTCAAACCAGGCCTCACACAAATGCACCCAGATATAACTTACACAGGCCAAGCCACACCCACTCTCACCTGTTCACTGATTACTGCAACAGACAGAAAACTCTGCACTGACTTACAGAGCGGATTCAAACCAGACCTCACACAATGCACCCAGATATAACTTACACAGGCCAAGCCACACCCACTCTCACCTGTACACTGATTACTGCAACAGACAGAAAACTCTGCACTGACTTACAGAGCGGATTCAAACCAGACCTCACACAAATGCACCCAGATATAACTTACACAGGCCAAGCCACACCTACTCTCGCCTGTACACTGATTACTGCAACAGACAGAAAACTCTGCACTGACTTACAGAGCGGATTCAAACCAGACCTCACACAAATGCACCCAGATATAACTTACACAGGCCAAGCCACACCCACTCTCACCTGTACACTGATTACTGCAACAGACAGAAAACTCTGCACTGACTTACAGAGCGGATTCAAACCAGACTTCACACAAATGCACCCAGATATAACTTACACAGGCCAAGCCACACCCACTCTCACCTGTACACTGATTACTGCAACAGACAGAAAACTCTGCACTGACTTACAGAGCGGATTCAAACCAGGCCTCACACAAATGCACCCAGATATAACTTACACAGGCCAAGCCACACCCACTTTCACCTGTACACTGATTACTACAACAGATAGAAAACTCTGCACTGACTTACAGAGCGGATTCAAACCAGACCTCACACAAATGCACCCAGATATAACTTACACAGGCCAAGCCACACCCACTCTCACCTGTACACTGATTACTGCAACAGACAGAAAACTGTGCACTGACTTACAGAGCGGAATCAAACCAGACCTCACACAAATGCACCCAAATATAACTTACACAGGCCAAGCCACACCCACTCTCACCTGTACACTGATTACTGCAACAGACAGAAAACTGTGCACTGACTTACAGAGCGGATTCAAACCAGACCTCACACAAATGCACTCAGATATAACTTACACAGGCCAAGCCACACCCACTTTCACCTGTACACTGATTACTACAACAGACAGAAAACTCTGCACTGACTTACAGAGCGGATTCAAACCAGACCTCACACAAATGCACCCAGATATAACTTACACAGGCCAAGCCACACCCACTCTCACCTGTACACTGATTACTGCAACAGACAGAAAACTGTGCACTGACTTACAGAGCGGAATCAAACCAGACCTCACCAAATGCACCCAGATATAACTTACACAGGCCAAGCCACACCCACTCTCACCTGTACACTGATTACTGCAACAGACAGAAAACTCTGCACTGACTTACAAAGCGGATTCAAACCAGACTTCACACAAATGCACCCAGATATAACTTACACAGGCCAAGCCACACCCACTCTCACCTGTACACTGATTACTGCAACAGACAGAAAACTCTGCACTGACTTACAGAGCGGATTCAAACCAGACCTCACACAAATGCACCCAGATATAACTTACACAGGCCAAGCCACACCCACTCTCACCTGTACACTGATTACTGCAACAGACAGAAAACTCTGCACTGACTTACAGAGCGGATTCAAACCAGACCTCACACAAATGCACCCAGATATAACTTACACAGGCCAAGCCACACCCACTCTCACCTGTACACTGATTACTGCAACAGACAGGAAACTGTGCACTGACTTACAGAGCGGATTCAAACCAGACTTCACACAAATGCACCCAGATAACTTACACAGGCCAAGCCACACCCACTCTCACCTGTACACTGATTACTGCAACAGACAGAAAACTGTGCACTGACTTACAGAGCGGATTCAAACCAGACCTCACACAAATGCACCCAGATATAACTTACACAGGCCAAGCCACACCCACTCTCATCTGTACACTGATTACTGCAACAGACAGACAACTGTGCACTGACTTACAGAGCAGATTCAAACCAGACTTCACACAAATGCACCCAGATGTAACTTACACAGGCCAAGCCACACCCACTCTAACCTGTACACTGATTACTGCAACAGACAGAAAACTGTGCACTGACTTACAGAGCGGATTCAAACCAGACCTCACATAATGCACCCAGATATAACTTACACAGGCCAAGCCACACCCACTCTCACCTGTACACTGATTACTGCAACAGACAGAAAACTGTGCACTGACTTACAGAGCGGATTCAAACCAGACCTCACACAAATGCACCCAGATATAACTTACACAGGCCAAGCCACACCCACTCTCACCTGTACACTGATTACTGCAACAGACAGAAAACTCTGCACTGACTTACAGAGCGGATTCAAACCAGACCTCACACAAATGCACCCAGATATAACTTACACAGGCCAAGCCACACCCACTCTCACCTGTACACTGATTACTGCAACAGACAGAAAACTCTGCACTGACTTACAGAGCGGATTCAAACCAGACCTCACACAAATGCACCCAGATATAACTTACACAGGCCAAGCCACACCCACTCTCACCTGTACACTGATTACTGCAACAGACAGGAAACTGTGCACTGACTTACAGAGCGGATTCAAACCAGACTTCACACAAATGCACCCAGATAACTTACACAGGCCAAGCCACACCCACTCTCACCTGTACACTGATTACTGCAACAGACAGAAAACTGTGCACTGACTTACAGAGCGGATTCAAACCAGACCTCACACAAATGCACCCAGATATAACTTACACAGGCCAAGCCACACCCACTCTCACCTGTACACTGATTACTGCAACAGACAGAAAACTCTGCACTGACTTACAGAGCGGATTCAAACCAGACGTCACACAATGCACCCAGATATAACTTACACAGGCCAAGCCACACCCACTCTCACCTGTACACTGATTACTGCAACAGACAGAAAACTGTGCACTGACTTACAGAGCGGATTCAAACCAGACCTCACACAAATGCACCCAGATATAACTTACACAGGCCAAGCCACACCCACTCTCACCTGTACACTGATTACTGCAACAGACAGAAAACTCTGCACTGACTTAGAGCGGATTCAAACCAGACTTCACACAAATGCACCCAGATATAACTTACACAGGCCAAGCCACACCCACTCTCACCTGTACACTGATTACTGCAACAGACAGAAAACTCTGCACTGACTTACAGAGCGGATTCAAACCAGGCCTCACACAAATGCACCCAGATATAACTTACACAGGCCAAGCCACACCCACTCTCACCTGTTCACTGATTACTGCAACAGACAGAAAACTCTGCACTGACTTACAGAGCGGATTCAAACCAGACCTCACACAATGCACCCAGATATAACTTACACAGGCCAAGCCACACCCACTCTCACCTGTACACTGATTACTGCAACAGACAGAAAACTCTGCACTGACTTACAGAGCGGATTCAAACCAGACCTCACACAAATGCACCCAGATATAACTTACACAGGCCAAGCCACACCTACTCTCGCCTGTACACTGATTACTGCAACAGACAGAAAACTCTGCACTGACTTACAGAGCGGATTCAAACCAGACCTCACACAAATGCACCCAGATATAACTTACACAGGCCAAGCCACACCCACTCTCACCTGTACACTGATTACTGCAACAGACAGAAAACTCTGCACTGACTTACAGAGCGGATTCAAACCAGACTTCACACAAATGCACCCAGATATAACTTACACAGGCCAAGCCACACCCACTCTCACCTGTACACTGATTACTGCAACAGACAGAAAACTCTGCACTGACTTACAGAGCGGATTCAAACCAGGCCTCACACAAATGCACCCAGATATAACTTACACAGGCCAAGCCACACCCACTTTCACCTGTACACTGATTACTACAACAGATAGAAAACTCTGCACTGACTTACAGAGCGGATTCAAACCAGACCTCACACAAATGCACCCAGATATAACTTACACAGGCCAAGCCACACCCACTCTCACCTGTACACTGATTACTGCAACAGACAGAAAACTGTGCACTGACTTACAGAGCGGAATCAAACCAGACCTCACACAAATGCACCCAGATATAACTTACACAGGCCAAGCCACACCCACTCTCACCTGTACACTGATTACTGCAACAGACAGAAAACTGTGCACTGACTTACAGAGCGGATTCAAACCAGACCTCACACAAATGCACCCAGATATAACTTACACAGGCCAAGCCACACCCACTTTCACCTGTACACTGATTACTACAACAGACAGAAAACTCTGCACTGACTTACAGAGCGGATTCAAACCAGACCTCACACAAATGCACCCAGATATAACTTACACAGGCCAAGCCACACCCACTCTCACCTGTACACTGATTACTGCAACAGACAGAAATTTGTGCACTGACTTACAGAGCGGAATCAAACCAGACCTCACCAAATGCACCCAGATATAACTTACACAGGCCAAGCCACACCCACTCTCACCTGTACACTGATTACTGCAACAGACAGAAAACTGTGCACTGACTTACAGAGCGGATTCAAACCAGACCTCACACAAATGCACCCAGATATAACTTACACAGGCCAAGCCACACCCACTCTCACCTGTACACTGATTACTGCAACAGACAGAAAACTCTGCACTGACTTACAGAGCGGATTCAAACCAGACTTCACACAAATGCACCCAGATATAACTTACACAGGCCAAGCCACACCCACTCTCACCTGTACACTGATTACTGCAACAGACAGAAAACTCTGCACTGACTTACAGAGCGGATTCAAACCAGACCTCACACAAATGCACCCAGATATAACTTACACAGGCCAAGCCACACCCACTCTCACCTGTACACTGATTACTGCAACAGACAGAAAACTCTGCACTGACTTACAGAGCGGATTCAAACCAGACCTCACACAAATGCACCCAGATATAACTTACACAGGCCAAGCCACACCCACTCTCACCTGTACACTGATTACTGCAACAGACAGGAAACTGTGCACTGACTTACAGAGCGGATTCAAACCAGACTTCACACAAATGCACCCAGATAACTTACACAGGCCAAGCCACACCCACTCTCACCTGTACACTGATTACTGCAACAGACAGAAAACTGTGCACTGACTTACAGAGCGGATTCAAACCAGACCTCACACAAATGCACCCAGATATAACTTACACAGGCCAAGCCACACCCACTCTCATCTGTACACTGATTACTGCAACAGACAGACAACTGTGCACTGACTTACAGAGCAGATTCAAACCAGACTTCACACAAATGCACCCAGATGTAACTTACACAGGCCAAGCCACACCCACTCTAACCTGTACACTGATTACTGCAACAGACAGAAAACTGTGCACTGACTTACAGAGCGGATTCAAACCAGACCTCACATAATGCACCCAGATATAACTTACACAGGCCAAGCCACACCCACTCTCACCTGTACACTGATTACTGCAACAGACAGAAAACTGTGCACTGACTTACAGAGCGGATTCAAACCAGACCTCACACAAATGCACCCAGATATAACTTACACAGGCCAAGCCACACCCACTCTCACCTGTACACTGATTACTACAACAGACAGAAAACTCTGCACTGACTTACAGAGCGGATTCAAACCAGACCTCACACAAATGCACCCAGATATAACTTACACAGGCCAAGCCACACCCACTCTCACCTGTACACTGATTACTGCAACAGACAGAAAACTCTGCACTGACTTACAGAGCGGATTCAAACCAGACCTCACACAAATGCACCCAGATATAACTTACACAGGCCAAGCCACACCCACTCTCACCTGTACACTGATTACTGCAACAGACAGGAAACTGTGCACTGACTTACAGAGCGGATTCAAACCAGACTTCACACAAATGCACCCAGATAACTTACACAGGCCAAGCCACACCCACTCTCACCTGTACACTGATTACTGCAACAGACAGAAAACTGTGCACTGACTTACAGAGCGGATTCAAACCAGACCTCACACAAATGCACCCAGATATAACTTACACAGGCCAAGCCACACCCACTCTCACCTGTACACTGATTACTGCAACAGACAGAAAACTCTGCACTGACTTACAGAGCGGATTCAAACCAGACGTCACACAATGCACCCAGATATAACTTACACAGGCCAAGCCACACCCACTCTCACCTGTACACTGATTACTGCAACAGACAGAAAACTCTGCACTGACTTACAGAGCGGATTCAAACCAGACTTCACACAAATGCACCCAGATAACTTACACAGGCCAAGCCACACCCACTCTCACCTGTACACTGATTACTGCAACAGACAGAAAACTGTGCACTGACTTACAGAGCGGATTCAAACCAGACCTCACACAAATGCACCCAGATATAACTTACACAGGCCAAGCCACACCCACTCTCACCTGTACACTGATTACTGCAACAGACAGAAAACTGTGCACTGACTTACAGAGCGGATTCAAACCAGACGTCACACAATGCACCCAGATATAACTTACACAGGCCAAGCCACACCCACTCTCACCTGTACACTGATTACTGCAACAGACAGAAAACTCTGCACTGACTTACAGAGCGGATTCAAACCAGACCTCACACAAATGCACCCAGATATAACTTACACAGGCCAAGCCACACCCACTCTCACCTGTACACTGATTACTGCAACAGACAGAAAACTGTGCACTGACTTACAGAGCGGATTCAAACCAGACTTCACACAAATGCACCCAGATATAACTTACACAGGCCAAGCCACACCCACTCTCACCTGTACACTGATTACTGCAACAGACAGAAAACTCTGCACTGACTTACAGAGCGGATTCAAACCAGACCTCACACAAATGCACCCAGATATAACTTACACAGGCCAAGCCACACCCACTCTCACCTGTACACTGATTACTGCAACAGACAGAAAACTGTGCACTGACTTACAGAGCGGATTCAAACCAGACCTCACACAAATGCACCCAGATATAACTTACAGAGGCCAAGCCGCACCCACTCTCACCTATACACTGATTACTGCAACAGGCAGAAAACTCTGCACTGACTTACAGAGCGGATTCAAACCAGACCTCACACAAATGCACCCAGATATAACTTACACAGGCCAAGCCACACCCACTCTCACCTGTACACTGATTACTGCAACAGACAGAAAACTGTGCACTGACTTACAGAGCGGATTCAAACCAGACTTCACACAAATGCACCCAGATATAACTTACACAGGCCAAGCCACACCCACTCTCACCTGTACACTGATTACTGCAACAGACAGAAAACTCTGCACTGACTTACAGAGCGGATTCAAAGCAGACCTCACACAAATGCACCCAGATATAACTTACACAGGCCAAGCCACACCCTCTCTCACCTGTACACTGATTACTGCAACAGACAGAAAACTGTGCACTGACTTACAGAGCGGATTCAAACCAGACCCTAACACAATGCACCCAGATATAACTTACACAGACCAAGCCACACCCACTCTCACCTGTACACTGATTACTGCAACAGACAGAAAACTGTGCACTGACTTACAGAGCGGATTCAAACCAGACCTCACACAATGCACCCAGATATAACTTACACAGGCCAAGCCACACCCACTCTCACCTGTACACTGATTACTGCAACAGACAGAAAACTCTGCACTGACAGACAGAAAACTCTGCACTGACTTACAGAGCGGATTAAAACCAGACCTCACACAAATGCACCCAGATATAACTTACACAGGCCAAGCCACACCCACTCTCACCTGTACACTGGTTACTGCAACAGACAGAAAACTGTGCACTGACTTACAGAGCGGATTCAAACCAGACTTCACACAAATGCACCCAGATATAACTTACACAGGCCAAGCCACACCCACTCTCACCTGTACACTGATTACTGCAACAGACAGAAAACTCTGCACTGACTTACAGAGCGGATTCAAACCAGACCTCACACAAATGCACCCAGATATAACTTACACAGGCCAAGCCACACCCACTCTCACCTGTACACTGATTACTGCAACAGACAGAAAACTCTTCACTGACTTACAGAGCGGATTCAAATCATGAATTGCTTGAATTCTTGGTGAATTGCTTTTTATGCCTTAGATATAGTATTAATGTATGCTAAAGTTTATTAAGCTACTGGTCCATTTATTTGCTACTGGTCCATTTATGAAATGCAATGGTAGAAAAAAATATATATATATTTTTCATAATTATGATATCTTTCTTACAGGAAATGAATATACACCACATATACTTGAGTATAAGCCGACCAGAGTATAAGCCGAGGCACCTATTTTACCACAAAATACTGGGAAAACTTAGTGACTCTAGTATAAGCAGAGGGAAATATGCTGCCCTTTGTGTCCCTCTTGTGCCCTCTGTGTCCCCCTCTTGTGTGCCCTCTGTGCCCCTTTCTTGTGTCCCCCCTCTCTCTCCCCTGTGTCTCTTCCCCCTCCCTCCCCTTTGTCTTTCCCCCTTCCTCCCCTGTGTCTCTTTCCCCCTTTCTCTTGTGTCTCTTTCCCTCCCCCTCCATTATCCTCCTCATCCTCACTTCCCATTCTCAACACCCCTCCTCATCCTCCCTCCTCATCCTCTCTTCTCATCCGCCCTTCTCATCCTCAACCCCTCTCCTCATCCTCCCTCATCAACCCCCTTCCTCAACCCCCCTCCTCCTAATCCTCCCTCCTCAACCCCCCTCCTCATCCTCCCTCCTCAACCTCAACTCCCCACCTCAACCCCCTCCTCATTCTCAACCCCGCTCTTCAACCCCAACCCCCCTCCTCATCCTTCCTCCTCACACCCCCTCCTCATCCTCAACCCCCCTTCTCATCCTCTCTCCTCAACCCCCCTCTTCATCCTCTTTCCTCAACCCCCCTCCTCATCCTCCGTACTCATCCTCCCTCCTAAACACCCTCCTCAACCCAACCCCCCTCCTCATCCCCCCTCCTCATCCTCAACCCCCCTTCTCACTTTACCCCTCTCTAATTACCTCAACCTGTCCCTTTCCCCTCTCTTACCTTCCATCAGCTTCTCCTCTGCGCGCCTTCCGGCTGTGTCGGGATCCGGCCAATGCTAATGACGTGACGCGCATGTGACGTCAAGTCATTGGCATATGCTGGGTCCCGACAAAGCCGGAAGACGGGCAGAGGGGAGCGGAGGAGCAGCTGATGGAAGGTAAGAGAGGGTAAAAGAAGGGGGGGGGTAATTAGAGATGGGTAAAGTGATGAGGAGGGAGGATGAGGAGGGAGGATGAGGAGGGGGGATGAGGATGAGGAGGAGGGTTGAGGATGATGATAAGGGAAGGGGAGGCAAAGAGACACGAGGGAGAGGGTAGAAAGAGACAAAGGGGAGGGAGAGGAGGGAAGAGACACAGGGGGGAGACAAGGGGGGCTAAGAGACACAGGGTGACTCGAGTATAAGCCGAGGGGGGCTTTTTCAGCCTTAAAAAAAGGGCTGAAAATCTCAGCTTATACTCGAGTATATACAGTAAATTGTTTTTTGTTGGAAATATATTGTATATGTTCAGAGTCATTGTCATGCTGACAACATTTGTAACTGGTCTTTTATCTTTTCCCAGATCAAAGGACAAATAACATTCAAAAATAAAAACTTTTCATGGTAAGCGACATAAATGAGGTATCTTCCTGGGAAATTCAAATGCGGGTTCTCAGTATCAGAAGAAAATTCCACGGAAATTAGATCCATTCTAGGGAGCTGATTTCTGTTATACATTGCAATAATTTGGAAGCCTTATATCAGATATCCCATTCAGTTCCAGTCATGAGATAATATGGCACTAAATTGCAATGTCCAGGCCATTCTGGAGGCAAGCATGAGAAAAAGAAGGACTTGAAGTATCAAATTTCCTTTGGGATTCTGCTAATCCAGACTACCAATGTTTTACCTGGTATTTGAGATAAACTGAATCCATAATTTTCTTTTTGGTTAAAGAGTTACAATTACTTGATAGGAAAGCAAAGCTCCAAGAGTATCTGCTGCTCAATCAACAATCAATACAAATTAGAAGAAAATCAAAATAAAATGCACAATAGTTCCAAGACAGTCATAAAAAAATATTTAGGAAAGAGTATTGTTGTATCATTGCTTATTTGCCATGATGGGGTAATGCATTTGGGAAAGGCAACATAATTGGATTTTGGTGAATCTTTCTGTTTAACAGGAAAACTTGTGTTTGAAGTTGACATTAGATCTATATTTTGTAGAAAGTACATAGGCTTAAAAAGTTTGATCTTCAATTATTCTTTGTTGCCAAAAAAAGGTAGAGATAATTCTGGCAGGTTTTATTCTGGCCATTTGTTAATGTGGCCAGTGCTTAAAAGAAAATGAAACACATTTATTTTGTTATTGTTATTTAAAAGAACATGCTTCTGTAGTGGGGTAGCTTTAAGAAGGATTAATAAGGGATAATGTACAAGAATATGTCTATTTGAATAGGATTATAAGTAGGAGTCAACATGGATTTATGAGGGATAGGTCATGTCAAACAAATCTAATTAGTTTCTATGAGGAGGTTAGTAGGAACCTGGATCAAGGCAACTGAGTGGATGTAGTATTTTTGGATTTTGCAAAGGCTTTTGCTACAGTGCCACATGGGAGACTATTGTGCAAACTAAGAGATACAGGAGTTGCAGTAAATATCTGCTCATGGATTGAGAGCTGGCTAAAAGACAGGAAGCAAAGGGTTGTTGTAAATGGAACGTACTCCGATTAGACTAATGTGGTAAGTGGGGTTCCTCAGGGTTCAGTATTAGGTCCTCTCCTTTTTAACATATTTATTAATGACTTAGAGGTAGGTTTGGAGTGTGGTGTCTCCATTTTCGCTGATGACACAAAGTTGTGCAAGGTAATTAAATCAGATAGTTATGTGCTTTCCCTCCAAAGGGATTTACATAAAATTGAGGAATGGGCATCTAAATGGCAGATGAGATTTAATATGAATAAATGTAAAGTTATGCATCTGGGAAGGAAAAATAGCCATGCAATTTATAATCTTAATGGAGCAAATCTAGGTGTATCAGGTATTGAAAGGGATTTGGGAGTGCTTGTGGACAACCACCTAGGTAACAGTGCTCAAAGCCAAGCAGCAGCTGCAAAGGCAAATAAAATATTAGCATGTAATAAGAAGGGTATAAAACTAGGGAAACAAATATAATTCTGCCACTATACAAATCTCTAGTACGCCCTCATTTGGAATATGGAGTACAATTTTGGGCACCACTTCATAAAAAGGACATTTTAGAGCTGGAAAGGTACAGAGGAGGGCAACCAAACTAATAAGGGGAATGGAGGGGCTAAGTTATAAAGAAAGACTAACCAAATTAAACTTATTTTCTCTAGAAAAAAGGCGTCTAAGAGGAGATATGATTACCTTATATAAATTCATCCAGGGTCAGTATAAAGATTTGTCAAGGGAGCTTTTTGTGCCAAGAGGTTTTCAACTGACAAGAGGACATCCCTTGAGGTTAGAAGTAAAAAGATTCCACCTTAAAAAAAGAAAGGGGTTCTTTACAGTAAGGGTGGTTAATCTGTGGAATTCTCTACCAGAGGAGGTGGTGACAGAGGATTCAATAGACAACTTTAAAAAGGGGTTAGATATATTTTTGAATAAAGAGGGCATTCACGGTTATCCTAAATAACTAGCGAAGGAATATTGATCCACGGAGAAATTTGACCGCCAGTTTCTGGGGTCAGGAAGGAATTTTGCTTTTTTTCCCCTTATGAGACAATTGGCAAAGTTTCAATGTTTTTTTTTTTTCTGTTTGCCTTCCTCTGGATCAATTAATAATAAATACCATATATATTCGAGTATAAGCCGACCCAAGTATAAGCCGAGGCCCCCATTTTACCACAAAATACTGGGTAAAATGAGTGACTCGAGTATATGCCGAGGGTGGGAAATGTGCTGCCCCCTGTGTCCCTCTTGTGCCCTCTGTGTCCCCCTCTCTCTCCGTGTCTCTTCTCCTCTCTCCCTTCCCTGTGTCTCTTCTCCCCTCTCCCTTCCGTGTCTCTTCCAACCTCTCCCTTCCCTGTGTCTCTTCCCCCCTCCCTTATCACCCTCCTCAACCCCACTCCTCAACCTCCCTCCTCATCCTCAACCTCCCTCCTCATCTTCAACCTCCCTCCTCATCCTCAACCCCCTCCTCATCCTCAACCCCCTCATCCTCAACCCCCTCCTCAACCTCCCTCCTCATCCTCCCTCCTCAACCCCCCCATCCTCAACTCCCCTCCTCAACCCCCGCATCCTCATCCTCTCTCCTCAACCCCCGATCCTCAACCCCCCATCGTCACCCCCCTCCTCAACCTCAACCCCCCTCCTCAACCCCTCCTCCTCATCCTCAACCTCCCTCCTCATCCTCAACCTCCCTCCTCAACCCCCCCATCCTCAACCCCTTCCTCAACCTCCCTCCTCAACCCCCATCCTCAACCCCCTCCTCAAGCCCCCTATCCTCATCCTCCCTCCTCAACCCCCCCATCCTCATCCTCAATCCCCCATCCTCAACCTCCCTCCTCAACCTCAACCCCCCTCAACCCCCTTCCTCAACCTCAACCCCCCTTAACCCCAATCCACCTCCTCAACATCAACCCCCCTCAACCTCCCCCCAATCACCCTCAACCCTAACCCCCCCTCCTCAACCTAAACCCCCCTCAACCCCCCTTCTCCCCCTAAACCCCCCTAAATACCTCCCCCCTTTCCCCTCAATTACCTGTTTGTGCTCCGGCCTCCGCTCCTTGACCCGGAGCGCATGTGATGTCACATGCGCGCTGCGTCATTAGCATATACCGGGTGCCGGCACCTGGTATATGCTAATGACGCGGTGCGCATGTGACGTCACATGCGCGCCGGCGCCGGGTCAAGGAGCGGAGGCCGGAGCACAAGCATGTAAGTGAGGGGAGGGGGGTATTTAGGGGGGTTTAGGTGGAGGAGGGGGGTTGACGGGGTTTAGGTTGAGGAGGGGGGAGGAAAAGAGACACGGGGTGGGGTAGAGAGACACAAGGGGGGGTTAGAGACACACGAAGGGGGTAGAGACACACAGGGGGGTTAGAGACACACGGGGGGTTAGAGAGACACGGGGGGAGAGTGACTCGAGTATAAGTAGAGGGGGCCCTTTTTTGCCTTAAAAAAAGGGCTGAAAAACTCGGCTTATACTCGAGTATATACGGTAGTCCACTTAAAAAGATCAATAGAGATCTAAAAAGGTTGAACTTGATGGACTAACTCTTTATTCATCTTCAAATACTATGCTATTAATAATTATTTAACAACTAATTAATTAATAACTAATCTGCATATTGCAGATCAGAGGAGATCGTAACAGGTTGAACTTGATGGACTGAAAGTCTTTTTTCAACCTTAATTACTATGTAATTTTAAAATGGTTTGCTCTATATTAGTTTGAGTATTATACATATAAAGCAATTTGTACTTTTTAAAAAAAAACATCATAATAAAGTAATTAAGCTATCAATTAAAAAATCATGATGTTCTTCAAGGTCATTTTGCATATGATGTTAAATATTGATCTGAACTCACATTGTTATAAACAAGTTTGATTGTTTCATATTTAAAAATGTAAAAGGGGACTGGATTTATTTCTAATTAAAAAGGGAATTCAGGTTTATCATGGATAATTAGAGAGGCAGTATTGATCCAGGGAGAAGTCCGGTCGCCAGTGTCTGGGATCAGGAGGGATTTGATTATTTTTTTTTATATATATATATATTTTTTTTTATACAACTAATTAATTTATAGTTAATCCGCATATTGCAGATCATTGGAGATCTTGAAAGGTTGAACTTGATGGACTGAAGGTCTTTTTTCAACCTTAAATACTATGGGCCTCATTCTATTATCGGCTGTAAATCGGCCGCAAAGCTGCGATTCCTTGCTGGGCTCCCGTTACTTTGCAATTCAAATAGACGGCTATCCCCTTACGGCCGGCCGCATATCTTGCAACCGGCCGTAAGCTCAGAAATCTTTAAAAGCAAATATAAATTCAAGATGGCACTGTAAAGCTCTGTAAATGCTAGGGATCATAATGGGGGACATGGGGATTAATAGCAACCCCCTCTCAAGCTTGCACATCAGCCCAAATCCGAGATTTCATTAACTGTTTGTTTTCCGGCCGCAGCGTGGGCAGGTCTGAGGTGCTCTTTTTTGAGGTGGACTTTTTCCACGGATATTTGACATAAATGAAAATAAAAATTATTTACGGATTTGAGTGTAGGGGAATGTTGTGCTATGAATGCTTACCCCTACAATCACTTTATAGTCTCCTCAGAGTGCAGGATGGCTTTATTATGGCTTTATTATGTGCTTAATTGTGTGCCTGCGGGACCTTTTTGCTGCAAGTAAGCTGCGGCTCGGTTTTAGCCTTGCAGAGAGGGTTCCCGGAGCAATTGAATAGCAACCGGGATTTGCTTGCAACCGAAACTCTTGCGGCCGTTTAAGATCAAAGGCTTTCCTCCGGCGCGTGCGGCCGCAAGGGATAACAAGGCGCCAGCCGCAAGCCTGCCGGAGTCCCCGGCTGGAAGGGAATAGAATAGGCAAATAGCTTGCGGGCGGTCTTTGCGGCCCTGCATCTCCTACGGCCGATAATAGAATGAGGGCCTATGTAACTATGTAACTATGTAACTATGCTTAAACATTTCCAAAGTTGTGTTTTGCATGAAAACAAATATTAAGCAAAACCTGTTTAAACTTCATTGAAAACTAACAGGAAATGCACAGAACGTATGTAGATCTCTAAATTACATATGCCACGTGAGTATGACTCATACAGCTATATTGATGCTTATTGGCTGACATGAGCAAGCTTCCAGATCAGTAAAAAATGGGCATATTTTTTTTTCTGCTTATGTTATTATGTTATTAGGGGTTTGGAACAAAATCATCAACTACAAGGCCTAAAGGTTTACTCACATTTTTATCAGTACTAGAACTATGCCATAATTGGCTGCTACTCAACCACAGAAATAACCTCTCTATATTGAATCAAAAATGGGATTTTACTCCAATGGTCATAAAGAAAACAAGCTTTTTTTTCTCAATTTCCATAACCAGCGATATCTGGACAGAGATATCTCTAGCAAACAGCTTAGGGTAGAGCATTTTTAAGGAATCCAAACATAGGCAATTCCGATCATTCTTTTTCCACAGTCAGAGTAATATAGAGATACTTTTAGAGAATATATGTTTTTACAGGTTAAGTGTCTTAATGCAGTCCCAACACAGATTACTTATCTGCCTAAGAGGCTTTGTCAGCTTTCTTTTTCCATAGCCACAGCTATTCAGTGCCAGCACAATTTGCTCCATTGCAAAGGGTAGATATCACAGGCTTCACAGAATTCACTTTTGCATGATTTATTCTTGATGGAAATAAAGCAAATATTGGTTTGGGTTATTCATGTCTCTTTTTTTGTTTCACATTCCACAGGCATAGAAATAGGCTGTGCAAGGACAGTTTAGAGGATTTCAGATAAACCCTAAATTGTGACACTTTTAAGCAGTGTATGATGCCACCATCCAAAGGAAGACCAAGCAATTCTTTCCATTTTTCACATACTTTTTAAGAAAAGTATTCATATGACAGGGATTCTCGTGTGACTCTGTCTGTGAAGATATTTCCATATGGAATCTATATGAACACATATCTCATGCATGATGAAGGCACTTTTTTTTTTAATCACAAACAGAAGATCTGAAACGGAGTATGATCAGATTTTGGAAAACAACCAGCATTGGGATTAAAACGAAAATGCCTAATTGGTTGACCTTGGCAATAATGCAAATTTCTACAGCCTGTTTAACAGCCTTTAGTATGAATCAGATAAAGTGAGCTGCATCTGCAGCAAACTTAAACCTGCAGTCAGAGGGAACTTAATTTGTTTTAATATTAACTTTGAAGGATGAACAAAACCCATAAATAAATGCTACCAGGAAATATTTATATATTAGAGGACATATAACACATCAGTTTAAAGATCTACTAAAATCATGTTGAAATACTTTGTGAATTTTTGAAATACTCACTTTTTTTCACAGAGATAGTAGATCAAATGAAAAGTATGATTTTCTGTGTGATGTTGTCTGACAGCCCGCCCCCGCACTGTCTCACAGCTCAGACAGAGGGTTGTTCTTCCTCCTAAGTGACTTCAACCAATCAGGTTGCAGTGGTGTGTTCCTATCAAACTCTATAGGAAATCTTCTGGATGACAGGGAGTAGATAGAGGCTGGACCTCCTACCCTGACCTGTAGGTCTTTGTAGGAAGTTCCCTCCTCTCTACACACTGAAATTCAGGAAACTAGCAATCTGTGTCTTAGATTTACTCATTACAAATAATATTGATATTGTATCAAATGTTGAAATAGGGCAACCTTTGGGAAACAGTGATCACACCACAGTCTCATTTGAGATTGAATTAAAAAAACAACATTTTAAGGGGCCAACAAAAACTCTTAATTTTAAAAGGGCAGATTTTAACGGTCTAAGGGCAGCAATACAAAGTATAGAATGGGACAGAGAACTGATAGGTAAAAACACTGAAAATAAATGGACAACATTTAAATCCTTACTAAATATACATACACAACGGCATATACAGTGTGGGAATAAAAGTAAAAGGAGTAAATCACAAACCATGTGGCTTAACAATGATTTAAAGATCAAGATACAGAGTAAAAAACAGGCATTTAAATTATACAAACAAGAGGGGACAGAGACTGCTTTACGGGAATACAAGGAAATCAACAAGGCTTGCAAAAGCGCGATTAGACTGGCTAAAATAGAAAATGTAAAATGTATTGCAAAAGAGAGTAAGACTAACCCTAAAATATTTTTTAAGTATATTAATGGGAAGAAGGCGAGGAAGGAAGCTATAGGAACATTAGAATGTGAAACAGGCTGTCTGAAAATTAATGACCAGGAAAAGGGAGATGAGCTAAATTGGTTCTTTTCGTCGGTATACACAAGGGAGGTACCAGTGGTTGGGACACTGCAACATAATGGGGCTGCACTACCTTTGCCAAATAATTGGTTAACACAGGAAGTAATCCAAAAGAGGTTGGAAAAAATAAATGTTAATAAAGCCCCGGGTCCTGATGGAATACATCCAAGGGTACTAAGGGAACTGGGTTCTGTAATAGCCAAACCACTATATTTAATTTTTCAAGATTCACTCAACACAGGGTCTCTACCAGATGACTGGAGAAAAGCTGATGTGATACCTATATTTAAAAAGGGAGCAAGAGCAAATCCGGGGAATTATAGACCAGTGAGCCTCACCTCTGTAGTGGGGAAGCTTTTAGAAGGGTTAATAAGGGATAATATACAAGAATATGTCTATCTGAACAGGATTATAAGTAGGAGTCAACATGGGTTTATGAGGGATAGGTAATGTCAAACAAATCTAATTAGTTTCTATGAGGAGGTTAGTAGGAACCTGGATCAAGGCAACTCAGTGGATGTAGTCTTTTTGGATTTTGCAAAGGCTTTTGAAACAGTGCCACATGGGAGACTATTGGGCAAACTAAGGGATACAGGAATTGCAGTAAATATCTGCTCATGGATTGAGAGCTGACTAAAAGACAGGAAGCAAAGGGTTGTTATAAATGGAACATACTCCGATTGGACTAATGTGGTAAGTGGGGTTCCTCAGGGTTCAGTATTAGGTCCTCTCCTTTTTAACATATTTATTAATGACTTACAGGTAGGATTGGAGTGTGGGGTCTTCATTTTCGCTGATGACACAAAGTTGTGTGGTAATTAAATCAGAAAATGATGTGCTTTCCCTCCAAGGGGATTTACATAAAATTGAGGAATGGGCATCTAAATGGCATATGAGATTTAATACGAATAAATGTAAGGTTATGCATCTGGGAAGGAAAAATAGCCATGCAATTTATAATCTTAATGGAGCAAATCTAGGTGTATCAGATATTGAAAGGGATTTGGGAGTGCTTGTGGACAACCACCTAGGTAACAGTGCTCAAAGCCAAGCAGCAGCTGCAAAGGCAAATAAAATATTAGCATTTATTAAGAAGGTTATAGAAGCCAGGGAAGCAAATATAATTCTGCCACTATACAAATCTCTAGTACGCCCTCATTTGGAATATGGAGTACAATTTTGGGCACCACTTCATAAAAAGGACATTTTAGAGCTGGAAAAGGTACAGAGAAGGGCAACAAAACTAATAAGGGGAATGGAGGGGCTAAGTTATGAAGAAAGACTAAATTAAACTTATTTTCTCTAGAAAAAAGGCGTCTAAGAGGAGATATGATTACCTTATATTAATACATCCAGGGTCAGTATAAAGATTTGTCGGTGGAGCTTTCTGTGCCAAGAGGTTTTCAACTGACAAGAGGACATCCCTTGAGGTTAGAAGTAAAAAGATTCCACCTCAAAGAAAGAAAAGGGTTCTTCACAGTAAGGGTGGTTAATCTGTGGAATTCTCTACCAGAGGAGGTGGTGACAGCGGATTCGATAGATAACTTTAAAAGAGGACTAGATTTATTTCTAATTAAAAAGGGTATTCAGGGTTATCATGGATAATTAGAGAGACAGTAATGATCCATATTTTTTACATTTCCCCTTGAGACAATTGGCTAAGTCTCGCTTGTTTTTTTGTTTTCTATTTGCCTTCCTCTGGACTAATTAATAATAATAAAAAAATAATAATAAAAAAAAAACTAATAGTTAATCTGCATATTGCAGATCAGAGGAGATCTTAAAAGGCTGAACTTGATGGACTGAAAGTCTTTTTTCAACCTTAAATACTATGTGCCCTATTAAATTCGAGCTGCGTATGAAATCGTATCTCGCAAATGCGCATCGTAACGCGATTTACGTAATACGAGTCGACTTGCGATTGACTTGCGATTGACTTGCGATTGACTTGCGTAATTTCGGACTCCTTTGCTGAGATTTGCCTCCGAAAAGCGCTACGTAGTAAGTAGCGGAAAATAATTCCTTAGATGCTCGTATCTCGCAAAATCGCTAAGCTCACAAAAAACACCAGTAAAATGGTTTACGCATTACGTACAGACAACTTAAAAATGTAAAAGTGAGTTTAACAGAGGAAAAGCATGGAAGGCCATTACAATTGATTTCACCATCCCCTCCCCCCACCAAAGCAAAGGCATTATACAACCAATTAGTTGTTACATTTTGAATGAAAAGCCATGCTGCAGCTTACATAAAGCAAAATTAAAGACACACTACCTGATTACATAAAAACACAAAACCTCAAAATAATGCCATATCAACCCTGTTATTTTGTATACATGTTGCTCATCACATCTACATTTGGGAACACAAATATGGGGCACATGGAGTATGTGAATATGTCCTGTTCAGTCTTTCGGTCGGGTCTGTCTGTGACCCTCTGTCACTGCTTACTTACAAGGTTCCTATGCTGGTGATACCAGAGTGGATTGTCAGTTCCTTCTCCAGTGGTTTGGGATTTGGCCATCCACTCTGCTTTCACTCTCCCACCCACAATGGCCCTTAATGGGATAGCTCACAGCTTCATTGAAATACACAATACCTCTTGTTTGGTCTTTCGGTCGGGTCTGACTGTCTCTGACCCTCTGTCACTGCTTTCTTACAAGGTTCCTATGCTGGTGAGACCGGAGTGGATTGTCAGTTCTGCTGTCACTCTGCTTTCACTCTCCCACCCACAAGGGCCCTTAATGGGATAGCTCACAGCTTCATTGAAATACACAATACCTCTTGTTTGGTCTTTCGGTCGGGTCTGACTGTCTCTGACCCTCTGTCACTGCTTACTTACAAGGTTCCTATGCTGGTGAGACCGGAGTGGATTGTCAGTTCTGCTGTCACTCTGCTTTCACTCTCCCACACACAATGGCCCTTAATGGGCTAGCTCACAGCTTCATTGAAATACACAATACCTCTTGTTTGGTCTTTCGGTCGGGTCTGACTGTCTCTGACCCTCTGTCACTGCTTACTTACAAGGTTCCTATGCTGGTGAGACCGGAGTGGATTGTCAGTTCCTTCTCCAGTGGTTTGGGATTTGGCCGTTCATTCTGCTTTCACTCTCCCACTCACAATGGCCCTTAATGGGCTAGCTCACAGCTTCATTGAAATACACAATACCTCTTGTTTGGTCTTTCGGTCGGGTCTGACTGTCTCTGACCCTCTGTCACTGCTTTCTTACAAGGTTCCTATGCTGGTGAGACCGGAGTGGATTGTCAGTTCTGCTGTCACTCTGCTTTCACTCTCCCACCCACAATGGCCCTTAATGGGATAGCTCACAGCTTCATTGAAATACAGAATACCTCTTGTTTGGTCTTTCGGTAGGGGCTGACTGTCTCTGACCCTCTGTCACTGCTTACTTACAAGGTTCCTATGCTGGTGAGACCGGAGTGGATTGTCAGTTCTGCTGTCACTCTGCTTTCACTCTCCCACCCACAATGGCCCTTAATGGGATAGCTCACAGCTTCATTGAAATACACAATACCTCTTGTTTGGTCTTTCGGTCGGGTCTGACTGTCTCTGACCCTCTGTCACTGCTTACTTACAAGGTTCCTATGCTGGTGAGACCGGAGTGGATTGTCAGTTCTGCTGTCAGTCTGCTTTCACTCTCCCACCCACAATGGCCCTTAATGGGCTAGCTCACAGCTTCATTGAAATACACAATACCTCTTGTTTGGTCTTTCGGTCGGGTCTGACTGTCTCTGACCCTCTGTCACTGCTTACTTACAAGGTTCCTATGCTGGTGAGACCGGAGTGGATTGTCAGTTCTGCGGTCACTCTGCTTTCACTCTCCCACACACAATGGCCCTTAATGGGATAGCTCACAGCTTCATTGAAATACAGAATACTTCTTGTTTGGTCTTTCGGTCGGGTCTGACTGTCTCTGACCCTCTGTCACTGCTTACTTACAAGGTTCCTATGCTGGTGAGACCGGAGTGGATTGTCAGTTCTGCTGTCACTCTGCTTTCACTCTCCCACCCACAATGGCCCTTAATGGGATAGCTCACAGCTTCATTGAAATACACAATACCTCTTGTTTGGTCTTTCGGTCGTGTCTGACTGTTTCTGACCCTCTGTCACTGCTTACTTACAAGGTTCCTATGCTGGTGAGACCAGAGTGGATTGTCAGTTCTGCTGTCACTCTGCTTTCACTCTCCCACCCACAAGGGCAGCAAACACACACAGAGAGTTTGCAGAGGCACAATGAGCACCAGCCAACTCACCTCCATCAGGGGTAATCGCCACTACAATTATCTAAGGAAGTCCCACGCCATTGCTGGTGGCCATGTGCCAAGATGTCCATTCATTCCCATTTGTTGACCTCCCATTATGTTCTGCTATTCATCAATTTACATTAGTTTCGATTGCTAAGTGATGTTGTGGAAGTGCGGGTGAAAGCAGAGTGGACGGACAAATCCCAAATCACTGGAGAAGGAACTGACAAGCCACTGCAGTATCACCTATCATTATGCTGTTAGGCCCGCAAGGGGAGTGTTCCTACTCCCCAGTCCCGCTAATTGTACTTGGCCTGTGCATTAACCCTTTATTATGCCTAGATTGTAGAACAATTAGATGCATTATATGATATCTAATGCTATTAGGACTATTATTCCTCTTAGTATGTATGGATCTATTGCAGGTTAACTAGTGCTCATTAGTTTACAGCTATAGTAATGTGACACTAATGTGATGCATGTGGATGTCCCCTAACCCCAACCATTGAAAACACACCGACATGGTGAGAACAGGATAACACAGCTTTATTTTTGGACACAGACCACAATCAGCAGTGGTCAAGACTGTGCATTCACAGAACGGTATAACAAAACTTTATTTTTGGACACAAACCACAATCAGCAGTGGTCAAGACTGTGCATTCACAGAATGGTATAACAAAACTTTATTTTTGGAGACAGACAACAATCAGCAGTGGTCAAGACTGTGCATTAATATCATGGGTGTGGTGTGGGCGGGTCCCGAGAGAGCAAGGGGCTAAATAAAAAAAAGGGGATACCTACAGGGATTAATCTAATAGTCTAGAACAAGCATGATGCATAGCACCTACCAGGGTCACATGCGGTCAGTACACCGCTGCCACCGGAATATGATGAGAAAAAGGATCATCACAAATCACTCCATTTAACTGAAGAAACCATTAGAGTGCATGGCACTTACAACTTGTCTGGATCTGTTCAATGGAACAAATGATTCAACCTCTGGACTGTGTAATCCAATCCAGTTTCACACATACAGTGTGGTGTGCGAAATTGCCCACAAAAATGAATGGTCAACAAAAAACAAAAAGGCGGAGGAGGATAGAAAAAAAATAATGACAATGCATGTACAGTAAAGTGCTAAATACTGTACCAATATACCAACTCACCTGATTCCCATCTGCAAGCATTACTAAGTATTAGCTACAGTAGGTCTCTGGATAATGAGTAATATGGGCAAATACCCATTAATATGGACAGGACACAAAGGTCAGCAGCCAGATTCACTGTTTCTTACATCAGACCTAAAGATCTGTTCTCAGACCGATATTGAGGTCAGGATCACATGCTTTATTAGTGCATATATTAATGCTGGCTGTCATTAACATGCCATTGTGAGACTTTGCAAGTCCATCGCCATAGCGGTATTAGTCTACATTTCAGCTAACAATAATCATGTCTGAGATATCTGGCAATATGATAGCTTTAAGATTGTGGGAGCTACATGTTAAGGAGGGGGCTGTCATTGGAGTAATGTATACCTGAGAGGCACTGGGAAAAACTTATGGCCTCATATAATTCCTCCACAATGCTTGCAGATGTAGGAGATGCCTTCATGGGCCTGAATTGTACCTAAAACAAAACAAATGGAAAGAAAAACAAAGCGAAAACCTAAAGTCTAAGGGCCTAAAAAAAAGGGGACTGCAGTATCCCTTCCCAACAGCATTCCCCAGTGACCATCAATTGGTGGCATGTTCAACCGAACCCTACGTGTCCACAGAGAAGAGGATCATGGACCATGTGATGGGAGGTAGCCATCTGCATACAAAATATCACCATCACATAGGCAAAGATCCAAAACTCTGTAGCCAGGCTAGATGAGGTCAGCATTGTGACCAATAGATGGTCACTGAGGAGTGCTGTTGAGAAGGCACAATTATGTCCACAGCCCCTAGGTCCTCCTCCGCCTGGGCACAGGACCTGCATCGTCCGCGGCCGGACGCCATCTCCCTGTTGGTGGTGGGGGAGCTGGAGGAGGTAGTGGCACCACGGGTGGTGGTGGCGGCGGAGGCATGGTGGAAGGAGAGGAGGGGCCAGGCTGTTGGCTGGTGACCTGCCCCGTTCCCAGCAGCCTGACCAAATGCTGCTCCAGCCTCCGATGATGCCTCCTCTCCTCCCTAAAGCGCTGCGCCTCATGCCAGAGATGTTGGCATCAATCCTCCTTGGTGGTGGTGGGGGGGGGGGGGGCTGGGGTCCTGCTGGCAGGGCCGGGTGGGAAGATGACGGGGAGAGAGTGGGGAGGATCTGGGACCCGGCTGGAGACAGGGTCTCTGATGTTGGTGGCCCCGGTGGCTCAGTGTGTGGGGAAGGAGGAGCTGTGGCATATTCCACTACTTCTGAGGGCCCCGGCGAGATGGCAAGTCTTTGGAGGAGGGGGACAGTCGGGCTCTGGACAGGGGGGCTGTCAACGACCACGACCTCCCCCTCCGAAGAGCAAGGGCTCTCGGATGAGCCTGTAGCCTCCTCCCCCTGAGCAGTCTCCTGCGGGGCGGGGGCTGAGGGCTCCTGGCTCATCACTGGACCCAGACCTCCTACTGGATGCTGAAATAGAGAAAAGAAAGGTACATGTCATTAGTATGCTGATCAATACATTGATATGTTTTCACTCCTAACTATCTGACATCTAGGCCTGAACATGGATGATTCTCCTAATTGCAACTCACATTAGCTGTCATTTGCTAGATTGGATCTATTTTTTGGTTTCTTGTCTTGACCTGTCCTGGCTCCTAACGCTGTCTGTATTTTTTCTGCGGTTTCACTCCTAACTATCTGACATCTAGGCCTGAACATGGATGATTCTCCTAATTGCAACTCACATTAGCTGGCATTTGCTAGATTGGATCTATTATTTGGTTTCTTGTCTTGACCTCTCCTGTCTCCTAACGCTGTCTGTATTTTTTCTGCGGTTTCACTCCTAATTATCTGACATCTAGGCCTGAACATGGATGATTCTCCTAATTGCAACTCACATTAGCTGGCATTTGCTAGATTGGATCTATTCTTTGGTTTCTTGTCTTGACCTCTCCTGGCTCCTAACGCTGTCTGTATTTTTTCTGCGGTTTCACTCCTATCTGACATCTAGGCCTGAACATGGATGATTCTCCTAATTGCAACTCACATTAGCTGGCATTTGCTAGATTGGATCTATTCTTTGGTTTCTTGTCTTGACCTCTCCTGGTTCCTAACGCTGTCTGTTTTTCTTCTGCGGTCTGTAACTGCAAAGGCTGCATTGGGCACACCAGTACATGGACTCTATTACTCTTGGGGTGGCTAGGAATGACATTGACTTGTCAGCTTCATGGATTTAATGACACTTACATCCATCCCTTGTTAATTCCATTGAGCTGACATCTCAGTGTCCTTGTTGGTCACCATGTGTAGTGTGTGTGATGCACATGTGGTGGCATGTTGGTGTATGTGATTTTCACCTGAACTGGAGGCTGGGTCCTGCTGGGCCACCGGGGATGAAGCTCCAGCTGCGGGCAATGGTCCCAGAAAGTCCCTTGCGATCCTCTCCCACTCCTTATAGGTGACACTGTGTCCCTCAGCTTCTCTGGCCATCTTCCTCTTCACCGTGGCCCTGATATCCACATATCTGTGCTTCAAGGACCTCAAGCCCCTAGGAACCGTGGACACCTCCTTCATCAATTCCACTACCTCCTTCCAAGCCTGAGCCCTAGGCCCAGGCTTCGCTTCCCTTGCAACAAGGATGACGGGCCGGTCACGGATCGCACCCAGGAGGACCATATTCTCCTGGGGCGTATAATTATGGGCCCTGCAACTGCCCTTGCCAATAGCCCCTTGCTCTCTCGACTGTGCTCGGGGACCCTGGCCTCCCTGCACTCTTCCTGAGGCCTGTCCCTTCCCCAAACTACCCCACCCCCTGGGAACAGGCCCCTTCCCCTCTGTCCCTTCTCTCCAAGTGCCTGCACTGGCATCTCCCTCCGGGGACCCCTCCTCCTCCTCCCCCTCCGGGGACCACTCCTCCTCCTCCGGGGACACCTCCTCCACCCCCTCCGTGGACACCTCCTCCACCCCCTCCGGGGACACCTCCTCCACCTCTCCGCCACCCTCCACTACACTCTCCTCACTCTCCTCACTCTCCGCTCCTCTCCTCTCCTCCTCTCTCCACCTATCTCCTCCCTCCATGCTGAAATAATAACAAAATAAGGATAACTCAAAATAAGTGTAACTGTTATATAGGTGATGAAAAAAAAAAGTGTATGTTCTATGTGTTTTTAATAACTGTTGGGGGATGCGGTGCAAAGGTTGGGGAAGGGGAGGTGTGTGGTGTGTGTCCTAACGCTATGTATGTCTCTATGTGTCTTTAATCTATGTGTCAGGCAAATATGTGTAATGTGTAAATATGTGTAACTCTTACGTGTAAATATGCTAATAATAAAATACAAAACAATCAAAAAGAGTGCGCCTACAAATCAATATAACGATAAAGAAATAAAAGTATTACTGGAATGTCTGTTGGAAAGAAAAGATGTGTGTGCTATGTGTATTTAATAAGTGGTGGGGGATGGGGTGTGTTGGGGGATGGGGTGTGGTGGGGGGGATGGGTGTGTGGGGTGTGTGTCCTAACTATATATATGTCTCTATGTGTTTTATTTAATCTATGTGTCTTGCAAATATGTGAAATCTGTAAATATGTGTATTGTTTAAATGGAAGGACTTATTAAATAGACAATGAAAAAAGAATAAAAACTAATCTCCCTCTCTCCAAAGTACTAATAAAACTCTCTCCCGCCTGCTCCTGGAACTGCGTGCTAACTCCAATGGCTCTTACAACACAGTCAGCGCATGGGTTTGTATCAATCACATTTATAAGCTCATACTGTCAATCAAATTCTTAGCTCGTACGTGATTGGCTGAGAGGCGTGTCTCGCTAGGACGTCCCCTTATCAGCTTGCGAGCGCGTCAACAGACTCAGCCAATTACATACGCACTTATAGTGTCAGGCCGCCAAGTGTGTATGTAATTGGCTGAGAGTCCCAACACGGGCCACCAAGTGCGTATGTAATTGGCTGAGAGGCTTTTGGCGGATTTTTGCGACATCGCCATTGCCACGTTGGCCCGCCAAAAGCCTCTCAGCCAATTACATACGCACTTGGCGGCCCGCGTTGGGACTCTCAGCCAATTACATACGCACTCGGTGGCCCACGTTGGGACTCTCAACCTATTACATACGCACTTGGCGGCCCGTGTTGGGACAGCCAATTACATGCGGCCAAGTGCGTATGTAATAGGTTGAGAGGCTTCTTGACGTAAAATCATCAGCTGGAATGCCCTGTAAAGATCCACAGGTAACCAATGGCAAAGCAGAAATTAACGTGCCTAATACCAGGTCATGCAATCACCAAGCTATATAACCCCATCCCCAACAAGTCATCAGCATGTCTGAAACAGCATGGATGATCATGTGAGAGGGATGATGGACAGGATGAGTGGGCGGATGAGGTTGAGATGCTTTTGTGCATCTCACCTAGCACAGTATGAAGACCAGGAAGCAAGGTGTGTGATTGAGGGGGTGATGGGGAGTGGCAGAGAGGAGTGTCTGGGAGTGAATGAGGGTGTGAGTGGTGATGTGATCCATGCTGGGGCAGAACCAAGCCAGGCAATGGAATTACCACAGGCCATGCCTAGTATCGTGGGGGTGGATCAGGGAGGATACAGAGCCCCAGTAGCACAGGGACAGAGGGATATAGGGCCACCTGCAGACAGGGAGGCTGACAATTTTGTCGGTGATCAGCTGCTGGGGGGAGTACAGGATGTGGTGGCTCAGGCAGAAGGGGGGGAGCCTGGCCAGGAGCCTGACCAGGAGCCTGACCAGGAGCCTGGCCAGGAGCCTGGCCAGGAGCCTGTGAGGAGAGGAGGGGCACCCAATGTGTACAAGGAGAGACTCACATTAGAGGGTTTAACTGATGGGGAGGTGTATGAGCGTTTTCGGCTGACCCGTGCCAGTCTTGGGGAGCTCTATGAGGTTCTGAGAGCGGACCTTGAGCCTCGCTCAGGGGCAAACAGAGCCATCCCAGGAATGACACGGATGTTAGTTGCAATACACCTCCTTGCTTCTGGTAGCTTTCAGAACACCCTGAGCATAGCCGGAGGAATGTCTCAGCCAAGCCTCTCGAAATGTCTGAGTGCATTCCTCCGTGCTATTGGTCGGAAAGCTGCCAGATACATCAGTTACCCTAACACTGCTGAAGAGATCTCGAAGGTGAAGTTTTATTTCTTCCAATTAGGAGGTATCCCCAATGTGCTTGGTGCTATTGACTGTACACACGTGGCACTGATACCTCCTAGAGAGCAAGAAGCACTGTACAGAAATCGTAAGCATTATCATTCAATCAATGTCCAGGTTGTTTGCGATGCGAACATGCGCATACAAGGTGTGTATGCAGGCTTCCCGGGAAGTGCTCAAAACGCCTATATCCTGCGTGCATCCGGAATATGTGACATATTTGAGTCCGGCAGATTTTCATCCGGATGGCTACTGGGTGAGTACACATTAGTAATGGCAGTCAACCATATCTTACTATGACTGGATACAATAACACATACGGTACATCATGTTTCCCTCTATTGCTATGATGTTCACATGTGCATTACGGAGTAATACTCACAAAGCCAGAACATAATAGCTCATTGCTGTGCATAATAGCTCATAACCCTGTGTTAGCTTGGCCAAACAGTATGCAGTTCACAACAACATATGACAAAAACCACAATTGATTAATCATTAGGTTTATGTTCTGATGCATTCCCTTGTATCCTGTGACATGGACATCTCTAGTCTACATAACGTGTTGTGTGTTATTGGAAGGGCTATGTAAGTGAGATGACTTCAGAATTCATCTGATAGAGGAGAATTAATAGTGTTTGGCAAAAGTTTTCTTGCATGAATATATCCCGGAATAAACATGAATTAGCTTACCTTGAAGTTATCAAAATCTCCAAGGTCTTTTGGCATTTGCGTTTGATCGTGTACGCCCCTGGGAAATTCCACCTGAATTAGCATCACATTTACGTTCACAAGAATACACTATCACGCTTCACCTCAGACCTCTGGCATGTGCTCGGTACAAGAACTGCAACAGTGACTTCCTGCTCTCTACCAGAAGGGTCGCAATATGTACCCTGTTGTATTTCCCTTGTATCTCCGCCTCATGTAAGCGTCTTGTGGGTGTGAACATCTGGATTTTACATTTGTAGAAATCACATTGTAATTGATCTGAAGCTTCATATAGAATACATGTGTTAATACACTACTAATTATCCTATCAGATGCATTCATGATCCATCTCCCTTACATATATCTTTAACTGTGTATTAGCCACAGGGATGTGTTGATAGGTCATGATGACGATATTTGGGCATATGCTTTGTCAAACATCACAACATCCTATTCATATCAACATCATATTTTATTTCCATCAGGTGATGCAGGATATGGGTGTTTGCCGTGGTTGTTGACCCCTGTGAGCAATCCCCATACTCGGGCAGAGGTGCGGTATAATGCTGCGCATAAAACCTGCCGGAATGTAATTGAGCGCACCTTTGGTGTACTAAAGATACGCTTCAGATGTTTACATTCCACTGGGGGTGCTCTACAATACAAGCCCCAGAAAGTTTGTCGCATCATCGTTGCCTGCTGCTGTCTGCACAATATAGCAGTACAGGCCAACTGTCTGGGGGACATTGATGCGGCTCCGCTACATGGGGAGGAAGAGCCTTTATTTTCCCCTGAAGTGGATAATCTGCAGGGGTCACAACAACGTGCCCGCCTAATTCGCGAGTACTTCACATGTAAGTACATACCCAATATGCATGGAACACAGTCTAATGTATCTGGATTATGCCTAACTCCCAAATCCACCTTTATCCATCGCCCTTGTCATACAGAATTCCAACCAGTCCACAGTAGAGGAGAGTTCCCTGATGTTGTCGATGTTTGTACACTGGAACAAGCCACATGATCAGTTACAGGTAAGTAAGCACACATTCCCATACACATCTTAAGTACCGACGGTTATAAACATCAATGGCATAGATAATTTGAGTGGATTATATATCCCACTATGTCAATTTATATATGCCCCACGTTACATTGTTATCTAGTAATTTAGATTGAAAAAATACTTTAGTCCATCAGGTTCAACCTCTATAGATCTATGATCTGCAATACGCAGATTTATTGTTAATTGATCCAGAGGAAGTAACAGAAAAACAAAAAGTGAAACTTTGACAATTGTCTACACAGGGCAGAAAAATATAACATTCCTTCCTGACCCCAGATACTGGTGATCGTATTCATCCCTGGATCAATACTCCCTCTCTATTTATCCAGGAAAGCCCCTAATGCCTGTTTGGTTTTTTTATGTAAAAATATACCCAATCCCTTTTTAAAGTCACCTACAACCTCTACGGACCAGGATTGTTCACATTGTCTGATCCTGCCAAACCACATGAAATGGGATCAAAATGTCGTAGATAAATATCATACACACATACTTTGGAGATCAAGAACCAGTCACAATAAGACAAAACCGAGTCCTCTGGTTATTTCCTCATGATTCGACTTTATTCAGTTTGATCCAATATGGATCACCAGCCAAACCCAACATGGTGGCTGCTGCTGACTGGCTGGAGACGTGACTACTACTGAAATATATCCAGACACAGCTTTTTAGACTTGTTTACATGAGACCATGCCGAAATCCAGATTTTGGCACCCTGTAGCAACATGGCATAACTCACTAACCGGCAATTACTTCTTATTAATAAGAGATATCCAATACGAATAGAACACATACTTTGTCTAATTTGTGACTGTAATCCTAACATCATATTAACCTTACAGAGCTGCTGTCGTGTGTCAGCTCTTCTTTCAACAACCTAGACATGGAAAAACATGACCAGCAACAGAACTGCTACATCAATGTGAACTACATAGTGAGTATTTGTGTAATAATATGGCCACGTATGTTGAAGGACACAAATAACACATCAATCACTTTATTAATATTGGCCTATCTCTTTCCAGAATACATCAGATAGGTAAGCGGTGATAACTAATGATGATCCACAGCGCACGTGTCCTGGTGGAACAAATCACCTGGTGGATGAGCTTGTGACTGCGTCCAAGGTAAAACACCACATTTGGCTCTCCAAAGATGCATTAATGTGTAATCTATGTGATATTCCTACATCATTAGCCAGATGAGTAGCTCGTTTCATATGTAGGGAAAGAACAGGGAAAACAGGGAAAGAACGTTTGTATGAATTGAGCAACATATATCGGTACAGTGGATCGAAAAGGTCTAAAGTCTACACGCCCCTGTTAAAATGTCATGTTTCTGTGCTGTAAAAAAATGAGTCCAAGATAAATCATTTCAGAACTTTTTCCACCTTTAATGTGACCTATAAACTGGACAATTTAATTTAAAAACAAACTGAAATCTGTTAGGTAGAGTGAAGAAAAAATCAAAAAAGAAAATCACATGGTTGCATAAGTATGCACACCCCTAAACTAATACTTTGTTGAAGCACCTTGTGATTTTATTACAGCACTCAGTCTTTTTGGGGATGAGTCTATCCGAATGGCACATTTTGACTTTGCAAGATTTGCCCACTCTTCTTTGAAAAATCACTCCAAATCTGTCAGATTGCGAGGGCATCTCCTGTGCTCAGCCCTCTTCAGATCACCCCACAGATTTTCAATTGGATTCTGGTCTGGGCTCTGGCTGGGCCATTCCAAAACTGTAATCTTCTTCCGGTGAAGCCATTCCTTTCCTTTGCATAATTCTGAACACAGCTACATCCCCAGTTAAAAGAGAGTGTGCAGACTTATGCAACCAAGTTAGTTTTCTTTGTTTTTTTCTTCCCTCCACCTAAAAGATTTCAGTTTGTTTTACAATTGAGATGTACAGTTTATATGTCACATTAAAGGTGGATAAAGTTCTGAAATTATTTTTCATTGGCTAATTTGAGTAGACTTTAGTAGACTTTTTATAACCACTGTAAGTGACGAAGTAAGCGCTCCGGGAGCATGTGCAATTTAAATATTGACATGTTCCTTTTATGTTTCAGATCGCAAAGATGAGTCCCTTTCCACGGTCAGAACAAGGAATGATGAGCATTTCCACGTTCCAGGACTATGCTATTGTCACATTGCATCATGTATGTTCATATGTCAGTCATCATGTGTTGCATTGGGTGTGATATCACATCCTCTACATCGATTTATATGTACCTATTGCTTTAGATATGCCATTCTCTCCTCTACTTGGACTATTGGGAAGCCTGTATCATACTTCCTTCCAGATCTCTTCCTCAGTGGTGAGGTGATCCTCCCTGTACATATGGGGTAGAGTAACTCTAGCCTTGGAACATAACTGTTAATGAGGTTCCGTTTACCTTCAGTTATGAATATGCAACAGCAGATAATAGAGATGCTCATTCACAGAACAGAATACACCTCGAACTGGCCAGTTTGTTGGTACTTCTGCTAACACATGAAATTAGTTTGAACACACTGATATGGTCCTGGTCAGGTTCCCATCTGAGTGTCCAAACTTAGGTATGTAGAGTCTTCTCTCATAGTGCCATTTACAGTGACATGACCTACGGGGGTTCTAACATTGACTGATTGAGCACCTCTACCTCTGCAGTTGCATAGGAGTGTGTGTTGCGCGCACACACAAGACTACAGATTACTTCTCCCCATGAGCATATCTCCTTCTGCATTGTTGGGTTTGAATATTGAATGTTATCCTGATATATTTAATAATATAACTGATATTGCCTCATGTTGGATGATGCACTGTATATCCACCCCTCAACTGATCATCTATACCAATGTCATCCCCCCTGCCTGCATTCTGGCCCCATGTCCCGATTTCCGTGTGTTACTGGAACTCTGAATCCTACCCACCTCCACCATGATACTGAGCAGGCCTGTGGTAATTTGTCACTGTGTGGCTTTGTGAACAACAATTAAACCGTTTTTTTTCACTCAATGTTTGTGTAATCCTGGATATTTAACATGTAACAAGTAAATTACCCTGAAAGTCAGATGTGCTCATCACCATCAGTTAGTGGTGTAACTATTCTGTTCAATCTGCATTTACATTACTACATAATCATGAATGTCGATTCATATCATTCAAGTTGAGCCCTTCAAGTCATTATATACAACCCTGCATGTCTATAGACATGATTTCAGAATTCACACCCCTCCGGCTTGCACCTACATGTATATTGGCAAGGTACAGATTAATGTAGCATATGTATCTATGTAAACACACACAGATATATGTATTGAACAATGACACTTCATTCTATCTGTATTCTCTCAACTAGAAAGCATGATATGGTACAAACACACAGAAACAGTGATAACAGTATAACATAATCATACTTTATTTTATACACAGAGTACAAACAGAAATGGACAAGACTGTGCATTAATATCATGTGTGTGTTGTGAAGAGATCCTAGTATGGCAAGGGGCTGTGGCAAATCTGAGGACATCTGAAGAGGAAACAGACAACATCATGAGGGTAATGCATAGCATCTCCTAGGGTCACATGTGGTCAGGACCCCACAGTAACCAACAGCATATAACACGGCATTTAATCAACATAACCATTAATGCGCATACAACAACCATATGGTTGCCAGAATAAATAGACACTATAAAACAGGGATCATGTGATACTAAGCGATTTCACACACAGTGTGAATTGGTCAATAGATGATGTGAATCTGGAAAACAGAGGAAGGAGGTGTTAGAACAATCATAAGCTGTTATTAGAGTACATTGTTTTTGCTTTTGACACTACTATAAACCAACTAACATGAACATCATCTCCGAGCAGTAATAACCATATTTATTCTATCCTGTTCAGTCAGCCTTCCAGGAATATGCTTAGGATGTGGAATACGACAAGGCATGCTTCACTGTGAACACAATCCTTTAGCAAAATGTACTATCACTATCTATATGGAATAGTTGTGCCATGCTGATATCACATCTCACTTCTAAATGGGTGGTACCAAGGCCAGACAGATTACACTGTTCACATTACTCCTAAACACATGCACATTGATCATGATGTCAAACCAAGAAAATTGCCACTTTGGTTTGGATGACATGAAAAAACTGAATCCAATTTCATTATGTTAACGGGATGGAATGCTACAAAAACTTATGTGGAATTGCTGGTTTGGATTAGCAGATAGTAATGGGACTGTGCAACTCTATAGCCGGGACACTGATCATTATAATGGAAGATCACACAGTCATGTTTCTTAGTGAAAAGATATGTAGTCATATATTGCATTTCAGAGCCATCTGCAGTGGTGAATAACCCTGATAGAATGCCCGTTGTGAACTGGGTTGAGTGTTTACTCACATGATGGTATTGTACTGCTCGAAGATGAAGAAAATTTCTTCATAGTTGTGAGATTTGGCTATTAACACCTACAAAGACAAAAACAATGTAGCATTCCGAACAATATTATGATTAAATACAGCATTTAAGCTCAAGGTCAATCCACATTGAACATCAATTGTTAAAATGTTAAACATAACCAGACATGTACACACTCTGTAGCCAATACTATGTCAACATCTATAACAATCAGTATTCTGTGAAGAGTGGTCAGGAGGCCTTCTCGGATGGTCCTAACACCTCCTACTCCGAGTTAGCGGGCCCCCACCGTCTGTGCCCGCGGCCCGTCTCCCTCTTCCACGACGTGGTGTGGGAGCAGGGGGTGCCACTACAGCAGGTGGCTGGGGTTCAAGGGTGGGCGATGTCTGAGATGAGGAGGCAGACATCTCAGGTTGCGATTGGACAACCGAAGGCTGGAGAGGTATGGGCTGGCGACGTAGTTGACGCAACAATGCGCGTCTCTCCAGGCTTGCGCGTTCCTCATATCTCTCCATCCTTCGTTTGTGCCTCCTCATCTCAGCATATATAGCACGGGTGGTTGCTGAGATCACCCTGTTGCCAGCCAGGATGGCACTACTAACAGCCAATTGTCTTTCGCATATGTCCAGCATTTGCCGTGCTCTCTGGCTTTGTGCCTGGTCCTCTTGTTCTATGAGCGCCATGATGTTCCGTAATTGGCCAGAGAGCGGTGGCAGAGGGCCTGGAGGTGCTTGTCTGGCGGCTGGCAACTGGGCGGCTGGCGACTGGGCGGCTGGTGACTGGGCGCCTGCGACTTCGCGGCCGGCGACTCCGCGGCCGGTGACTCCACGGCTCTTCCTCCCGGGGCCAGAGCACTTCCTCCCGGGACCGGGGCACTTGGGGCCGGGGCACTTCCTCCCGGGGCCGGGGCACTTGGGGCCGGGGCACTTCCTCCCGGGGCCGGGGCACTTGGGGCCAGGGCACTTGGGGCCGGGGCACTTCCTCCCGGGGCCGGGGCACTTCCTCCCGGGGCCCATGGTGGAGCCCAGGCTGAGGGCGGTGCCCAGGATGAGGGCGGTGCCCCAGATGAGGGCAGTGCCCAGGATGAGGGCGGTGCCCTGTATGAGGGCGGAGCCCAGTATGAGGGCGGAGCCCAGGGTGAGGGTGGTGCCCATGATGAGGGCTGTGCCCAGGATGAGGGCGGTGCCCCAGATGAGGGCAGAGCCCAGGATAAGGCAGGTGCCCAGGATGAGGGCGGTGCCCAGGATGAGGGCGGAGCCCCAGATGAGGGCGGAGCCCATGATGAGGGCTGTGCCCATGATGAGGGCGGTGCCCCAGATGAGGGCGGAGCCCATGATGAGGGCTGTGCCCAGGATGAGGGCGGTGGCCCAGTTGAGGGCGGAGCCCAGGATGAGGGACGGAGCCCAGGATGAGGGCGGAGCCGCTGAGGGTTGAGCCGCTGAGGGTGGAGCCGCTGAGGGGGGAGCCGCTGAGGGAGGCACAGCATGGTGTGGCTGGTGCAGGCCCTGAGGTGGCCATGACGAAGAGGGCATCACTTCCCGCTCCATATGAGCCAGTGATGTGGATGGTCCCGGGCCCTCCTGAATGTCATGGCCCACTTCAGCCACTCCTGCCTCCTCCTCTTCTGAATCTGTGGATACTGCAATGGAATAAACATATATTTCAGTTGGTTGCCATACACAATTGCCAGCTATGCATTTACATATCATTGACATCATGGTCACCTGTGAGTGACTGTGGTGCTTGTGTTACACAGATGAGCCACGGGCTGCATAATGAGCATTGTGGATCATGGCTCATATGAATGTGTACTGCATGTGCCTCAGACACGTGCTCTGCTGCATCTGCTGTGCAGTGTGTGAGACTGACCAATCTGACAGGTTTCCAGCAATGGTTGTTAATATGAAGCTGAGACATGGGCCAGGTTAGGACAGTATATGACACACATGCAGTGCTACAGAGTCTGTATCCACATATGCTGCACAGCCAAATTTTTATTCTCGATCGCAGTGGAGGCCAAAGTCAGGCCTGCATTTGTGGATAGCCATGCTGCACCCAGCTGAGAATATAATTCTCCAAGTCATTAAGTCTAATTGACTCATCTGTTCACATAAAGGAAATCCACATATACAGGCCTGTGCGCAGCCCAGCAAGTTTGACTTTGGACACCCTGCTCTATTGCAATCAATCTGGATATAATTAGAAATTGACATATCAGGGAGACAAATTATGAACATAATAGGTTTGCTACCAGGACTGAAATGGTTATTGTCGCACTATACATTTTTTGTCAACCATAGGGCTTACAGTGCTATTGTTTGTGAACTATCCCTGTGTGTGGGCAGGGGTGTAGGAGGCCATATAATTCTTGAGCAAGGGTGGGCAGGTTCGGGCCTGGAGGGCCACACAGGTGAGCCAATCGCATTTTCAGTCATCCTGATTGATTCACCTGTGCCCAAAAAGGATATCTTGAAAGGCAGGCATGTATGTGGCCCTCCTTACCCACCCCTGTTCTAGAGGGATACAGCTCATTATATACAACAGCCAGAACACAAGCCTATTTATACATACAAACATACATACATACAAACAGCATGATATCTTGAAAGGCCGGCATGTATGTGGCCCTCCTTACCCACCCCTGTTCTAGAGGGATACAGCTCATTATATACAACAGCCAGAACACAAGCCTATTTATACATACAAACATATATACAGCATGTTATCTGAAGGCTTTTGGACAGCCCATCCTCCCACAATCTCAGTCAACCATGTGTGTGATATGATACTCACGTTGCAGGGTGTTAGGACGATCTGTGTCCATCTGGCCTGGTATTCCCACCACAGATTCACAAGGGATAAAGCGCATCACTGTCCTATCCCATTGCTTGTAAACAAAAGGGACCGCGGGCCCACCACCAGTCTGACGTGCTGCTGCTGCCTCATCGGACATCTTTCTTTTGACAGCCATCTTTAGATCATCGAACTTGTGACGCACTGTCCTCCAGTCCCTATTAGTGACCCCTACTGCCGACACAGCTCTGCCAATTTGGGACCAGGCCTGCCGACCTCTGGCTGGCATTAATGTCTCTCCCAACACATATGATCCCCTGGTGGGCACAGATTTCCCTGAGGAGAACCTGGATCTCCTCTGGGCTATAATTGGGGGCCCTGGGCCTTGCCACAACCCGTTGCCTTACAGACGGTGCCTGCTCTTCCTCTTCTCTCCCTGGGGCCGCTCCCTCATCCCCACTACCTCCCACCAAGGGATCAGGCCCCTGACCCTCTGCCCCTTCAACTTGGATTCCTAGCTCTGGGGGCACTTCCCTCCCCCCCTGCTCTCCTCCTTGCTCTCCTCCTCCTCTCCCTCCTCCTCCTCCTCTCCCTCCTCCTCCTCCTCCTCTCCCTCCTCCTCCGCCTCTTCCTCCTCCTCTCCCCCCTCCTCCTCCTCTCCTCCTCATCCTCCTCCTCCTCTCCTCAGATGTTCTCCTCACTCTCCTCCGCGCCTCTCTTGCCTTACCGCCTCCCCTCCTCTAAACTCCTCTGAAAATAAATTAACGATAAATCAAGATAATATGTGTGTCGGTTTAGGAGGTAAAAAAAGATGCAAGTATTATGTGTAGTTCAGTAATTGTATGGGCGGGAGGTCTTGGGGGGGGGGGCGGGGTGTAGGTGTGCAGCGGCCTACCACTAGGTGTAGCTATGTGTATGTATTAATCTATGTGTGTGAATTATGTGATATAAGTAATTATGTGTGTTGTAAACAAAGGGTTAAATTATCTGCTAGTTCAAAAGATCAAAAATTGAAATTCTCTCTTCTCTTTCTTCTCTCTCTCCTTGCTCACCTAAAACCCACCAACGCCTAGACCTGTGTGTTTACTTGCAAAAGCTCCAGCACAGTCAATTATTTTCTGTTTTGGCTCCCTTTTAAAGGCATACTGCCGTCTGGTTACGTGGTACGTATCACGTATTTCGCGCTCTTTTCATACGCAAAGTTATCCGAGATAGCGTACCTCATGCGCAAATCCTAACGTGTACGCATTCGCATCCATCGCTCATATCTCGCAGCACTTTGAATTTAATAGCGTCGGAAACGGTTTCAATTTTCAACTACGTAGGCCTTGCGTTTTCACCTACTATTTACGCAGCTCGAATTTAATAGGGCCCTATGTAACTATGTAACTATGTAAGATAAGTGATCTCTGCAGGAACAATTTGTCTCACTAGTCAAATAAGGAACAATAAAAATAACTTTAAAAAAAACTTTCTCACTTTTTTCTTCTTCTTTCTCTATAACAATCTAAGTACAGTATGTGTGTTTGTTATATATATATGTGTGTCTATATGTGCTTGTGTGTGGGTATATATGTGAGTCTGTATATCTATCTATATATATATATATATATATATATATATATACATATATACATACACACAGTTATATCATTTGTGTGTATATATATATATATATATATATATATATATATATATAAAATACCAAAAATAGAGATGCTCAATCAGAGAACAAACTCACCTTAATAGGTTAGTTCTATGGACATGATAACCCACTTTGAGAGCAACCTCTTTTAGCTCAGTTGTGCCCTTCACATGGAGAAATATCCTGTAGTATATCAATCTGGTCCTTCTCACTAGAGTGGTCCAGCCCCTAAATACCAGGAAATTCTACCCTGAACAGGAGAAACAGCAATAACCATAGGGTTATCATGTCCATAGAACTAACCTATTACGGTTCAATTGTTCTCTGATTGAGCACCTCTATTTTTGTATTTTGTTTATTCAAATGACCATTAGGGATTAGTTTCCCTAAGGGTGATAGGGGACTCCAGACATGGACCCCTTGCTCACTGTGCCTTAAGGAGACAACAGCTATACCTCATTGATGAGGTCCAATGAAGGCCCAATACGTGCGTCAGGGGTTTGCTGTTTCCCCTATTCAGGGTAGAATTGCCCTTTTTTTCGGGGCTAGACCACTCTAGTTTGTGGGACCAGACTGATATACTACAGGATATTTCTCCCTGTGAAGCTCACAAGTGAGCTTAAAGAGGTTGCTCAGAGTGGGCTATCATGTCCATAGAACTAACCTATTAAGGTGAGTTTGTTCTCTGATTGAGCATCTCTATTTTTTTATTTTTTATATATATATATATATATGTATGAAGAGTGAGGTAGCTGTGAATGTCCAGTAATCCAATAGAATAATCGGAGTATTGCAGTGAATAGTGATACCTTTTTTATTGGACAAACGTATTCATAATAAAGCGATGAGTTTTTGAGAGATAATGACTCTCTTTATCAAGTCAAAAAGCGATACTGATACAAGTATGAACTAAAAACAGCAAACAGAAAGAGATGGGAAAAAAAAATAATTGGAAAAACAAAAAAGACAAACTTAATTGGCCAGAGTTAAGTGAGAAACAGACCAGCATGACATATATAATTGTGAGCATACGATTGTTGCAAACACTTGCGGGCTCGCGCATCACATATATAGTTGTGAGCATACGAGTTGTTGCTAATGCTTGCGGGCTCGCGCAGCAAGCCTGCGGCCCTCGCAAAATTTACGAGGGTCGCAGTTGCTGGCAAGGAGCGCCAAAGGCGCTCCTTGCCAGCAACTGCGACCCTTGCAAAATTTACGCCGTAACGCAAACAAAATACGAGACACATTACAACCCATTACGACCTGGCAAAAAATGGCTGCAACACACGCACATGAAAACATGAAAAATACACACAACAAATACATAAAAAGCTTACTTACAGGAAGAGAGAGCATCCAGGACCTCGAAAACTAAAGTTACACCTCAATTTAACTCAAATTAAAAGAGTTTAGACACTAAAAAAATTTCTAAGCAAGAGAAAAAATGGCGGCCGAAAAAACGAAAACGAGGCTACAGCAGTCTAAAGAAGCAAAACACCACAAAACACCTACGGACTTGCAGAAAAACACCTAGAGAGAAGAAAACAAGGACGCAACCTGCGCAACCCCAAAAACATTACAAACACAACAAATACAAACAACAAACACATAAAAAGGTTACTCACAGCAAGGGGGGGCATCGAGGACCTCTGCAAGTGAAGTTACACCTCCATTTAACCACAAATTTCGGAGTTTAGAGACCCGAAAATCACCTAAAAGGAGAGAAAAAATGGCCGCCAAACAAAACTAAAACGAGGCTAAAGGTCCCTAAACACGTGAAACACTACCATAAACACGCAAAACACCACCAAACAGCTACAACATAGAAAACGAACAACGCTACATCAGCCACATTATATACACCAAACACCCTTAGCTCACTTACAATTTCATTGCCGTCATTTTTTGACGGGCAATTCGCTAGTTGTGAATAATGTCCTGATAAGTCAGTAAGTCTATAGATCAGGTTGTAGATACGAACACAGCAGAGTAAAATAAAGAGCAATACATTTCAGCATAGCATAGCTTACAAAAACAGCAATAGAAGGTGGGGGAGGTAAGTGGAATGTGTTAGCTATAAGACATTAAGATGGTGGGCCAGAAAGCCTAAGTCAATGTCAATGCCCAAATCCTTTTTATTAAAAAATTGAATCATTTTTAATTCAAACGTTTTCTGCTGTTGGATAGTTCTGAAATTCCCTCTGAGTACTTTTATTTTGAGGTTCTGGATGGAGTGATTCTCCTGGGTGAAATGGTTTCCCACTGGAGTACAATAGCTGTCTTCCTGGTGTTTTTTGATGGAGCTTCGGTGGAATTTGCATGTGTAGTTTCCGGCTGGTTTCCCCAATGTAGCACCCCCTTTCACATACAGTACATTGTATCATGTACACTACATTTGATGATATACATGAATATGAGCCTCTGATGTTGTGGGTCTTATTGTTGTGCATGGCTGTGTCCTCTTTGCAGATGTTTTGGCATAGTTTGCAGCGACTTTTATTGCAGGGTTTGGTGCCATTTTCTCTGTTATGCTGTTCATTTGGCAATCTTCTGTTCACCAATGTTTGTCTAAAATTCGGTGACTGCCTAAATGCAAGAATGGGGGGTTTAGGGAATATATGTTCAATTCTGTGTCCTCTGTGAGTTGTGGTTGTAAATCCTTAAATATTTTGCATATTCCTTCTAGAACCAGATGCTATGCCAACACATCTGTAAAGAGGACACAGTCATGCACAACAACAAGATCCACAACTTCAGATGCTCATATTCATGTACATCATCAATTGTGAGTCTGTTTTAAGTGTACAGCCAGCACAATTGAGAGATAACACTGAGAAGAGGTGAAAGAGACACAGATCCTCTGCAAAGGGATTGCAGACCCTGAAGGGAGTGGTCTCTAAACAGATAAGTGTACAGGCCTGTATTGCTGTCATTAGCCTGTATTTCATATTACTGCAGAGCAGTGAGGGAACTGTAGATAAAAGTATAGGTGGTGCTTCAAAGAGAAGCTAGGATTTTTCTGTTTTGATTATTTTCTTGTAAGCTGACAATATACATTAAAGCCTGTTCAAGTGTGTCAAAGCTTCCCGAGTCCTCCATTTTTGCTGAAAACTAAGGCACTGATCCCGAGAGTGACAGTGAATCTGTCACATTTTGGTGGCAGTGGTAAGATGAAAATTGTCTGTGTTTAAGAAGACAGCCCACAGTACAGTATAATAATGGAGGAACTATTGAAAGCCCTGTTAGATGCCACTACATACCAGAAAGTGGGTAGAGCTTGTCAGCAAGAAAACCAGCAGAAAAGGCTGAAAGAAATTGCAGAAGACAGAGCCCATGCTGCAAAGGATGCTCAACTAAGACTGCTGCTGCATGTCTGAGAAAGGCCACAGAGAAAGGGCAGAGACAAGCAGGAAAGGGTATAATCTGCATGTGTGAGGCCACAGAGAAAAGGCAGAGACAAGCGGAAGAGGACAGAGTCCAAATGAGAGAGTTTTTGGAGGCACAGACAGCAAAGCTGCAGCAACTGGAGTCTGCAACTAATACTCTGGTTACAGAAGCAAGTGGAAGCATGAATCCTAATCGCTTCCTAAAGAGGATGACAGCTCAGGATGACTTTGACACATATCTCCTGAACTTTGAGAAGATTGCCACTAGGGAAGGTTGGTCTAAAAAGCACTGGGCAACACTCCTTGGTCCCTATCTGTGTGGAGAAGCTCAGAAAGCATATGTGGTTTTGCCTGAAGAAAAGGCAACAACTTGAAGGAAGAGATCCTTAACAGAATAGGAGTGAAAAGAGTACAGAGATTGCACTCCTGGGATTTTTTTGATAAACCTGCTTATCGCTATCCAAGGGGCATGCTTGTCTACCCAAGTTTAAAATGCAGTTTCCCTTTTAAGGGAAGGCAAACCAAACCTGATGAAGAAAGAAATCGGGAGTTAGAGACCTGGTGGATGACAGAGAGCGTGCAAAAAGCCACCAAGAGAGCATCAAAAAAGACTGCAGAGAGCGCAAGAGAGACAGCAGTAGCTGCTAAACAAACTGCAGAGCAGGCGAGAGAGACTGCTGAGACGTCAAAAGAGACTGCTGAGAAGTCAAAAGAGACTGCTGAGATGGCAAAAGAAACTGCTGAGATGGCAAAAGAGACTGCTGAGATGGCAAAAGAAACTGCAGACAGCACCAATGAGAAGGCAGAAGGAGCTGCAAGAGAGACTGCAGAAGGAGCTGCAAGTGAGACGGCAGAAGGAGCTGCAAGTGAGACGGCAGAGGGCACCGCAGAGATGGCAGAGGGCGCCGCAGAGACGGCAGAGAATGCCGCAGTGACGGCAGAGGGAACAAATGAGATTGCTGTGAAAGTAACAGAAATTGCTGAGAAAGCAAAAGAGGCTGCTAGTGCAGATAAAGAACCTTTGCCCCTGGATCAAACTGCTAATGATCTAAAAGCAACTAAGGTTGTGAGCAACAGTCAAAGAGGAAAGGACAAAGTATTGTCACTGACTGAGTGCAAAACCAGCCTCACCAAGAAGCATACTGATCAAGTAATTGGTGAAGTTTTGAGTCCAAACCGATGCAGAGACATTTTGGGTAAGAACAATGAAAATGACTCCATAAGAAACCCGGATAGACACATCCACCTGTCCTTGGTGGAGAGTACTAGAGAAAAAAAGTGCCTGACAAAGATCTCTGACCTAAAAAAAGGAGAGACCAAGTGGATGAATATAGCCAGTGTTCTTACAAAGGAAGAATGTCCTAAAAATGATGAAGACAATGCAAATCTTACTAAAGTGAAAAATGAATGGAGAAGGAAGCCTGCGTTTGAAGACAACAGAGTGTCCTATAGGAAGAAGACACAGATGTCTAATTAGGAGTAGTGGGAGAGTTCCCCCAAGTACAAGATGAATGAGAGATTTATGCAAAAGGGGCTGCACAGTGGTGAACAGATGAAGCAAGATCTCCTTGCTAACCATGTATCTCAGAGGGGAGCAGCTATAACAAGAAAAGAACTGCTGTTACAAATTCCAGAACAGCAGTGGGTTAGCGAACTCTCTGATACCAAGGGACAGTTGGTGCAGAGTGTTGAAGAAGAGACTAGCGCTGAACTGAAGGAACTGTTTGTTAAAGATGCTACATTTAATGCAGAGCGATATTTGCAGGAAGCTCATATGCAAGGCATAGTGAAGGAGCCTGTACAGGAGAGACAGAAGGGTGAAGAAAACATGGCTGAGCAGCCAAAGATATTCAGGGAGGACCTGATAGAAGAGTCAGAGGAGGTTCCTCAGTTGAACATGCAGCAAACGATCCAGTGCAAGCAGAGTGAACTGGATTTGCAACAAGTTAATGAGGAGAAACTGTGGCTGAAGGAAGCTGAGGAAGATGAAAAGCTGGACGCCTCGAAGGCAAAGCAAGTAAATAAGCTACTAAAAGAATAAATAATACGGATGAAGGCTGAGGATGCCGAAAATAAAAGTGTTTTCCAGGAATCTAGGATTCAAGAAGCTACTAAGAGGTGTACTAGCCTATCTGTTGGGTGTCAGCTTGAAGTTACTGAACAGCTGGAAATATTCCAGCAAAACCAAAAGTCTGAGAGCTCCTTTCAAGCAGAGATATCGCATATGCTCGCTGTGCATAGAAAGAAAGATGAAGTAAAGATCCAAGAGCAAGATAAAGCGGTGAGAGAGGACCTGCCTTTGGAGTCTATAGATGATACTGGGCCAGAATAGAAGCAAGATGACTGGAGCACCTGGAACCGAGAGAGCCAGAAACAGAGGGAAGAAAAACAGCCCAAGAAGTTGCTGTTCCATAGTGAAGTTGAAAGGGATGAGAAAGCTGGGGATAATCTTCTGGAAAACAAAGAACGTTTAACAGGAGGATTAAAGGAGCAAATGAAATCCAAGCATAAAAAGGGCCGAAGTGAGGCAGCTCCAGTCCCAGGCTCCGGGTCTGCAGATGAGGCATAAACACTGGTGTGGTGACTATGAAAAGACGAAAACACACCATTCTAGCCACGAACTGGCAGGAAGTATCCAAGCTAGAGAGTGAACTGGCAAACGTGTTTCCTCGCATTAAAGATATAAAGAGGATAAGTCAGAGCGGCGAGAATGAGATGAAGGATCTGAAAGAAAAGATGCATCAGGTGGAGGACAAGGTCACAGAAACCTGTAATGTCTGTGATGTACCCCCAGGGAAGCGACTGTATGGAGAAACACATTCTCATACCAAAGTACGAGAAGTACTTTTCAAGGGTCCCTGGGGGAGGGCACACGGAGAGATGGGCGGGCCGGTATTCTACCCTTAACGTTTAAGTGATGACAGCAGGCGGAACGGCAAAGAAAGCAGAAAATAGGAAGTGAAAGGAAGATAGGGAAAAGGATTTGTCTCTTCACCCAAAAAGAAAACACGGCTCCAAGTAAAGACAAAGGAATTTGAAAGCAGTGATGAAGAAGGTAAGCTGCGAAATGGGAAAAGTCCTATGAAGGAGTTTAAGATGACAGTAGAGACAAATGATGTAGATGCTCCAAGAAGTACAAAGAAGAGAGCACCAACGGATTGTGCAGCTGGAAGAGAGGTAGCTCTGATGAATAAGATAAAGTCTCACTGGTGCCACAGTGACAAGAAGAGTACGGAGAGAACACAGATGGTACAGAGGATGCGTTGGATTGCAGATACGGCCTCACAGCGTTGGACGCTCAACCCCATGGTGTCGAGCTGGGGTGGGGGATATGTGGTGAAGTGCCTCCAGGTGTCAGAAGAGAGCAAATCTTCTCCCCAGGAGTGAGAGAGTTAACAACCTGCTCGAAAGGCAGGGGTGTGTACAGGCCTGTATTGCTGTGTCATTAGCCTGTATTTCATATTACTGCAGAGCAGAGAGGGAACTGCAGATAAGATAAGCTAGGATTTATTTTTCTGTTCTGATTATTTTCTTGTAAGCTGACAATATACATTAAAGCCTGTTCAAGCGTGTCAACGCTTCCTGAGTCCTTCATTTTTGCTGAAAACTAAGGCACAGATCCCGAGAGTGACAGTGAATCTGTCACAACATATATATATATATATATATATATATATATATATATATATATATATACAGTCAGGTCCATAAATATTGGGACATGGACACAATTCTAACATTTTTGGCTCCATATACCACCACAATGGATTTGAAATGAAATGAACAAGATGTGCTTTAACTGCAGACTTTCAGCTTTAATTTGAGGGTATTTACATCCAAATCAGGTGAACGGTGTAGGAATTACAACAGTTTGTATGTGTGCCTCCCACTTTTTAAGGGACCAAAAGTAATGGGACAATTGGCTGCTCAGCTGTTCCATGGCCAGATGTGTGTTATTCCCTCATTATCCCATTTACAAGGAGCAGATAAAAGGTCCAGAGTTAATTTCAAGTGTGCTATTTGCATTTAGAATCTGTTGCTGTCAACCCTCAATATGAGATCCAAAGAGCTGTCACTATCAGTGAAGCAAGCCATCATTAGGCTGAAAAAACAAAACAAACCCATCAGAGAGATAGCAAAAATATTAGGTGTGGCCAAATCAACTGTTTGGAACATCCTTAAAAAGAAAGAACGCACTGGTGAGCTCAACAACACCAAAAGACCCGGAAGACCACTGAAAACAACTGTGATGGATGACCGAAGAATTCTTTCCCTGGTGAAGAAAACACCCTTCACAACAGTTGGCCAGATCAAGAACACTCTCCAGGAGGTAGGTGTATGTGTGTCAAAGTCAACAATCAAGAGAAGACTTCACCAGAGTGAATACAGAGGGTTCACCACAAGATGTAAACCATTGGTGAACCTCAAAAATAGGAAGGCAAGATTAGAGTTTGCCAAACAACATCTAAAAAAGCCTTCACAGTTCTGGAACAACGTCCTATGGACAGATGAGACTAAGATCAACTTGTACCAGAGTGATGGGAAGAGAAGAGTATGGAGAAGGAAAGGAACTGCTCATGATCCAAAGCATACCACCTCATTAGTGAAGCATGGTGGTGGTTTTGTCATGACGTGGGCATGTATGGCTGCCAATGGAACTGGTTCTCTTGTATTTATTGATGATGTGACTGCTGACAACAGCAGGATGAATTCTGAAGTGTTTCGGGCAATATTATCTGCTCATATTCAGCCAAATGCTTCAGAACTCACTGGATGGTGCTTCACATTGCAGATGACAATGACCCGAAGCATACTGCAAAAGCAACCAAATCGTTTTTTAAGGGAAAGAAGTGGAATGTTATGCAATGGCCAAGTCAATCTCCTGACCTGAATCCGATTGAGCATGCATTTCACTTGCTGAAGACAAAACTGAAGGGAAAATGCCCCAAGAATAAGCAGGAACTGAAGACAGTTGCAATAGAGGTTTGGCAGAGCATATCCAGGGATGAAACCCAGCGCCTGGTGATGTCTCTGCGTTCCAGACTTCAGGCTGTAATTGACTGCAAAGGATTTGCAACCAAGTATTACAAAGTGAAAATTTCATTTATGACTGTTAATCTGTCCCATTACTTTTGGTCCCTTAAAAAGTGGGAGGTACATATACATACTGTTGTAATTCCTACACAGTTCACCTGATTTGGATGTAAATACCCTCAAATTAAAGCTGAAAGTCTGCAGTTAAAGCACATCTTGTTTGTTTAATTTTAAATCCATTGTGGTGGTGTATAGAACCAAAAAGGTTAGAATTGTGTCCATGTCCCAATATTTATGGACCTGACTGTATATTATATATATATATATATATATATATATATATATATATTTATTTATACATATATTATTATTATTATTATTATTATTATTATAGTTTATTTATAACGCATATATATAATACATATATTGGTAGCTGGGTTACAGGGAAAAGCAGGGGGGATAGGAGGAGGCAGGCCAGTACTGAGTTGAATAGCACCAATGGAGAGGCTACTTATGAAGAAAGACTAACCACATTTAACTTATTTTCTCTAGAAAAAAAGTGTCTAAGAGGGTATATGAGTCCCCTATATAAATATTTCCAGGGTCAGTATAAAGAATTGTCAAGGGAGCTTTTTGTGCCAAGAGTTTTTTAATTGACATGAGGACATCCTTTGAGATTAGAAGTAAAAAGATTCTGCCTTAAAGAAAGAAAAGGGTTCTTCACAGTAAGGGTGGTTAATCTGTGGCATTCTCTACTAAAGGAGGTGGTGACAGCAGATTTAATAGATAACTTTAAAAAGGAACTGGATATATTGTTAAATAAAAAGAGCATTCAAGGTTATCCTGGTCAGGAAGGAACACATTTTTTTCCTTTTGAGACGGTTACCAATGTTTCAATGTTTTATTTTTTTCTGTTTGTCTTCCTCCGGATCAATTAACAACTAATCTGCCTATTGCAGATCAGAGGAGATCTTAAAAGGTTGAACTTGATGGACTGTAAGTCTTTTTTCAACCTCAAATACTATGTAACTATAATCCTACTGACTGCAATATGTGGGATATTTCTGTTTTATTGGTGTCTTGATTCTTTAATAGTTAAGCACATGCACACAGCACATGGCACACACTGAGCACACACATACACATGCACACTGGCACACACATAGCACATGATAAACACTGAGCACATACATACATACATACACACACCACACTGAGCGCATACACACACTGAGCACATACTAGCACACACACAGCACATGGCACACACTGAGCACATGCACACATCACATGGCACACACACACTGAGCACACACATACACATGCACACTGGCACTCACATAGCACATGATAAACACTGAGCACATGCATACATACACACACACCACACTGAGCGCATACACACACTGGGTACATACATACATACATACACACACACACACCACACTGAGCACATACACACACTGAGCACATACTAGCACACACACAGCTCATGGCACACACTGAGCACATACCCACACTGGCACACACAGCCCATGGCACACACACAGGTACACACAGCACAGACTCATTGTTTTCAGACACACACACTTGCCTTTGCTCTGCTTGTGGGAGGGACAGAGGCTCCACTGCTCTTTGATCACATGGGATGATTGACAGGACGTTCATCTTTAATGTAGATGGTGGGTGTGACCAGGGGAGTAGATTTACACATGTAAATAAACAAAAGAAACAAAAAACACTTTTGTGTCAATAAATAAAACTGAAAGAAAAAAACATTGTTTTTAAATTATAAACACAGTGCTCTGTCACTAGCAAAATAGCACTATATCGGAGGTAAATGGCTCTTTAATGATGATAGCAAATAAATTAAACATTTACAACCTTATTAAATTGAGATTCAGAAAATTCTAAAAGGCTCTATATACGCACAGAGCATATTTTTTTTACAGAAGTTTTTAGTTAGTGAAGACCTTGCTTATGGATAGAAGTTTGCTGGATAAAAACTTCTGTAAAAAAATATGCTCTGTGATTATATAGTGCCTTTTAGAATTTGCTGAATCTCAATTTAATAAGGGTGTTAGTTAATATTTTAAATGTTGCTTTAATGTTAGCAGATACTTGCTTTTGTTCCTAACTGGATTAAACACCTCTGAGGAATGTATGCAACATTGGATTCAGATAACAACTCTGTTTGGTTCTATTGAAAGACTGCCACAATGAAGAAACAGTTATTAATGAAAATAAATACAAGAGCAAGTCCTAGTAGGTTTATCCTGCTCCCGATCCTGCAAGCATACTAGTTGTCCAAGATAGAAGTACATGTAACACAAGCAGAAACGGCTTATATAATTCCTAGTGTTGTTAATTTGCAGTGATCCTTTAATTCTGCACCTTATCTTTCTATATATCACATATATAGTTGTCAACAGTGTGGGTTGTCAAAAGTTGTTGCTATCGCTGCGGCCGAAGGCGCTCCTTGCCTGCAACTACGGACTTTAGGCCCGCAAATGTGGACCCTCGCGAAGTGAGGGTCCGCATTTGCGGATGTGTTGGCTCCCACCGCAATTGCAACATTTATGGACTTAGCATCCTCGCCTCTTAGAAAAAAAATAATTTCGACCTCCAAAAATACGACATTAGCGGCGAAACACGTGCACATGAAAACATCATCACCCACAGCAAGGGGGGGCACCCAGCACCTCTAAAAGTGAAGTTACAACTCAATTTAAGAAATTAAAGACACCCAAAAATACCCTAAACGAGAGAAAAAATGACCGCTGAATAAAACGAAAACATGGCTACAGGACCCTAAACACGCAAAACACCACGAAACACATACAGATTTTTCCAAAAAAGCCATACGAGGTCCAAGAACAAGGACGCAAAATAAGCCACAGCCGCGTACTACACACGTTAGGCGCTATTTTACCACACTAACTTACACAATGCGGAAGTACACAGCTAACCTAACGGATTTTCCTCGCGCACGCACACTATTTACACTACACACTGCACACATTGCTGACACTTACACAGCAACTCCACAACACTGAAAACACACATTGTATGCTGCGGCAACATCAAAACAGATTGTCAGCTCTTCAACACAATGCTTCCTGCATATATTACTTCCAAATAGGTAAAGTATATTAATTTATTATTTATTTGATTACCATACACCAAACAGCATTAGCTCACTTACAATTTCATTGTCGTCATTTTTTGACGGGCAATATTCTAGTAGTTATGTACTGTATCAGTATATTGTATGTTGGCTATCACACTGTTAGCACCTCTGTGCATATTGAGTTTCTTTACACATTTATATTACCATCCTGAGTGGATGTTAGAATCTCACAAGAAGGTTTATAGCAGATTTCAATTACCTCTAAATTACCTTACTACAGTTTATGAGGGTTATTATAAGCGTTGTATCTATGGATATTAATGGTTTGAACCTACACTGCATAGACTTCATCATGCCTGATAGTACCTCATTAGAAGGTTTATTACAGAATCAGGTATAAACCTTATTGGTTTATGTGTCCTATCAGAAAGTAAGTAATTTACTATTTTGAACATTTCAAACACCTGTATATTTTCCATCTGTGCTTCATTATTAGATTTATTTCAGGAATAAAAATGCAATTTAGTCTTGCTTCAGGATAGCAATTTTATAATAAGGATATCAGATATTTGAATATATATAATAAATAATTCACATCTACTTATTCATAGTTCATTAGGAGGTTAATTACATTGTGAAATAAAAAGCCTAAAGTCTTGTTAGTGTAAATAATATTAAGATGAGGAATATTAAATGTGCTTTTGAACAATTTTACGCACTATACAAGACCTGCTGTATTGTAATTATGTGTATTTGTCTTTTATGGTTTCACTGTCATTCTACACAAATATTATCACTTAATGAACTGAATGAACGTTTTGCAAAGCATTAATTGTAATACTATAGGACTCTCATTTATTTATGTAGTCTTCCTATTGAAATATTTATTTTTAGATTTCAAAGGGGCACTTAACAACATGAGCTAGATGTTTTAATGAGGCAGTATTCAGTAACCAAAAAGTCAGTAACCATATTCAGTAACCAAAAAAGCAATGTTCTATATTAATGTCAAAGTTCATACTCATCACATATATAGTTGTGAGCATGCGGGTTGTTGCTAATGCAAAGCGAGGGCTGCAGTTGCTGGCAACGCTCCCCAGTGGCCCACATCACCCGAGGCGCCTGCACGACTCCCCCTGCCCCACTGATGCTCCCCAGCGGCCCACATCACCCCAGGCTGCAGGGAAGCTCAGACACCCAGCCAGCACTGCCAGGACCCTGCCACTGATGCTGCCATGCTCCCCAGCGGCCCACATCACCCCAGGCGCCTGCACGGGAAGCTCAGACACCCAGCCAGCACTTCCAGGTATCAGTGCTGCAGGAGGCAGCTCCAGGGAGGCAGGACAGTTGGGGGTACAAGTAGGAGCCTCCGATCCCGGCCTGTGCTGTCTGGCCTGCAGCTGGGTTCTTCCGCAGCTACTTCACATCTTTCCTTGCGCTGGGCTCCGAGGACAGGCCGCAGGGGGCGGGGATCTGATACATGAGCCACAGGCCTAAGGCTGCAATGTAGAGGGGGGAGAGGATCGCGAGGCCCGCAATAAACTTACCCGCATTGGGTGCACAAGGAGGAGCCTTTCCTGGAGAGGGAGCCGTGGGGCTCCGATCTGGGCCTGTGCTGGTTGGCCTGCGGCTGGCTTCTCCCCCAGGGCTCCCTCTTCGGCAGCTCCATGCAGCTGCTTCACATCTCTGCCTCAACAAGCAGACAGGACAGAGATGAGGATTGAGCCCACCACTGCTCCCCACACAGACAGCCATCTGCAGAGATCCAGTGGGAGAAGAAGGCACTTTCAAGTAGGGAGAAGGGAGACAGGATGGGGGAAGGGAGCCAGGAGAGGTAGGTGAGACACAGGGAAGGGAGAAGGGGGCAAAGAGACACAGAGGAGGGAGGGGGTACAGGGGAGGGAGTGGGGAAAGAGACACAGGGGAGGTAGAGGGGGAAGAGACACAGGGGAGGGCGATGGGGAGAATGGGAGACGGGAGGGAGAGTGGAGGCAAAGAGAGACCGGGGAGGGATAGAAGGGGCAAATAGAGACAGGGGAGGGATAGATTGGGCAAAGAGAGACAGGGGAGGGATAGATTGGGCAAAGAGAGACAGGGGAGGGATAGATTGGGCAAAGAGAGACAGGGGATGGATACAGGGGGCAAAGAGAGACAGGGGAGGGATAGAGAGGGCAAAGAGAGACAGGGGAGGGAGAGAGGGGGCAAAGAGAGACAGGGGAGGGAGAGAGGGGGCAAAGAGAGACAGGGGAGGGAGAGAGGGGACAAAGAGAGACAGGGGAGGGAGAGAGGGGGCAAAGAGAGACAGGGGAGGGAGAGAGGGTGCAAAGAGAGACAAGGGAGGGAGAGAGAGGGCAAAGAGAGACAAGGGAGGGAGAGAGAGTGCAAAGAGAAACAGGAGGGGGGAGGGAAAGAGACATGGGAGGGAGAAATGTTTGGGGAAAAACTTGATCTTGGCGTCATTTTTTGACGGGCAAGTCGCTAGTGTTGTAATAATATCCAGTATGGAGAGTACTTTAGAGAAGGGATAACTATCATCAACGTCAAATAGGAAATAATGCTGTGAATGAACAGTAGCTATACCAACAGACACTACAGTCATACACAGGATGTTATTGATCATTATGTACAAGTAATAGAGTTGCTACTCAATTCAAATGTACAGCCTACCATAGAGCTTTGGAATTAGACAGGGCTAAAGAATTGCAGAAAAAAAGAAATAGCAAGTATTGCTTGCTTCATTTATACTTTTACTACTGCAGATTCTAGCATATTTTTTTTCCAGTGGATCTATACGTGTACCCAATATTCCCAACAAGCCTAAATTATGTATGAAATGGTCCTGACAAAAAAAAAAAAGTGGACCCTCGCAAATTTAGGCTAATGCCCTCTATAACCAATACAGTTGATTATGAAACTCATTGGAAAGTTGGAAAATGCAAATGTGGGAGGAAAGCAAATGTGGGAGGAAAGCTATAAGTAAATAAATAATAATAATAATATTTATAATAATAAATAACATATTTTTTCAGAAAATAAACACTATTTCCTGCCTAATAAATAAAAGAGAACATCATATCAGGCATCATATTAAATGTGAGACCAAGTTCACAGTGCATAGGCTTGAATGTGATTTTAGATTGTGATGTATAGCGAACACATAAATAACTTTGAAGCAACGATTAAGTGAGTATTTCAGAAATGTTTGTAAGAACTCCACTGATCGTAACTGATTTTAGTTATGGGCTGTGAACATGTAGGTAAAGTGAGCAGGAGTCTGATCATAAGCAAGAGAGCAGATTCGAAAAATGGGAGGCATTTTGGATTATTTCTTTTGAAAACTATTATTTATTCATTTCTGTATTTCTATGTGGATGTTGCTTGTCGTGGGTTTGGCATTTTCGACTAATTTGAAATTCTTACTACACAAAATATGTAAGCTTTGGAAAGAAACAGAACTGTGTTATGTGCGAATATATTTATTATAAATGAAAAGAGATAATAATTCAGTATATTTTAATATAACAAGATGAGATAAACAAATGTAACAGATATATTATCAAGGTACAACAATTATGAAGTGTCTGTTATGATCACATTGTCGACATAATAATATATAAGACATGCACAATATGCTTAATATAATTAATATGGAAATTCTAATCTCAGAGATGGTTTTAATTATTTTGGTATGTTTACAAATATCTATTCATTAAGATATCATACCAATTTGATATCTTATAGCTTTTATAGTCTAATGAAGATATTATCTCTAATTCAAAAGAGAATTATGTATAATCAAAATATATTGGATTGTTATAACAGCTGATATTTGTGGTATTTTTAAATTTAATTTGTAAATTATTCTTTGACTTATAAGTTACAAATTATAGTGATGTTGTATATATCAGATAAATATTAATATAGCAATCTATTTATTAGTAAATTAACAAATCATTTTCATGATTGAAATGAAAAAGAAGAAATAAAATTTAGAGAAATATTAATCTTATACAATACCTAGATCTTGTACTTGATTTCATCAAATGACTCAGCCCAATGGAAGTCTGGATCTTTTCATATTTTTCAAAAGAAGTTCTTGGTATGTAAGTGTTTTATTTTGGAAAATCCCAATAGTATATGTTAGTATGATCTTTCTAGGAGTTTACCAAAGTTTCTCTCTGGAGAAGCGAGCCTGCAGCAACTGCGACCCTCGCGAAGCTCCTTGCACTGGTGGAGATGAGCACCGTAAAAAAAAAAAAATGTCCTGTAACTCTTAAAAAAGGAAACCGCGACTTAGAGAAAAAAATACGAGTTGCAAATAATATGAACTTAACGGCCAAACTGCGCACACCGAAAAACACAAAAACCACACAAAATACAAACCAAAGTTTAAAAAAACATCACACACAGCAAGGGGGGACACCCAGAACATATGGAAGTGAGGTTACATCTCAATTTAAGTCCAATGTCAGGAGTTTAGGCACTCGAAAATCCCCTAAGTTACATAAAAAATGGCAGCCCAAAAAAAACGAAAACGAACGGCTACACGACCCCTAAATCCGCAAATCACCGCCAGCCACATACAACTTTTACACAACACCGTACGAGCTACAAAATACACTATTAGGAAGGACGCAAAATCATCCACACCTGTGTACCACATACACAATCGCCGCCATTTTACAACACTAACTTACAGAATGCGGAACTACACAGCTACACAAACTGTTTCCCCTCGCTCACGCAGCCAATTAACACTACACACTTTACACATTGCTGAAACTTACACCTCAGCTCACCAACACTGAAAATCTACATTGTATGCTGCAGGAACATCAAAACAGATTGTTAGCTCTTCACAAGGAGTGCCAAGAGTGTTCAGAGGAGCAAACTACACCAGAAAGCCGATAAGCATGGACCTTGCAATCAGCACCAAAAGGGCTCTGACAAACAAAAATACACCAACCCAGAGGCTCACAATAAGCGGCGAAGGCACTCATTGCGAGCCACGTGATGAGCGCCAAAGGCGCTCAGCACGATGCTTGCAATGAGCACCGAAGGTACTCACACAACCAAAACCTTACTTTGTGTGCCAAACAGCATTCCCTGACTTAAAGTTCTGTTGCAGTCATTTTTTGACGGGCAAGTCACTAGTAATATATAAAGTGAATAAACTTGGAATGTTACATCTAAACAGAAAAACACAAAAAACACGTGAGAAATACAGAAAAAGTGATCAAATGTTAAATATGACATAAGATATATAATCACATATAATAGTTGTCGCGAAGCGAGCTTACAAGAACTGCGTCCCTTGCAAAGCGAGAGACGCAGTTTGGTCCGCAAATGCGGACCCTCGCGAAGCAAGGGGCCGCATTTGCGGAAGGTGGAGGCTTTAAGGCGCATGTCTTTGGAACAACACAACCCCGCATAATCCTTAACTCACAGAACTTTGTCATTCGCCGCCTCAAAACACTAACACAACCCCACATACTTAACTCCCAGCACTTTCTCTACAGCGCCTTAAAACACCATACAAAACCCCCACACACAGCTTAACTCGCAGCTATTTACTCCTAAAGGCGCTTCAAGCAAAACCACAAAACTCGCAGCACTTAGCAGATCAAACATGACGAACGCAGGACTTAGAAAAAATAACTATTACGACTCCAAATACGAGTCGTAACACTTAGAAAAAACAAAATACGAGTTGTAAAAATACGAACTTAGCGGCCGAGACGCACAAACCAAAAACCAGTCAAAACACACTAAATAAACCTGAAAAAAATACAAACACATCACACAGTGCATGGGGCAACAGCCAGGACGTCTGTCAGTGAGCTGGAACGCAAATTTAACTAGATTTAGACGATTTTCGCCACATTTGAAAATTGCCTAAGCGAGGAAAAAAATGGGCGATGGAAAAAATTAAAACGAGGCTACACGACCGTGAAGCGAGCAAAACATAGCCGGTCACATAGCAGTTTGACAAGGCACGTACGAGGTACTACAACGGACTGTTACTAAACACGGAAAAGGGTTCAGACACGCGTAGCACATACAATATTACCGCCATTTTACGACAATCTACACAATAACGCATCTGAAATGGCGGCTTTCCCACGTAAACTAACGGTTCTGGCTCGCGCACGCAGCCTATATATAGGGCACACTTGCCACACTGCTGACACTTTCTCCTCAGGTGATGACAGTCTGACTGGACATTTTCTGCGGCCGGAAAATCCAAAGATATTGTTAGCTCTTCACGATATTGATTGCTGGATATTTATTATAAATAGGTAAAGTATATTAATTAATTAATTATTTATTAATTAAAAAAAATATTAATAAAAAAAAATTACATCACTACATTTTGCAATATCTGTACTTCAGCACGATATTAATCATTAACAATTTCAAATATGTTTAATAATTGATTAATTAATTTTTTATATACATTATTTATTAATTATTCATTATTTTGTAAAAATTATACAATTGTCACTACCTTTACTTATGATTACATTATTGATTAACTCTTTGTAATATATTTAGTAATAGATTAATTACTAATGTTCATTTATTAATTAATAATTAATTAGTAATAATAAGAAAAATCATAAAAAGTAGATCATAAAATATGTGTATTTATTAGTAGACTTACATTTTGGGGTTGATGCTCAACTATTAATGTTCATTTACTACTTTATTAACCATTAATAATTTTCATTAATCTATTATTAATTTCTCCTATTAACAAATTTAGTAAAAATAAAATAAAAATAGATGTATATTTCACAGTGGACTTACATTTCGTGCTTGCTGCTCAACTATTAATGTTCATTAATTACTTCATTGATCATTCATAGGATACATTTTGGGGGGAAAATGCATGAAAAAATATGTAAATTTTGCACTGCACTTACATTTCAGTGTTGCTGCTTAATTATTACATTGCTGTTATATTTATGTTTTCAGCCTTCATTATTAATGAAATTGTGTGCGTGTGGTGATGCTTAATTATTAATGTTTAGGATTAATTATTTAATTAGTCATTTATTTTAAACATTTCTAAATTAAATGTGCTAAAATGCATCACAAAATAGGTAGATTTTACAGTGTCATCATATTTATCTGTTGCTGCTCATTGTCTCAAAGGAATAGGAACCTCAAACCTCTTAAATATTTACATCACTTTCTTACATTTTATAGTGCATTTACTTATATTTTGCAACTATGCCAATTAAAATGATACAAATATTAACAAGGCTTTTTTTTTTATTTCACAGTTTGATCATCTGCCCACCTGACTAAACAGAGGGGCATTTGCAGCATTTGATCTGCAATCAGATCACCTTCACAGGTATATAATTTACAATATCAAAAATTATTTTAATAGATGCATGTATGAGAAGGACAAGTACTTTCAATGATTCATACGTTCATTCAAAAAAAATGTATATATGATTTTAACATCTTTTGACAGATTTCTCACGTCTCCACCTGCCTGAACACAGAAGTCGCCTCTGCACTAATTAACATTATAGAACAGCAAATTGACAGGTATATGATTTCCTGATGACATTCTTTACAAATATAGCATTCATTATTGATTTGCATTCAGCAATGTTATTTAATACATTCATTCAAACACAAAATTAAATGATTTTTACATCTTTTCACAGATTTCTCACGTTGCAACACAGGAGTCGCCTCTACAGCATTTTAAATTATAGAACATCTACTTCACAGGTATATGATTTCGTGATGACATTCTTTACAAAAAATAGGATTAAGTCTTTTTTAGAGACCACGGATGCTAGGTATTGCTGAATTAATTTAAGCCATTTATTTGAAAAAATATTGACTAATTCCAAGAAGAAAAAAAAAAGGAATACATATACTTAGCTATTGATGTTTGAAATAATTACACTTAAACATCATATCTTGATTTTTTGATTAATTAGGCATCATATCTTCATTTATTCATTAATTTATATAGTATCAAAAAAAACAACACCTTGCACAACAATCTATACTTTGCAGACAGACACACAGAGAGACACACAGACACACACACACAGAGATACACACACATAGAGACACACAAAGAGAGACACACACAGAGACTCAAACACAGAGACACACACAGAGAGACACACACAGAGAGACACACACAGAGAGACACATAGACACACACACAGAGACAGACACACACACAGAGACAGAGACACACACAGAGAGAGACACACACACACAGAGATGCACGCACACACAGATACACACACACAGTACAAGACAAACACAGAGACATACACACAGTGATATACACACACAGTGATACACACACACAGAGACACACACACACACAGATACACACACACACACACACACAGATATACACACAGTGATATACACACACAGTGATACACACAAACACACAGAGACACACAGACACACAGATACACGCACACACAGATACACACGCACACTACGAGACAGATACACACACACACTGATATACACACACACACACACTGATACACACACAGAGAGATACACACACACATAGTTACACAGACACATGCAGACACATCCAGACACACGCAGACATAGCCAGACACACGCAGCCAGACACACACACACAGACACATACACACAGACACACACAGCCAGACACAGACACACACACAGCCAGACACACACAGACAGACAGACACACAGACACACACAGACAAACACAGCCAGAGACACACACACAGACACACACACACAGCCAAACACACAGACACACACAGCCAGACACAGACACACACACAGTCAGACACAGACACACACACACACAGCCAGAGACACAGACACCCAGAGACACAGACAGATTACCATTACATTTTTTAGAAATATATGACAGGTTAAAAAATATGTATAATAAAAATAATGCAATTCTTACAACTCTATTTCCAATAACAGATTACAATGGCGGACAATGCAGAAGATAAGAAAGAATATAAAAGAAGAATGGCAAGGGAAAGGAAGCAGAGATGGAGAGATGCACAGACCCCTGAGACTTCGCAAAGTTTAAGAGAAGAAGATCGACAGAGACTTCTAAATTAAAGAAAAATGGCTAAAAAAGCACAAAATGAGCCTTCAGGAGATTCAAAGAAAAGAAAAAGTGAACAAAAAAATGTCTGTGAAACATTCTCTAATTACCCTATTTTGCCTCCTCATGTTTTGGGAGAACAAAAGTATTCCTCAGAGATATCTGTCCCTAGCCAAATTACCAATATACATATAGTGTGCACACCTTAGAGAAATAATACACCAACACAGATTTCTGGTATAAAGCTTTCTCTCGCCTAACTTTATTACGTCAGTCGTCATTTATATAGTTTTTAATAATCAGATAAAAGTTACAACTAAGCAAAACTTTAGGTTTAATTCAGCACTTCATTGGTTCTAAGGTGTCCGCTTTTACAGGATCTTGGACAGGTATTGGGTCAGGAGTTTAGGGAGTCTTCAGGTCTCATCCCACAAGAGATGAGTCTATCTTCCCATTGGTTCAGAAGCTGAGACAAAGGAAAGATGGCGCTCTCCTTCTAGTGTCCAAGGTGTGGTAGCTGTCGTCATCCTTGCTAGACCGGAAGTAGTGCCACCGGCATCTTGTATGCGGAAGTAGTGAATCCTCCATCTTAGATTTCCCAATGATTCAGCATTATTAATAAAACTTTGGTTATACGTTAATACTGCAAAGATAAGATATATAAGTAGCTGCACGAATACAGTTATGCATTTTGTACGGATCCCAATCCATAACAGTCACACCAATGTTGATAGAGATGACACCAATGTAGATATAGAACTATATTGAGAAAGGTCATGATAGTCCTTTATTTAATGCACTAACAGTAGACACTCATTATTGTGGATTAATGAATGTGGTTTGTCAGTTTTGTGGGGCCTATCATTTTCTGAAAGAACGACCAACTGATGGAGAGTTTATTAGTTGCTGTCAGAAAGGAAAGGTAAAACTTCCAGAAAGACACACATTTCCAGAATATTTAAAAAGTATCATGAGTGATCCTACATTACCAAATTACACCAATTTTATGAAAAACATTCGGTATAATAACAGTGCCATTTTTATTTGCTTGAATGGGTGCCACTTTAGCCGAAAATGTCCCAGGACATGGTCCTTACTGTTTTAAAGTCCAAGGACAAATATACCACCGGACTTCACAATTACACCCAGAATCAGGAGAACAAAGGAAATTTGCACAGTTATATGTCCTTGATACAATGGAAGCTGTTGAACAACGAATGATGCTTCCTGAAAATAAACAATGCTTACCAATAGTCTTTTAACAGCTTGATAACATTATGGCCAACAACCCATATATTAAAACATACAAAAAATTAGCTGAGGTTGAAAAAAGAACAACTGGCACATGCGCAAAGACATCAATTGCCAATGCCAAGAGTAAATATGGTTCTCAAAAGAGATCGCCATACTGATCACCAACAGCACATTAGGTTGCCATGGTATTTAAAAATGTTGTTGGGGAACCACCATTTGAGCGGGATATTAGAATATATCAAGAACAACCTTTTATAATTTGGATCCTATGACATATCCCAATAGTAAAGTTCTATTAGAAACAATATTTCCATGTTGGAATATAAAGTGGCACAAACTGCTGTCCGGGATCATTATAATCCTATTTTATGTGGGGGTAAACTCACACAACAATGGATTATTGATTCCTATCTACAAGTCGAAGCAAATAATCTAAATGTTGTCAAATTTCAACAAAACAAGCTTTGAGTAGAACAATATCGTGGATTGATGGATTATGTTGCTGAATTGGCTGCAAACAGAGACATTCCTGCTGGATGAGCAATGATTTTGCCATCCTCTTTCCAAGGATCTCCTCGCAATATGCGAGAAAGATACAATAATGCCATGGCTATTTTCACTAAATTTGGCAAAACCAGATTTATTCATTACATTTACATGTAATCCACAATGGCCAGAGATCAAAGAACATTTACTGCTTGAACAAACTACTTCTGACCAACCAGATTTGGTGGCAAGAGTATTCAAAATAAAACTCAATTCATTAATTCATGATATAACTAAAGCAGACTTATTTGGAAAATGTGTGGCTTTTGTTTATACCATTGAATTTCAAAAAAGAGGCTTGCCACATGCACATATACTTTTAATCTTGCAAGAAAAAGGTAACTTGAATACAGCAGACAGAGTGGATTCAGTAATTACTGCTGAACTGCCACATCCAGAGAAACATTCCAAACTTTATGAGATTGTAACTCATAGAATGATACTGTACATGGTCCATGTGGAGAGATCAATCCAAATTCCCCATGTATTTAAAATAAAAAATGCATAAAAGAGTTTTCAAAACAATTTCAAATGCAGACTTATTTAATTGTGATGGATACCCTTTGTATAAAAGAAGAGAAGGACAAACAGCTATTATCCGGGGCCAAAAGGTAGATAATAGATATGTAGTTCTATACAATCCACATTTGCTGATGAAGTACAATGCACATATCAATGTGGAAGCTTGCACTTCTATCAAATCCATCAAATATGTGTATAAATATATATATATATATAAAGCATATGATGCAGCAACTGTTGTTGTGTAAGACAATCCAATTTTACATGACAAACTTTCATCTTTAGATGCTCGCTATGTATATGCTCCAGAAGCAATGTGGCGTCTTCTCAAATTTGAGATGCATGATCGGTCACATGCTGTGTATCGATTAGCTGTCCATTTGCCACAAAGTCAATTTGTTTGCTTCACTGCAGGCAATGAAAGAAATGCTTTAGCACAAAGTGAACATAGAGCAACAGCGTTTACTGCTTGGTTTCAATTAAATTGTCAAGACACTCAGGCCAGACAATTTTTATACATTGACATTCCAAATCACTATGTATTCGTAAATGGTGAATGGAGACAATGAAAGAAACATACCTATAAAATTATACCAAGAATATATAATGTCACTCCACGAGACATTGAACGTTTCAGTTTAAGATTACTTCTTTTACATGTTCCCGGTGCACAAAGTTATGAACATTTACGCACAGTCAATGACATAGTTTATGACACATTCCAGTTAGCTGCAAGACATCAAAACTTTCTGGCAGATGATACAGAATGGGAGAGGTGTCTCGAGGAAGCAGCACTATGTCAAATGTTAAAGGAAATGAGAGAACAATTTGCTTTTATTTGTATATTTTGCAATGGACCAGATGCCTTAACTTTGTGAGAAAAATTTAAATTACATATGTGTGAAGATTTCTTGCAACGTTATAATGAGACCATTGCACAATTTAAAGCATTAATAGAAATACAGGAAATCTTTCTTTGTCATGGATTATATTGTGCCAACTTTAATCTGCCTGATCCAGGATTTATAGATGAAATTAACTTTGATGAGTATGACACTGACATTGAATACAAAAAAACACAAGAAAAAATTGGAACTTTAAATGTATTGCAATTGGAAGCATTTAATGCCATCACAAATGCAATAGAAGATGAAATGCTCAAAGAGCGTTATTTCTATCTGGATGTTCCGGGTGGATCAGGAAAAACTTACCTATATAATTTGTTGATGAGTTGCATTCGAGCACAGGGTCAAATAGCACTGCAATTTGCAAGAAGTAAGCTGTGGAAAATATGTACACACTTTAAATTAGAAGTAAATATGAGATCTGAAGGCCAAAATCAATTCAATGATTGGCTCATTAAGATTGGAGAAGGAAAACAGCCAAAAATAAATCATTTACCTGATGATGCTGTACAAATTCCACCACAAATGATTTCAAAAGAACCACTAATTTCGACAATCTTCCTCAATACCATCAATAACGAGGATTACTCAGACATTGCAAGCAAAGTCATATTGACATCCAAAAATATAGATGCCTTGAATCTAAACAACGAAATATTAAAATGAATCAATGCACCACAAAAAAACTATTACAGTGCATATTCTGTTCTGGCCGACGACAAAGATAGTGAAGCAAACTTTACTATGGAATTTATTAATTCTTTAACGCCCTCTGGAATGCCATCACATGTTTTGCAACTTAAAAAAGGGGCAATTGGCATGCTATTGAGAAATATGAATCCCAAAAAAAGGACTTTGTAATGGGACCAAATTAATTGTGAAGGATTTAATGGATCATTTTATACATGCAGAAATTATGAGTGGTACCCATAAAGGCGAACCAGTTCTTATACGAGAATTGATTTGGCTCCAAGTGAGAGTGGTTTTCCTTTTGTCCTTCAAAGGAAACAATTTCCCATTATAATGGCATTTGCCATGACCATCAATAAATCCCAAGGACAAACTTTTAAGTCTGTGGGTATTTTTTTGAAGGAACCTGTGTTTGCACATGGTCAACTATATGTTGCATTTTCAAGATGCAATAATCCAGGGGAAATTAAAGTACATGTTGAAGAAAACCCAAGTCATGGTGATTTATTGGAAGATGGATGCGTTTTTTACAAAAAACATTGTGTACTATGAGGTGCTGTAAATATAGAGGACAGTGGTTTCATTTCGACGACAACATTTTATGTTACTCGGACTGATTTGAGAGGATCACTATTTCAATAAGAAACTCTATACAATGGCAAAAAAATATAGAGAACAGTGGTTTTACTTCCAGGACAAAATTTTAGCTCCCTGGGACTCTTTAAATAGGGGACCACTATTTCACTTAGGAAACTCTATGTGCCATTTGCACAAAGTACAAGAAAAAAAAAAGGGGGAAAAAAAGAAAAACAACAGTAAACAGTGGTTATACAGATTGGAATGTGTTAGAAGTTACCTTTTTACATGATTGGCCCCACAAAACAATTATGTGGCATTTTCTTTAACTTGAAGGTTAAATGTTTTATGTTACTATTTCACATGATAACAATGTATTTTCAAAGTTGTGGAAAGTTGGCTCATTGTATATTGTATATAGTCAAGGGTTTATGTTACTACAACTTTCATCATTTTTTAATACATTGAACTGTATAATTTAAATAGAGAGTATTGATTCAGGGAGTAATCTGATCACCAGTAAATGGGGTCAGGAAGGAATTTTTTTTTCCCCCTCTTTGATACAATTGGCCAAGTTTCAATGGGAGGGTTTATTGTTTACCTTTCTCTGGATTCAATGCCAAATTTGTTTTAAAAAAAAATGTTACAAAGCAACTCATTGTTCAAAATAGCTATTTACAGAAAGCTTACATAGTCGTCTGTTATTAATGTATAACTATCAATTCAAAATGTTAGTATTGTTTAAAAAAAGAGGTTCAAAATTGCTTAAAATACAAACTTTTATGTTATGGTTTACAAAATGTATTCATGAAAACTTTACACATTGTTATATTGTTATTCCATATATGACAATTAAAAGAGGTAATGTTGAAAAAAAAAAATTCTATACCTGTTGGTGAAATACAAGTTGAAAGTTAAAAAATAAAAAGTTTTATTCAAAATTTTGTTTTTCTTGGTACATAATAAAAAAAAAGGTTAAGAATGTCAGAGACTAGCAAGTCACTAGTATATAATATTAGATAACTATCATGTGAAGACTTAAGCCACTGTATTTATAACAATGGAATATATAAGTGATTGTATTAAATAAATAAGAAAAGCCAAAAAGTAGTCTTATAGAAATTAAATCCCCATTGGGGATATATATCAAACTCAGTGCAATAAATTCAACAAGTATATGTTAAAAATACTAATAATGTACCATTATCTATGGCACAAAAATGCATTACCTTAGCTTCATTCTTATGGTATAATTTATTATAACGGGCTAATGGGGTGTCCAACTAATTTTGTATGAAATAGACATGTTCCAAGACACGCCTTCTAAGCTTATAATTTGTTACAAAAGCATTGCATAATATAGATGACTCCAGAAGATCCACAATTGAAAAACGTTGATAAAATCATATTGGCATGCTTTGCATCTGCCACAGCGGTACATTCCTAATAGTGGATGCAACCAGGTTTCTGAGAGTTTGGCGGCTTTACAAAGGTTAAGAGTAATGTCATCCTTTATGCTACGTGCTCTTCTATGTGTAACTAGCGCTTTTTCAGGCAACACATCATAATAATGAAGCTAGGGTAATGCATTTTTGTGCCATGTATAATGTAACTTTGGGGCAAAGAAAAGGTGATCTGGATACAATCCTATTACAGAAAGAATCTAGATGAATCCACCAGTTGAAAACTTTGAACCCAGGCTAGTTAAATGAGGGTTTTTCATTTACCCCATTTATCTGATATATAACTGCTTAGTATTTTTAACAGAGAGTTTTTGATATTATTACACTGAGTTTGAAATATATTCCCAATGGGGATTTAATTACGATAAGACTCCAACTTTTTGTCTTTTCTTATTTATTTAATACAATCACATATATATTCCATTGTTATAAAAACAGTGGCTTAAGTCTTCACATGATAGTTATCTAATATTTTATATTATATATCTTATGTCATATTTGACATCACTTTTTTGCATTTCTTGTGTGCTTTTTTGTTTTTGTTTTCTGTTTAGATGTAACATTTCAAGATTATTCACTTTACATATTATATATAATTTATATTTATTTTTATCCAAATCTAAAATCAGTGATTTGGTTATACTATATCAATATCACTTTTTATATATTCACTAGCTTTTCAAGCTTCACATCATTAAGTTGCAATTGATGAGGATTTATATTCCTTAATAACTGTTGTGTATCACACACTGAGCAATTCTATATATTTTCAGTCCATTCAGTCTATTGGATATGCCTTTCTCTTAAATTTTTGTTTCTAAGTGCCAATTTGGGTCTAATGCACATGTGTAAGCGTGCATGTGCACTTTTTGTGATGCCATCACGTTCATGTGCACGTACGTGATATCATAAAATGAGCGTGCACTATGGCAATAATAGCTTCCTCCTCTACTCAGAGGGTATTTAAACATGCTACATTTTCAGCTCCTGAAACGGGAGTGTAATACCCGTCAGGTTGCTTATTATTATGACTACCGTGTTATCTATTTTAGAGTGGGTTACCATGTCCAAAAAATGTACCTATTAAGGTTAGTTCGTTCTCTGTTTGAGCACTTTTTTTTTTTGTATTTTTTTTTTTGTGATATGACAACACTCATTATTTACTCTTAAATGGGGTGCTATCTGTAAGAATATTTATTACTTCAACATAAATGAGAAACAAGGTCATAATTGATATAATTACATGTGATTCCATATAATTCTTATCATCTTTTTTGTTCTTACTATTATATTTGCTGAACTATTTCTTTTTTTTCTATTATAGGTCGTTAATGTTTTACATAAATCCATGACTTCATTTGGTATTACCGTATTTTTCAATATAATGCAATTATACAGCTTAATGACTTCATTGAATACCTCAGAGTGATGATGTAATCAGATTTCTTTTTATTAGCTGTTTATTACTATTTTATTCAATTGTTTATCATATAAGGGTGAGTTATGAAAGATTTGTATATCATTTAATAGCAACCAAACAGGATATACATTTTGCATTTTATTAAATATTGTTTTACTCTTTGGCCAGGTGTCTGTGGAATCAATTAAGTATTCTAAATACATACATGTATGACCTATGAACTAAAAAGTTTGATCAAAAGACTTATTTAAACAAAATGTTTTTCTTTGATCTAATAATGTATAATTGTTTTTAGATTTGTATATTTGAGGTAAACTTTCCTATTAAAACCCCACTACATCTGGATGAAGGATCTCTGGACAAAATGCTAAGGGCCCACTTATACAATTTTGTTATTTTATTTTTTATCCTCCATGCACTGTACATTTTTTATAATTTGAAATATTTTTCCTAAAGTCCCTAGTTTTTCTGTTGTTGAAGTGGTACAGGTACATCTGATTTCCAGGACTTGATCATTAGTTTTTTTATGACCGGTAATGTTCCTGTTATTTTTTATCTTGTGTGTAATAAATCTCTATTTCTTACTACTCTGGTGAGTCCATTATGCCCTTCTACCTCCCCACCTACAAATTATTTTCATTTGCTTGTCGGTACTTCATTAGAAAGGTCATTATATAACCCTTAGATTGTAAGTTTGCGAGTTTTCAATCTTATGTCAGGCCTTGGAAACAAGCTCTATGTACATTTGATTTTATGCTCAAAAACAGGGCCCTCCATTCTTTACAAGGTGTTTAATTTGTTTTCTGCTATGTACTCAACCCCTGTACAGCGCTACGGAATATGTTGGCGCGATATAAATAAAGATAATAATTATATTGCAAATTCAAAACCTACAGTCTCATTAAAATAAATAATAATATTATCAATATTAAGTATGATTTTTCATACACAGTATAATACCAGTACACAGTATTTGTAATTACAGTATCTGCATATTTTATAGTCTCACTGTGTGTGTGTGTGTGTGTGTGTACACATTCTTTTTTTACCTATGCTTTTGCTACTTTTTTTCTATGCTTTTCTAGTCTTTTTCTATTGCATCCTTATTGGATGGCTAGATTTAATAATGTCATTGGCATCTGTGATGGCGAGGGCTACTAAAATGGTCATGGTCTAAAAGACAAAACTTATAAAGAAAGACTTCATGAGCTGAATATGTGTAGGTCATAAAATATAAAAGAGATGGGGGATATAATATAAACCTTCAAATATGTCAAAAGACCTGATAAAGTTCAAGACTGAAGTATCTTCCAGAAAAAAAGAGGAAAGCAAGAACAAGAGGTCATGATCTGAGACTGGAACTTGGAGAATTTGCAAAAGCACCACTTTACAGAAAGGGTAGTAGACCAGTGGAAGATTTCCTGTGGAAATGGTAGGGTCAAATACAGTAGAGAGTTTTAAATATGCCTGGAACAAGTATAATGTTTAATTTTTCGTAATTGACAGTTATCTTTAACTGGATCATTTGAATTATTTATTAATAGCGCTCTTTGTTTTATTGAGACATTCATTAGTTGATCTATATCTACCAGTAGTGTGTAGAGTAAAAAAAAAAGTAAAATATAGGTATTGGAAATAAGGGAGGGAGAAAATACAAATCAAAAATAAATTATACATATGTATTATATATTTGGGAGCCAACAGGATAATGTCTGTTTTATACAAAATGAACTACATTGTTACTGAGCTGTTAATGAATAAATATACCTTGTATCATTGTTAAAAAAACTTTTATAACTTAAAAATAGTATTATAAATAAAGGGAAATTAAATATCATAAAATGATCAAATGGAATTATGAAAATAATATAATTATAATATGCCATTAATAATTTATACCTTAATCATAACTAAATCAAACCAAACCTCATAGTGAATTATAAGTTTATGAAACTATATGGCATTAATGTCTAATGCACAGTTATGTACCGCTTGACTTTACTATTACAGGATGCAAGATGGCATCTAATGTGTATACATTAAAGCAAATTTAGATTCACCCAATAACCATCAATTTCAGAAAATCCTGTTACAGGACCAACGAAGTGTAATATTTATATATTCTTTTGAAGAACTTGGTTTAATAATGTAAAAAAATTTTTTTTAACCCTCCTGGAGGTATGATTATGTCAGTATTTAGAATGTTAAAGCAGTACATAAAAAAATACTGACATAATCATACCGCCCTTTCCCCCTTATCCTCCTCCCTTTCCCCCTTCCCTCCTCCTCCTTCCCCCATATCCTCCTCCTCACTTCTGCCCTCTCCAATCACCTCCCTTTGCCCCTACCCTTCCTCCATTTTCCTATATACTCCCTCCTTATCATCTTCCTCCTCCCTCCTTCCCCCCTTCCTCCTCCCTCCTTCCCCCCTTCTCCTCCATCCCCCCTTCCCTCCTCCCTTCCCTCCTTCCCCTCTCATCATCATCCTCCTCCTCCTTCCCCATTATCATCTTCTTCCCCCCCTCCCTTTCCCCCCTTCCTTCCTCCTTTTCCCCTTTCCCCTTATCCTTCTCCTCACTTTCCCCTTATCCTCCCTTTCCCCCCTTATCCTCCTCTCACCTCCTTCTCCTCCTTCTCCCTTCCCCCCTTATCATCCTCCTCCTCCTTTCCCCTTATCATCCTCCTCCTTCACCCATAATGTCCTCCTCACTTCCCTCCTTATACTCCTCCTCCATTTCTCCTTATCCTCCCTTTCCCCTTCTCCTCCTCCCTCCTTCTCCCTTTATCATGCTTGCTTCCCCCCCCATTATTATCCTCCATTGCCCCCCTTCACTCATTATTTTCCCTTGCCCCCTCTTATCATCCTCCTCTTCCTCCTCCTTCTTCCCTGATCCTCCTTCTCCTTCCCCCTTACCTCCTCCTCACTTCCCTCTCCAGTCCCTACCCCCCTCTCTCCTTACTTTTTAACTGGATCCGATGAGCTGCCTGCTCATCTCTCCCCCTGCAGCGTGTCTTCTCACTGCCCGGTATATGCTAATGACGTGACTCGCTGACGTCAGCTGTGAAATATTATACTCTACATAAGAAAAAACTGAAAGACAGGAGGACGTTCCAGAAGGTGAGAAACTGTTACTTTTGGGGCTTCTAAAAAAGTGAGGGAAGTATACAGTTTATATTACAATTGTATTAAGGTGGATACAATTAATTAAATCATCCAGTTAAAACATTATTATAAACCAAAACAAATGTTGCCTGAAGAGTGTCTTTAATGATGCCAAACTTTTTGATTTTGATGAGCATGAGAACTCTAGGTTCAAATAAGATCTCTCTATGTAGCACAGTTGAAAAAAAACTGAAAGTTGAACACTGGGCCCCCATAGGATAATTCTTCACATCAAGCTACAGACAGACTAACAGTCTAAGATGAAATTGCCCATGACACAAACAAAGCTACCTCCATATAAGATTTATTTTCTAAAAAGATTTTATGTTCCAGTCTTGTTAAAAATACATAAACATGTGAAGTTTTTATGTATTTAGTTATTAACCCCAATAATCAGTTTGGACACCATACGGAGATCTATACATGAAGGTCGTGTTATAAATCCTGATTTATCTGATATTGCTGAATGACTATGAAGGAAATCTTTCATTTCAGCAGACTTCCTCTATTATTAGTTTTTTTTTGTGCTCTTTCTTCTTTGCCCTTAAACCTTGCCAAACAGCACTATTTCTCATCATTAATATTGAATCTGTCCTCCAACCTCAAACATTTGTTAGCTACATTCAACACTTTCACTGTTGACAATGCCATCATCACTACCACCTCCCAGGCCCACTGTCTTTGGGCTCTACTGGACCTTGCCCTCCCTGCCCATTCCTTATATACAATCACTAACAAAATCTTGTCTTTTTCACCTACATAATATCTCCAAAATATGTAATTAACTTACACAAGACTCAAGTAAAATTGTAATACATTCTCTCATCATATCTCTCCTTGTTTACTGCAACTTGCTGCTTGCTGGCCTCCAATTAACCATCAGTCCCCACTCCAATCTATAATGAATGTCTCCGCTAGACTCGTCTTCCATACTCAACACTCAGTGTAGCTCCAGAATAAAATTGAAATTCATGAACCTATCTTACAAAACCCTCAACAACAGCAACTCCCACCTTCAGGACTTTTCTTGTGCCGCCCAATTCTTTGGAACTCCTTGCCTCACTCCACTAGACTAGCTTCCTGCCTCAAAACCTGCCTAAAAATCCATCTGTTTAAAGTAGCTTATCACCTTCAGCCTTACTATGCACAATGTGTCAATGCATCTATCAACCTCCTGTAACAAAAGCCCTTTAGATTGTAAGTTTGAGAGTTTTCATTCTTGTAAGTTGCTTTAGGGTTACCACTATGTACATTTAATTTTAATCTTAAAGACAGAGCCCCTCCCCCATTAATTTGCAATGCGTTCAAATTGTTTTTTCTTGTGCTTAACCCCTGTATAGCACTACTTAATATGCTGGTGCATTACAAATAAATTATAATAATAATAATAATTTAGTTTACACTTTAGAATGAAGAAAATAAATACAATTGGAAGGACTTATAATCTATTTGGCTATGTTCATATTTAGCTACATGAAATTTTGTGGCAAGAACCTTATTAACCAAAATACGCAAACTGTTTGGCCATGTTAATCATTTTGTAAATAATTAACAATTAATATATCAATATTTCTATGTGAAAACTGGAGACTATTAATTGCTCAATAATTATACACCCAAAATAGGAGAGGGCAGTTTCAAAAAGCAATTCCCTATCACAATAAAACATTCAATTTTATAAAAGTTAATATAGAAATTGAGGATTTCAAGCAAATTATTTAAAAATAATAAAATCTAGATATAAGAAATTATCACTTTAATGATGAAAAGTTAATACAAACAACCTCTGTGTAGAAACATTTTATTGAACTTGATTTGAAAAATAAAAAATATAAACTTCACTAAATGAGAGAAACTACTAAACATCACACCTTCAGTAAAATAACTGTCTGATCCAGAAATCCTTGTATTGTTTAAATAAATGTATTTTCTGATATAATTTTTTTTTTTTTTTTTAAATATGTTTTCAAGTACAAATATACAAACAAAGAAAAAAGAAACAAACATGTAAAACATACAATATCATACAAATATATTCTTACAATTCATTCAATTAAGGTTCCGTAGAGGGCAATATAAACATCAAGTTCCAACAGAAAGGGCATATTGATCCCATTTTTGCCAATTAAAGGAGAGAACCGTTTTAGAAGTAGCTAGTCTACCACTACTCCTCATCATTTCTCTATTAAGATTAATAGCATTTATCATTTCTTTCCACGTTAGAACAGTTGGTTCCAATATTTCAATATTTGGCTACTAGAAAAATATGGGAAACCAAATACTGTTTTCTCTCCAAAAGTCAAATCATCCATGTACATCTGAAATAAAACTACTTGCGGAATAAAGGCAATTTGTTTACCAATCATCTTTGTTATCTCCGAACAGAGTTTGACCACACTTCCCTTATTTTATAACAGTCCCACCAAACATGTAATGTAGTGCCTTGAATGCCACGTTGTTTCCAACATAATCCATCCAACTTTGGATCTTGTTTTTTTTCATATTAATAGGTGCCAAATGCCACCTATGCATTAATTTAAATAAAAGTTCTGTATATAAAGCGTTATTTGCCAACTTCTTAACCAATTTAAGGGCTTTTAACCAAAGTTGTTCATCTACCGCTATTCTTAAGTTCCCAACCTTTTAAACCAATGCATTTTAGAAATGGGGTGTTATCAGAGATTATTGTACTACATTTAGATATAATATGGGAGTCAGGCCCTTTTATTACCAGTTCCTCCATTTACAAGAGTTTTTCCTTTTTAAAGTTTCTATATCCCCAAGAAAGCAATGCTTTCTTTAAACCTTCGTAATTTAACCATGTCAAGTTAGCTATTTAAAATGTATTTTACAGTCCTTCGGATAATCTGGAACCAATTTTTCAAGCATATCCTCAACATAAGTCCTTAGGTCATTTCTCTAGGGGTGAAGTATATTGAAGTAATGCGTTGTTATCTGTAATTTGTCAAATTTCTGATTAACTTCTTTAATGGATTGTGTATTATCTGAAATCTTTTTTGTCAAATCAGATATAAGATTTATTTGAAAATCCTGCAGTAGTTCTTTCATTTTTGTTCAGGTAAGAATTTCCTCCCTTTTGTGGAAATATATTTCTCCCTCTCAGAGTTTGAGGGGATTTTTCCGGTGACTGATTTACAGTTTGATCTGGGCTGATTTCTCCTTGAGAATGCCTCTGTTCGGGTAATAGTTCCTGATGACCTACCTATAGATGTTTGCAAAGCCCATGAACCTTTGAACATATTCACAGGTCTGAGGAGTAGGGCATTCTGTAATTGTATTAACTTTTTAGGATACATGGAGATATCCTATGGAGAAGCTCTTTCAGGATCTGCAATTCGCGTTTTGCCATAGGAGATATAGTCCAAAATGTAATATTGGCACCAGGGAGGAGATCAGTTGAAAAGTCATAGATCTGATGTAGTGGAAAGACATCAACATCAGCTTTATTAAAGACATACAAGTAATACTTGTAAGCTGGAGGGAGCAGAGCATCTGCATCAAAGGCTGGGGTTGTTCCCAGCAGAGAGCAAGACAAGAAAGACATTCCGGGGACTTTGCAGAATTGAGGAATTACTCATTTGCCGCCAGGGTAATCCCAGTACAAGAGAATCTCTGAGTGGCCATGACGAGCTGTTAACATCAATGGAACATTTTCATATGTGTCTGGCCCGGTTGCCATCCATTAGCTTGATAGCCACAGAAATAGCCTTCTGAAAGCAAGGAATATGGAAATCTTGCACTTATTGAATATCCAGAGTCAATGTTGGCATTGGTGTGAATCATTTCTTGTCCCAATTGCAATAAAATGGAGTGGGTACAATTGGTCTTGGAGGCCTCTGGTAAAGCAGCTTTCATTGGAGCTAACTGCATTTTTTACTTATTCCTAGTAGCCTTCTTTTTCAGGTGACACTTTCATAGAAAATCGCCTGGCTACCCATAGTACATGCAAAAGGTTTTCATTTCTTCTATAGTCTCTCTTGAGGCTTCACGGGTCTTTGAGTTACTCCAATCAGCATAGGTTTGGCACTATGTTCTGACAGATATCCTGGCGGCTTATCCTCATAGGGCATTCAATTACTCACAGAGGCACAGTCTTGTTTTCTCTTTCTCCATCTGTGATCGATTTGGATCACCAGAGTAATCAGTCCCTCCAGAGTAGTGGCCAACTGCTCTCTGGCTTGTTCATCTTTGAGGTATTCTCATAGTCCCAGCCTGAGCTGGTGCACATATGCTGAATTCTACACCATATTCTTACATAGGCCTCCATTCCAGTCTAAAGTTGCAGTGAGTAATTTCATCTTTTGCCACTTTGTATGGGTCATCATACCCCTTTGCCATGGACTCCCAAAAAAGTTAATATTGTTCACGACTAGATCATGATTCCCCAGCCAAGTGTGTGCCCACTTTATGGGTTCTCCCTTCAGGAGGGAAATCATCATTTTGACCAAGACAAAGACAGAGGCATAGATGTAGGATCTTGGTAGGACTATGAGCTGAACATTTTCTCGTCATATGTCTTTCTTTTTGCAGATTTGGAGACATTAAAAATAGTTCAATCGATTGACATAAGAACGATCAAATGGTCGGACCATGCAATGATTTAATTATATCTTAAAGATCAAAGTCAGAGCGAACAATATCAAAATAAAAAAAAAAAAATTTCCTTGTTCAATAACTCAGAAAACAAGCTCTTCTTCAGGGAGAGATTAATAGCTTTTTCCAATTTAATGAAAATTCTGTTAAAAATAGCACACTGGTATGGATTACCCACAAAGCGTATGTCAGAGGATTACATCCTTCATGGGCAATTCATAGGAAAAAACAAAGAGGTTTTTCATTAAGAGATATATTTGTTAAATTAGCAAAATTACAAAGAGAGAACAAACTCGACCTGACATTAGAAAGACTGAGAGAGCTTACTAAAATTCAAACGCAAATTTAAAAAAAAATGCAATCTCAAGTAGATTATGGCATTCAGAGACTTCAACAGAGACAATATTATCTTAGTAACAGAGTGGGTAAATCTTTGTCATATAAATTAAAAGCTAAGAACTCAAATAAATGAATAAACAAGAGGGGACAGACAAGGAAATAAATAAGGTTTGCAAAAGGGCTATTAGACTGGCTAACATAGGTAATGAAAAATGAGTTGCAAAGGAAAGTAAGACTAACCCTAAAATATTTATAAGTATATACATGGGAAGAAGGCCAGGAAGGAAGCTATAGGAGCATTACATGTAAAACAGGCCGTCTGACATTTAGTGACCAGTAAAAGGCAGATGAGCTAAATATGTTCTTTTCTTCGGTATATATAAGGGAGGTACCAGTGGTTGGGACACCGCAACATAATGGGGCTACACTATACTACCATCACTCAATAATTGGTTAATGCAGGAAGAATTCCAAAAGAAAAAAATAAATGTTAATAAAGCTCCAGCTCCTGATGGAACACATCCAAGGGTACTGAGTGAACAGGGTTCTGTAATAGCCAAACCATTATATATATTTTTTCAATATTCACTCAACACAGGGTCTCTTCCAGATGGCTGGAGAAAAGCAGAGGTGATACCTATATTTAAGAAGGGAGCAAAAGCAAATTTGGGGAATTATAGACCTGTAAGCCTCACTTCTGTAGTGGGAAAGCTTTTTGAAGGGTTAATAAGGGATAACATACAAGAATATATCTATTCAAACAGGATTATAAGTAGGAGCCAACATGTATTTATGAGGGATAGGTCATGTCAAACAAATCTAATTAGTTTCTATGAGGAGGAACTTGGATCAAGACAACTCAGTGGATGTAGTCTTTTTAGATTTTGCAAAAGCATTTGATACAGTACCACATGGGAGACTATCGAGCAAACTAAGGGATACAGGAATTTAAGTAAATATCTGCTCATGGATCGAGAGCTGGCTAAAAGGCAGGAAGCAAAGGATTGCTGTTATTGGAACTTACTCAGATTGGACTAATGTGGTAAGTGGGGTTTCTCAGGGCTCAGTATTAGGTCCTCTCCTTTTAAACATATTTATTAACGACTTAGAAGTAGGACTGAAAAGTATTGTCTCCATTTTTGCAGATGAAACAAAGTCGTGCAGGGTATTTAAATCAGAAAATGATGTACTTTCCTTCCAAATGGATTTGCATAAATTAGAGCAATGGGCAATTAAATGGTAGATAAGATTTAATACGTATAAATGTAAGGTTATGCATCTGGTAAGGAAAAATAACCATGCAATTTATAAACTTAATTAAACAAATCTAGGGGTATCAGATATTGAAAGGGATTTGGGGGTACTTGTGGACAACCACCTACGTAACAATTCTCAATGCAAAGCAGCAGCTGCAAAGCAAATAAACTATTAGCCTGTATTAAGAAGGATATAGAAGCAAGGGAAGCAAATATAATTCTGCCACTATACAAATCTCTAGTACGTCCTCGTTTGGAATATGGAGTACAATTTTGGGCACCATTTCATAAAAAGGACATTTTAGAGCTGGAAAAGGTACAGAGAAGGGCAACAAACTAATAAGGGGAATGGAGGGGCTAAATTCGCTAGAAAAAAGGCATCTACGAGGGGATATGATTACCTTATTTAAATACATCCAGTGTCAATATAAGGCTTTGTCAAGTGAACGTTTTGTAGCAAGAGATGTTCAACTGACAAGAGGACATCCTTTGAGGTTAGAGGAAAAAAGATTTCACCTTAAACAAAGAAAATGGTTCTTCACAGTTAGGGTGGTTAAACTGTGGAATTCTCTTCCAAAGGAGGTGGGGACAGTGGATTCAATAGATAACTTTAAAAAGGAATTGGATATATTTTAAAATAAAAAGGGTATTCAGGGTTATCATGGTTAATTAGAGAGGGATTATTGATCCAGGGAGAAATCCGATCGCCAGCATCTGGGGTCAGGAAGGATTTTTTTCCCCTTTTGAGACAATTGGCAAAGTTTCACTTGGGTTATTTTCTGTTTGCCTTCCTCTGTATCAGTTAATAACTAATCCGCATATTGCAGATCAGAGGAGATCTTAAAAGGTTGAACTTGATGGGCTAAAAGTCTTTTTTCAACTTCAATTACCATGTGAGAAATAATTATTGAAGATAAAAAAATATATACTAAACGTGATATTGAAAAGGTTTTTTATGACTATTATAAAGATCTTTAACATTAAGAAAATAAAACAAGATTTGTAAAACCTAAGAAAGAAGAAATAAAAATGTCCTTGCTTAAACTGAACCTACCTAAAATTAATAACAAAGATCTAGAGAACCTCAATAAAGAGATTAGTATCAACGAAATAGAGAAAGTGATTTTGGATCTAAAATTAAATTCAGCTCCTGGTCCTGACAGATTTGTTTATTTTTATTTTTTTATTATAAGACCTTTAAATTAATTAATTAATTAATTAATTAATTTCTAAACAACTGGTAAAAGTATTCAACTAAATCAAAGTAGAAGGTAAGGCAGTCATAATTAACATACCCAAACAAGATAAAGATATTGCAAAAACTATAGACAGATTTCTTTGATTAATACAGATATTAAAATCTATTCAAAAATATTGGCAAAGAGATTAGCTGGCTTACTATCAGCTTGATTGGCCTTGATCAAACTGGTTTTATTCAGGATCGTCAAGGCTCTGATAACACTATGAAGCTGATAGATCTTACAGCATTTTGTAAATATAAACATATTCAATGTGCAGTAATAACTTTAGATGCAGAAAATGCCTTTGATAGGCTAAACTGGGAGTATATGTTAATGGTTATGCTAAATTTGGTCTGGGTGATTTTCTGGCCAAAGCGATAGGTGCTTTGTACTCCTGTCCATCAGCCTACGTATCTAGTGTAGGTATAAAAACTGAACAATGTTATATTATGAATGGTACTCGCAAGGGATGTCCCCTCTCCCTGATGATATTCGCTCTTATGATGGAACCTGCTGATGATGTGATCTTAACTGTGTCTTATTCTATAATCTCTCTTAAACATGTGCAAAGTTTAATTGAAAAAATTGGTAAAATCTCATAGTCGGCCATACACGTTGGTGCCCTTGGAGAGTATCTCTATTTTTGATTAGAGCTAATAGATGGGCTCTGGGAGAACATGTATGGTGATCCTAAGTGTGGCATGGGGACTGTAAGGAGGCAGAATAACTTGTTTCTTAAACGCTGTCAAGGTCTGGCACTAGAACCATGGTACTCGGAGGCTAATTTCCTGAAACCCCTGATTCAGCAAGAGCTGCCGCTGGAGGCTGAGTATGTTGAATTGCTGAATGAGGCATCCATGGAGGGATTTTGGCCATCCAAATGGGAGGTACCCAGTCAGGCGGACAGGGATTAAGAAGACTGGTCACCAGACCCCTACACACCAGGCGGTATGTACTAGAATAATTATGCTCAAGGGGTCTGTGGAGAAGATATTTTGGACTGTTGGGAGAATTCCGACCTCAGGGATTCTAAAAGTAACAAGGATGCCTTCATGCAGTGGGTTGAATGGGCAGAAAAATAAGAAGAACTGTACCCTATCATCAGGGGGCTAAGCCTTGCCCAGTTAGAGCCATGGGGACAGGGCCAAACCACAGTTGTGCCAGGGCCAGGGGAAGACCTGGGGGATAGCTACCCTGCTTCTAGAGTCAGAGAAGAACCAAATGAGCATTGGGCCCTACCAATGGAATGTAAACATAGTGGGGAGGTTCCTCAGATGTCCATTGTCCAGAAACCAGCCACAGTTCAAGGGACAGACTCAGCCAGCAGCCATGTGACCATGGCAGACCAGGGGACGCAGCCATATCCAGGTGGTGGGGAGACCATTGCTAAGGCAATGGGGCAAAAAGAAAAGGACTGTCAGATTGCAGATGCAAGGGAGAGTCTGGATGGGAGCAGGCATACCCACCAGCCCTTGGAGGAGTAAATGAACTGTGAACCATTAAAGAAGCTGCAGCTGATAAAAAAATGTCAGAGAGCTACCCATAGACCAGAGGGCAAGGGAGGTTATGATCACTGAGATCCTGCCAAACAGAGACACAGTTAAAGAGGGACCACGTTCCTTATTGTGTGCCCAAGCAAGGAGAGCTGGGGCACAGTGCCCTGACCGTGGTCCAAGGGCCAGTCATAAATCAAGGGACAGTAGGAGAGAGCTGTGAGATCCTGCCAGTGGACCCAGTGACCAAAGATCTCAATGGAGGTGAGCCCCATGCCCAGACAGTGTGAGCCGAGGAAGGAGGATGTGAGGCCTGATCCAGATGTCATCTCAGAAAGTGGAGCCTCCAGTCAAGACCACCATCATGGATGATGGGTTCAGGATCAGACTGGTATGTTCCTCCTTGGAGGTATTATTTTATGGGGCTCCCAAGAAAAATCTTTCCCTCAGACACTGGACCTGACTTTTGGGAGGGGGGCTAGTCATGTCACCTTGAGTACTGTCACCTGGACTGGGTACCACCCTGTGACCTTTTGTATTGGGTGAACGAATAGGCCCAAGGGCGGTTTTAGATGCCGCAAGTCAGCTGCTTATACTGGCCTGGCTGGAGAGGGTGGCATTGACAAAGAACTTCCCCAGATTGTTACACACCGGAGTGGGCCAGTTTTTGTGGATTGGAAAAGAGGGTACCCCATGGAATGGCTCATCATCTACCACACTGCGTTGTCTCCCCTGCAGCTGCCAAAGGAAATTGTTTTACCCAATGGATGGGCCTTGGCCCAGGGGAGGCAGTTGAAATTGCGCCATGGAGGCTATGCCCGAAATTGTGTGCCCACTGGAATGTGAAGAATATGTGGACTGTGAGGCAATTATAACTCTATCACTCGCACAAGTGAGATCAGTGTGGCTAGAAATGTGTCCAGCAGGACGAATTCCTAGGCCAGACTAGGATGAGGAAACTAGCTGTTATGAACAGAAGGGCCCACTGGACTGTTGGGGGCTAATCAGTTATTATATATGTGTTTAGAAGGTGCTGGCAACTTGTTTAACAATTATATCATGGGTGTAATGCATGCATGTAGTTATATCATGGGTGTAATAAGTGCATATAGTACTGTCATTGATTAACATTAAAATGATGCATCTGTGAAGTAGTCCATAGGATGCTTGGATAATATAAAGTTAATGCAGTCATATCTGGGATATACAAAAGGTTAAAGATTCTAAAGAATTTATATGGCTTTGACGGTCAGCCAATCATAAATTCTCTGGCTTTAGTCATGAAGGGGGAATCTAGTTTTATGGCTCGGTAGGAGGAGAGCAAAACACAGGCCTGGGTTATTAGTGACCTAAACAGGTAACCCTTGATAGAAAATGTGTAACAACAAGAAAGCCAGACCCCTCTTAACATCTGGAAATCATGTTTCGATAGCAAGCTCTTTGCCCAGGAGGATGGGCTAAAATTTGGGGGGGGGGGGGGTTGTGTTATCTGAAAATATGTCTTGAAAAATAAAGAAGTGACAGTCTGATTTTGAACACACAAAATAAAGGTGGTGTCGAAGTTTGCTTGTACTAATCAAGCGTACAGGGTGCATGATTCTGAGATCCTAAGATAAGGGGTCTGATGGTGCCTGCCTCTTGAGAAATGATGCTGTCATCTGAATTGCCTGCTGGATGCTGAGATTTGAACAAAAAGTTGCAACCCATAGAGAGAGAATTGGAGTGAGCGTAGTCCCTGAAATCTGGCTGGAGTAACATAGTACAACCATGGTTTTCTGTTGCATATTTAATAAAAATATGTATAATTTTTAGTTCTTTTATATACACAATATGATTTGTTTACACTACACAGGAAAGTATACTAGTTTCATTTTCAGTGAACATATTTGTTTTGATGATAATGGAAATGACTAAATACAAACACAAGCAACACATCATAATAAAGTGTTTGAACAATACGGGTAAAAGCATAAACATTTTCATCCATTTTGTATAATATATAAATACAAAGAAAAAGAACACCAGTTAATTCCAGAACTGGAATAATTTCCCATATTTCATAATTTTGTGCAAATAATCAGGATTAATTAGTATTGAAAAGAACACTTACCAAACTCAACCATTAAAAGGTTATTTAAAGTTTAAAATGAATAGCATGGTAACAAATTAATGTGACAAAATATTAAAGGAACGTATTAAAAGTGCCAAAAGTTATCTTCACAGAAACTGCGATGTTTTAAATTAAATTAACTTTCAGAATATTTTGGATATGATTTAAATATTATATTTTAATTTAGTATTTTTGTTTATGACAAGCTATTTTATGGTTACAATTTTAACCAGGTTTAGGTTTATGAATTGCAGCATTTCCAAAATCTTGCAGCCTCGTCTGGAAGATAATTAATTATGAGCTTTCCGCAAGTTGCATTACTAATGTGTGTCTTATCTCTTGGACTCAGAGTGCATAAAACATCCAGGGATGGGAAGCCAGATCACTATTGATGTATCAATATGAAGAAGGAAATATTCCTAGTGTTGGCAGAAAGTTTCATGTTAAAAGAACTGATGTAGTCGTTGACCCTTGCATTGTCAGTTTATGAGATTCTCTTTGATCTCGACCCCCTTATAAACTCTGGTAACAATAAAAATGCACAAACGAAGGGGGACTTATCTAATATTTGGATTCAGTCTGATAAATCCAATGCCAGACTTTAGTCCTGCACTTTATAGTATTATTTGATTGTCTGCCAATAGGCATTTGTTATGTCATTGAACTCGTCACATATGGGAGAGAAGTTTTGTGCCACTGTAGACTTATCAAGAAACAAATGTAGCTCAAACATTGTAAATGGCGATTGTTTGTTGACAGCGTGACATATCAGACACAGATGTGACCCTATATCATAGACACCTCACTGGAGGTACAAAGTTTGATTTATTACTCTAATTCTATCACCAGTACTCTGTGAAAAGAAAGCATTTTTGGAAATATTATATTTTGGACCAGATACCACTGTGGGAGATGCATATCTTATATGTATGCGTTTTTTTTAATCATCGTTTTTTTATGTGTTATGTTTTTAATCTTAGATGTTTAATAAAAATGATGTAATAATTTATCAAAAAAAGAAAGAAAAAAAAAAAGGTACACCAATTAAAATATGGTGAAAATAAAGGTTTTTCCATATTTACATAGAAAACAGGACACATATACTATAAGTACATTAAACTCAGAAATAATAAAGTGGTGATGTAAACAACGTAATATAAATATGACAACAAGTGTAAACCTTACTTGCTTGTACATACCAAAACATACTTTAACTGCTCCCATGATCGTGAGAGATGCATCAGCAAACCCATAGAGGGGGTACTGCTGTATGACTGGTGATGCAGAAACATATGAGCATACAAATCTTTAAAGATAGATGTATTTAAAACGGTTATGCCAAGCACAGCAGCAAGGAGTAAGGCAAAGAACAAGAGGGAGGAGTCCATAGCAAAAGAGTTTAATAACAAATGTACCAAAGGGCCCAAGACAGGAGAAAAGGGTCAGGACAGACCAAAGACAGAAGAGCAGGAAAACACATATAGCCAGATAACAGGTGTGACAGCGACAAGCCAAGGTCAAACCCAGCAGAAACAATCCAGGAGCACAAAGGAATGCAAAGTTGCAGCACACAGCAAAACAACCGAGCACTGAGGCCTGGTTTTGCCTGTCCTAAGTAGCTCCAAGAGAATGAAACAGGTGAGGCGAATCAGAACCTATTTAGTAGCCCAGTGATCAGTTGAACAAGTATTCAAATGTTGTTATGGGGAACAGCACTTTTCAACAGCATGCACAGATCTAGGTGGTGCACTGTGAGAGTTACTGGTCTGCAAAAACACAGTCCCTGGTTCAATTCTAGCTGCAGCCCAAGTAACAGCATGACACTAAGGCCCTCGTTCAACTGTGATTTGGCCAATTGAATAGGGCTCTAAATAAGCACATAGCATATGTTTTTTTAAGAAGTTTTTAGTTAGTGAAAACCTTGCTTTTGGATAGATGCTTACTAACTAAAAACGTATTTAAAACAAATATGTTATGTGCTTATTTAGAGCCCTATTCAATTGGCCAAATTGCAATTGAATGAGGGCCTAACAAACTATGATATTTAATTTAAGTGAACCATTAACAATGTTGGCAAACCTACCAATAATTAATTCTTATGATTCCTGCTGAAATTTAAAAAACATAGCAGATGGCCTGTGTTTGGTACATCCATCTACTGTAGTATAAAAAAGATCAAAATGTAGCAGATTATATGCCAAGTATACAATCCAACAATCCTAAAAGGGTATCACTTTACCCTTTCCCCCTCCTCTACAGCAAGAGAGGGCGATTATGGAACAAATTACAGTGAGTCAGAGCAGAGTAGTAAGGATCATAGTGCCATAGTAATTTAGCTTGAAAAAAACACATTTAGTCCATCAGGTTCAACCTTTTTAGATCTCCTCTGCAATATGCGGATTTGTTAGTTAACTGATCAAGAGGAAGACAAACAAAAAAAATGCTAATTGTCTCAATGGGGGGGGGGGACAAAAATTCCTTTCGGACCCCAGATATTGGCGAACGGACTCCTCCCTGGATCAATACTCTCTAGTTAACCAGGAAAACCCCAAATGCACTTTTTATTGAAAAATATATCCAATCCCTTTTTACCATTATCTATCAAATGCGCTGTCACCACCCCCTTTAGTAGAGAATTCCACAGATCAACCACCCTTAATGTGAAGAACTCTTTTCTTTCTTTAAGGTTTAATTTTATACTTCTAACCTCAAAGGATGTCCTCTTGTCAGTTGAAAATCTCTTGGCACAAAAAGTTTACTTGACAAAGCTTTATACTGACCCTGAATATATTTATATAAAGGTAATCATATCCTCTCTTAGACATTTTTTATTCTAGAGAAAATAAGTTTTATTTGGTTAGCCTTTCATCATAAGTTAGCCCCTCCATTCCCCTTATTAGTTTTGTTGCCCTTATTAGTACTTTTTCCAACTTCAAAAATGTAATTTCTATGAAGTGTTGCCCAAAATTGTACTCCATACTCCAAATGAGGGCGTACTAGGGATTTGTATATTTGCGTACCTTGCTTCTATACCCTTCTTAATACATGCTAATATTTTGCTTTCCTTTGTAGATTATTATTGTTTATTTGTAATGCGCCAACATATTCTGTAGAGCTAAAAGATGTTGCTTGGCATTGATCCCTAGGTGGATGTCCACAAGTACTCCCAAATCCCTTTCAATATCTGATTCTCAAAGATTTGCTTCATTAAGATTATAAATTGAATGGTTATTTTTACTTCCCAGATGCATAACTTTATTCATTTATTTGTGTTAAATGTCAACTGCCATTTAGTTGCCTCTTTTTTTTGCAAATCGCTCGGGAGGGAAAGTACATAATATTCTGATTTAATTACCTTGCACAACGTACTACCATCAGCAAAAATTTAGACAATACTTTCCAATCCTACTTCTAAGTCACTGGTAAATATGTTAAAAAAGGAGAGCACCCAGTACTAAACCCTGAGGGACCCCACTTATCACATTAGTCCTATCTGAGTATTTTCCATTTACAACAACCCTTTGCTTCCTGTCTTTTAGCCAGCTCTCAATCTATGAGCAGATATGTACTTCCAGACCCTGGTCTAATATTTCACATTACATTTAGAGTACCATTTTGCCAAGAAAAATAAAATCCAGAAAGCCCATTATAGAAGTTTAAGAAAGATTATAAAACCAATATATATATATATGCAAATATATAAATGTATTATGGTTCATAATTCCACATAGATTTATGTGTTTAATTATGTGAATACTTTACTGTCTATACAATAAATAGTAAATAAATTCCTTAAACAAATTAAATCATTTTTATTGACCTATTATAGTTACAGTTTATATGTACATTAAATGCATTGAGATTATTATATATATATATATATATATTTTATGACTGCACATTCACATTTTAAACAGATGTATTACAGTACATACATAGCCACTAACTGAGTTATGCCATTTGAAAAGCATAAAAAGTAAGACATGGAATTCACATTTTGTTTCAAGTATTTACATTTTCCTTGTACTGTACTGAGTGAAAGAATTAAGTCATACATTCAGTTGCTTTAGATGGTAAATTGTCCAACTAATTTCTACTACATTAAATACAGTTTTTAATTGTTTATTATACTAAATATTTACATGCAGTATATAGTACAAATACATATTTCATAATCAAACAGTAACCTGTGAATTTACAAGTGCATAATAAGGTCCTTGTTTTGCTAATAACTGGTTATGAGTCCCTTGTTCAACCACTTTCCCATTCTGTATTACAGCAATAATGTCAGCATTTTGTACTGTTGTTAATCGATGTGCAATAATCACGCAGGTTCTCCCTAATCTGGCATCATCCAAGGCTTTTTGAACAATCTGTAAAACAGTAAGGAAATAAAAAAAATCAGATATCTGCGATTAATTAAATTATATAGATATTGTAAACAGGTTAATTATTTCATTGTATACTCTTCCATGAAATTGTCCTATAAAATGTACACTTCACTTTAATTAAAGCAAGCCATGTTTGATAATGGCTAAGGATTTAAGAGCGAGGCATTTGTGGGCACATTTACATGTCCGAGTTCAACTTCAGAGAAAAACAGTTATTACAATGAATTCTGAGCTGGAAGCAGGTTTTTAAACTTGTTTCAGACATTCAAATGTGAACACAGATGTACTATTTATTTATTTAATACATATACACACGTATATATATATATATATATATATATATATATATATATATATATATGTGTGTGTGTATGTGTATTTTATTTATTTATATGTATGTATGTATGTATATATAAATAAATAAGAAAATTTAGAATCATGCAACAGACTTATGCCAATGAAGTACAAAAATAAACTTTACTAAATGGAAGCTCTAATATGTGTGTATATGTATGTACGGTATATATATATATATATATATATATATATATATATATATATATATATATATATATTTGACTCAAGAACAAGTGTAAGTTATAAAATTCAATGAATTAACAAGATTGGTCTTGAAGATACATAGGTTAGAATTTGAGCATTTCTCTGCTTTGCAAGCGGTCAAAAAAGATGTTTTGTTTTTTAAAGGAACACATATGCTATGGCTTTGGTCACAGATTCTAGTTCAGCCTGCATTTATACATATTATATCTTTTATGGTCTATCCAAATGGCTTAGTAGAATTAAACTATTGGTTGAAAATCACAAAATCACAAAGAGAATGCACAGTTTATATACTAACAAAGTTTAATCCTGTGCATAGCCAATCTCTCACAATGTTACAGCACTGCTCTATTTATAGGGGATGTTTGTTGTAGAGATTGTGTTTCTTGTAGCACAGTACAAATTGAAGATCAGTGAAATTAAACAAATTCAAATGTATATAGTACAAGTAGTAGCAACACATTTTGTAGTAGATTGCACTGATCAATAACTTGCTTTGTAATCAATGTTATTGCAATATGTAACACAAAAGTTGGGAAGCTTTTAGAAGGGTTAATAAGGGACAGAATACAAGAATATGTCTATTTGAACAGGATCATAGGTAGCAGTCAACATGGATTTATGAAGGAAAGGTCGTGTCAGACCAATCTAATTAGTTTTTATGAGGAGGTTAGTAGGAACTTGGATCAGGGCAACTCAGTGGATGTAGTCTTTTTAGATTTTTCAAAGGCATATGATACAGTGCCACATGGAAGACTAGTGAGCAAACTAAGGGATACAGGAATTGCAGTAAATATCTGCTCATGGATCGAGAGCTGGCTAAAAGACAGGAAGCAAAGGGTTGTTGTAAATGGAACATACTCCGATTGGTCTAATGTGATAAGTGGGGTTCCTCAGGGCTCAGTATTGGGTCCTCTCCTTTTTAACATATTTATTAATGACATTGAAGTAGGACTCGAATGTAGTGTCTCCATTTTTGCTGATGACACTAAGTTGTGCAAGGTAATAAAATCAGATAATGATGTACTTTCCCTACAAAGGGATTTGCATAAATTAGAGAAATGGGCGGCTAAATGGCAGATGAGATTTAATACAAATAAATGTAAGGTTATGCATTTGGGAAGGAACAATAGCCAAGCAATCTATAATCTTAATGGAGCAAATCTAGGGGTATCAGATATTGAAAGGGATTTGGGAGTACTAGTGGACAACCACCTAGGTAACAGCGCTCAAAGCCAAGCAGCGGCTGCAAAGGCAAATAAAATATTAGCATGTATTAGGAAGGGTATAGAAGCCAGGGAAGAAGATATAATTCTGCCACTATACAAATCTCTAGTACGCCCTCATTTGGAATATGGAGTACAATTTTGGGCACCACCTCACAAAAAAGACATTTTAGAGCTGGAAAAAGTACAGAGAAGGGCTACAAAACTAATAAGGGGAATGGAGGGGCTAAGTTATGAAGAAAGACTAGCAAAATTAAACTTATTTTCGCTAGAAAAAAGGCGTCTAAGAGGAGATATGATTACGTTATTTAAATACATCCAGGGTCAATATAAGGCTTTGTCAAGTGAACTTTTTGTAGCAAGAGATTTTCAACTGACAAGAGGACATCCGTTGAGGTTAGAGGAAAAAAGATTTCACCTTAAACAAAGAAAAGGGTTCTTCACAGTTAGGGTGGTTAAACTGTGGAATTCTCTACCAAAGGAGGTGGTGACAGCGAATTCGATAGACAACTTCAAAAAGGGGTTAGATATATTTCTGAATAAAGAGGGCATTCAAGGCTATCCTAGATAACTAGCAAGGAATATTGATCCAGGGAGAAATTTGATCGCCAGTTTCTGGGGTCAGGAAGGAATTTTGCTTTTTTTTTCCCCTTATGAGACAATTGGCAAAGTTTCAATGGGGTTTTTTTTTATGTTTGCCTTCCTCTGGATCAATTAACAATAATTAACAATTAACAATAATAATAAATAGTCCAAATTAAAAAGATCAATAGAGATCTAAAAAGGTTGAACTTGATGGACTAACTCTTTATTCATTCTCCAATACTATACTATTAATAATTATTTAATCAATAATTTAATTAATAACTAATCCGCATATTGCAGATCAGAGGAGATCTTAACAGGTTGAACTTGATGGACTGAAAGTCTTTTTTCAACCTTAATTACTATGTTACTATGTAACTATGTAAAAGATGTAACAGTTCTGGTTAATCACAGGAGGGTAGTATCTTTCACAGATAATATGCTGCCATCATCAAAATCATCAGAAGAGAGATACATTTTGTGGACTGTGTTACAATACGAAAATAAAATCCTAAATACCTTTTCACTTTCTGTGTCAAGGGCAGATGTTGCCTCATCTAGCAGCAACACCTTCGGTTTCCGTACCAGTGCACGTGCAATGGCGATTCTTTGCTTTTGTCCACCTGAGAGTTGAGCACCTTTATCTCCAACTCGTGTTTGATATTTCTAAGTAGTAAATAAAGCAAATATGTTAATTAAAAACAAGAAAGTCTAATAATACTTCAAAAAGTGTTGTAAAGATAAACAAAATGAATGAGGGGAATGAATGGTTTAGGTTATGAAGGGATGTCCCATTTGGTTCAGTACTGGGAAGACATTGATCAAAGAGGATTTATGCCATTTCCTTGCATAGAATCAGCAAAAGCTTCTATAAAAAGTAAAAATATTATACTAAAGCAAAAAAAAAATGAATGAAATGTGTTTGTTTAGCTTAGAATTAATAGGGCTTAAGATAATATTTAAACCTTTATTGCTTGTTTGGCAGCTTTAGAATAAGTTTCTAACATACGAAAAGTATTTTTGCTGGTAAAAGCACATTCATTCTATTTTTGTGATGTTTATGCTTATTCTATAGAGAAAGCCCAGTATTAAATATGTCTAAATTGTATGAGAAATATGTTTTCTGCTTACGTCAGGTAAGCTTTCTATGAAGGTATGGATGTTAGCTGCCTTGGCTGCGTCCTCAATTTCTTCTTCTGTTACAGTTCTGTCATTACAGCCATACTGGATATTTTCAGCAATACTGCAGTCAAAAAGCATTGGTTCCTGGGATACAATTCCTAATTGGGATCTCAGCCATCTGAGATTCAAAGATTTTGTATCAAATGCATCTGCAAACTGAAATAGAGCATGGTTGGTCAAGTTTAAATAAATAAAGTTTAACTAAGAGCAACACAAACAAAGCAAAATTATAAAAATGCAACCACTGCATCACCTCAGTCTGAATTTATTCAGACGCTGTAGCTGCAAATTCCACTGAGCTTCACATACATATAATTAAAGTTGTTTTGCCAATAACCAAGTCAAAGTACGGCATGGAAATTTGCAGGGAATACAGATATTTCTGTACATTTTAATACATTTTCAGACTCTGATACTTTATACTTCTTGTCAATACATTTAAAAATATATGTTCTGGTGATATTCAATAACATACAATATACATGTAATATAAATACAATGGATGCTATAATTGCAGTATATATTACAAATATTTTTTTAAATATATATCTATTTATGTTTTTTGTGAATGATAACCCCCCAAAAATCTTTATTTATCATAGTATAAAGATACACATACAATAAAATTCAAAATGACACAAAAAATATATATGTCTTATCATGCTTCTTATTATGTATAAGTGTCTGAAGTTTTATTTAAATTCATTTTAAAAGAGGAAAAAAAAAAATATATATATATATAATCTTACCACTTTCCCATCGACTGGATCATAAAATCTTTCCAGTAACTGAATAGAGGTGCTTTTTCCACACCCACTGCTGCCAACCAGTGCTAGGGTTTGTCCTTTGGAAACTTTAACATTCAGTCCCTGAAGAACTGGAACTTTTGGTCGTGTTGGATAAACAAATTGAACGTCTTTGAATTCAAGATTTCCTTCAAAAGTGCTCTGTATCAGAAGAGAACATGATTATATGGTTGATTAGTTATGGCACATAATATATATACTTTCCACTGCACTAAAAATGTTGAACTTTTTACACTGCAGTTATATAGATCTGGATTACTTCTCATTGGCTGCCAGAGATGTCACTCTCAAAGCACTTACATATTTAAATCACTTTATTATGCTCTGAGACCTGAAAACCTTTACTAATTTACATTGCATTAAAAATATATATATAAATAAATAATATATACATAAATAAATATATATATATATATCTTTGCGATGAGCACCAAAGATGATCGTTGCAAAGCACAAAACTTGAAGGACACGAGAGGAGAGGCTCACAATATGCGCTGAAGGTCCTCAAAGTAGCTGTGTGGCAATCAGCATTGCCATGGCTTCAAATTGTATTGCCCAGTCATTTTTGACAGGCAAGTCGCTAGTTTTACTGATAGTTTATAATGCTTAGTTTAACTTTTATTGCTTCAATTGTATCTGACCCTGTACACAAAAAGCAAAGGTTAGCTAATATAATTTTTTATTTTTGATGCCTAACACATGTGATAAAACACAGCATTTGCACACCTTTTATTTCACTATAAAATGAAATCAGCCTTTTTATAATACACGCCTTGGCATTGGGATATAATCACAAAGGTGAGAAGTTTCTCACTACTAAAATTGAGACCTCACCAGTTTCTATGCAGGGTATTTTCACTCCTCGGTTTAATAAATAGGTTCTGTAGAATAACATGGGAATAAAAGAAGTGCCTCCTCAATACAGAGTTAATGCTCACCAACAATAGATAATTATTTTGAACAGTTGTGCATGAAAGGAAATGATCAAAATTAATGAGGAGGTAAGCAATGTAGGTGGGGTCAAAGATGCTAACCTAATAAATAAAATGTCTACTACTTATTAAATATAACGTTATCCCATTTGTGTTAAAGGGATTCTGAATGAAATTCAAAGAATCTGTATTGTTTTGCAACTCACAAAACATGTTTAAGATGGCTTTATGGTCTGTTTTTAAATGTATTATATATATATATTGTGTGAAGAGAGAAAAAAGATCCTATTATAGGGCACACCTAATAATCCTAATCTCAGAGAAAAGAGAATAAACTAAATAATAAAACTTAACTTTTAATGGTTATTAAAATCCATATTAAAATATACAGACATAGGTAGCAGAGAGGTTACAAAAATATTGAATTGACAAGTATGGTATCTCAAAATTGTAGATTCTGCCCCTAATGAGCAAACCATATAAAGTGTTAAGTGCCAATGTACCGTATTGGTCCGAATATAAGCCGCACCCGTAAAGTTCAAGGTGAAAAAATAGAAAAAAGATAGTACTCAAATATAAGCTGCACCCGTAAAATTGGAGAGAAAAAGACTCTCAAAGTGATCAGCCATTGCAAGAAACAAGCTTTTTTTGCAGGTTACAGGCTTTACAGGATGTTAAAATCACTAAAACGGTAAATTGCTATTCAATACCGCAGTCTAAAGCACGAAAATCGTCACCCTTTCCTCGCAATCACGCAAATCGGCAGTAATTTTGCATTCGCAAATATAAGCCGCACCCTTAACTCGCAAGTTAAAAAAAAAAAAAATCGGGAAAAAGGTGCGGCTTATATTCAGACCAATACGGTAATCACAGAAAAAAGTGACTAGTGTGCAAGATAAAGTGCTTCATATGTAAAGTGACAAGTGCTATAGTTCATTTAGTATGCAACTATATGATATACAACTATATGGAAGTGAAAACTATAAATAAATAATGTATATAGAAAGCTGTACAGGTGCAGAAGATTCTATTATTCAGCTACATGATGATGAGGAGATACCAATGTCCTACCAAGGTAACAAATATATAAAACTATAAAGTAGAGGAATAGCTGTTGAGTGATACATGCCTCAATGCTATATTGCTTGTCTGGTTAAATACTGTCCCAAAGCTAAAGCATAGCAACCAGGATCCCTCTATGTATATTGTGCCTCCCTTTTACTAGTATGCTAGCTAAATTGCATAAATATTCGATTCAGGGAAGGGACTTTAAACTATGGGCCTGATAAGAAAACGCTGACTCTCTGCTTGGCACAAACAAATGACGTCATTGACCCGCGACGGAGTTCCTTCGTGGACCTGACGCACGTTTCTTGAATTTCATCAAGGGTTAAGCCTGCCTTCCCATCATACCTTTTTAAAGGCTGGCGTAGTCATGAATATATGTATTTTATATATATATATATATATATTTTTTTTTTTTTTTTTTTTTTTTTGCGAAAAGTAATGTGGGCAGACAGTTGGCTCCTAATTGCACTATAAGATTAATTAACTATGTTTTGAATATTAAAGGCTGTGAGTTGTACTAAACTATAAACTTAAGCTTAGTCATAGGTGAGGCTAGTGAATGGCGAGCCCTGGTTTAAAATAGTTTGGGGTGACCATTTCAGCTTCTATATACAAAGATGGGTACCTGTAGGAATCAAACATTTTTATAGAAAGGTAATCTAACCACCTACATATACATTTTGGGCTTTTTATTATCTGCCCCTCTCCCCTGCTAAACACAGAGAGCCTCATTCAATTGGCGTCTTTTTGCAGGCTCCGATCGGGTTACGGCCTTTCATTGTTACCATCGTAAGTTAATGCCCCTCCAAGCTTTTGATCTTTCACGTCCGGAAGAGTTCCGATGGCTGAAATTGCAAATCGCTATTCAATTGCTTCAATCCCACCTCGCTAACCTCTCCTTCAAGCCCACAAATGACAAAAGTCGCTCCACGAATTAGGGGTTCCAAAGAGGACTTGCAAAGGGCTTAAAGACAAGTCCGCACTTTAAATGCAAAAATAAAATCAATACTGTACTTTTATTAAAAGGGATAGTGATGTTAGGTCTTATAATTAATAGCACAACATTCTCAAGCTTGCAAATCGGCCCCAAAAATACTTTTTCATGTTTGATTTCCGTGTTATATCGATCCCGGCAATCAATGTGTTAATACATATAATGGATGTAATAGAATATCATATTTACGTTTTATCGATATTGCAATAAATCAGGAATGTGGGTCCAATCGTAACTCGAATTGAATAGCACCATAACTCGAGCGCCCTGCAGGCCCACAGGAGACCTGCAGACATACAGCCTATACTCTATAACTTGCAGCCCCCCAAATTGAATGAGGTTCAGAGTCCCCCTTTACCCGAGACTGCTGTAGTTAGAGAGTAGGACCCTCGACTAATGGCCCTGGTATTTTGCACCTGCAGTAGCTCCGCCACTGGTGTTCGTGTTCATTTATGCTTTTTCACATAAAATTAACAAACATTCACATTTAAAATAAGGGTATCACAAACAAAACTACTACTCGATAGTTTACCTTGGTAGTTGTTTAACGTAAAATATATATATATATATATATATATATATATATATATATATATATATATTTGTTCTATTATTCAATGTATTGCAACCACATCTTTAAGATAGGGCTATGATTCGCAGGTATAATTGTGGTGTTTTAAATGAGGAGCCATATACAAGATAAAACAAATTTATGTTGGCTGGATTTTCCGTCAGTGCTCTTCTCCCATAAAGCTATGTCCCAAAGGTTATCAGAGAACAGGGTGTATATGCTGCAGAGATTTATGTTTAATAGAAAGATTCAAGACTTTATAAATTGTCTTGTTTGCCAAGTGAAAGCAGTGTCAATGTGGAAATATTTTGAAAATATGAAAGTGTGCTCAAAATAACTTTTGTTTTCTTGAAGATTACATACATACATACACATATATATATATATATATATATATATATATATATATATATATATATATATATATATATATATATATATATATATATATATATATATATATATATAACTACCTACTCATAATTTCCACAACACAGGCTGAGATCCCGCTCCATGATGATGATAGCCAGTAAGCTTGAAACAGCTGTACATGGATTGTGTTTATTCCAACCTTGGCTTTGCATTAAAGCTGTGTAATACAGCATGCATAAGCTTAAAAGGAAGCCATGTTTGATGTTAGCTATGGAATGAAGAGCGAGGCATTTGTGGACATATTTGTGTGTCCCAGCTCAACTTCCCAGAATGCAGTGTGATAACTGTTTTTCTTGGAACTCTGAGCTGGAAGCAGGTTTTTTTTAACTTGCTTTAGACATTCAGTTGTGAACACAGATGTACTTTTTATTTACTATATATATATATATATATATATATATATATATTATATATATATATATATATATATATATATATATATATATATATATAAATTTAAAAACAGACCATAAAGCCATTTGTTATCACAATAGCCTAAAACGATGAATTACTTCTACTTTTCAATGCCTGACAGGGATATGCAGTTTATTCAGGAGAAGGAATTAGGTTTCTTGTGTTTTGATTAATATCTCACTAACATTTGATGAATGAAAAACGGAAATTATATATAGTTTTTTTTAATAGTGGTCTTTTAATATATTTGAAAACTTAAAGTCTAAGCATAATAAAAGCAATAAAAAAAAGTTAAATTAGAAACAAAATGTTAATGCCTGTGGCGGACCCTTGTGAGATCCATGAAACATTGGTAGAAGCTGTGTGTGTGTGTGAGAGGGGTGTTGCAAATACCTTGCATCATTCAATGCAACCATAAATCGGCAGAAATTGAGTCTGGTACAGTCATGAGGAAGGAGTGTGGTGTCAATTTAAATTTTATCCAGCTATCAGACAAAGTCTCTGGACTTCTACTTGTTCCTTCCTCTCACCCTTCTCTCATTACCGATAACTACAAACCCTTATCATCAAGCTATCAGTATGTGATGTAAAAAACACAACATGGATGACTGTAGTCAAAACATATTTTGGGAAATTCTGAAATTTTGAACACGATTTACAAGTTTATGGCTCTCGGCTGTTATAGTATAGTTTATTACGTTCTTGACAAATAAGTGTCTTTTTCGTAAACTGCAGAGGTCATTTAATTAATTATTGGGTAAATTTTGTAGCAACAAATTTTCTTTTTATCATATATTATGTTACCATATATTATCTATGTTATAAAACTGGAGCTTACAAATATCACAATAATAGTTTTTTGTTTTTTTTTGTCACAGACAGAATTGTTGTACTTTTCATGCCTGCATTGGCAATATCCAGTTGAAACCGATTTGAAAGTTCATTGACCTAATGAGCTTATGTAGTTCTAGTGTTCATGTATTCACAAATGCACTTTAATGTATCATTTACCAGTACGTCTCCTTCCTGGGAGTAGCTATCAATTGGTGGTTGCCTATCCAAAAGCTTCATAATACGCTGGGCAGACACTTTTGCTTTTCCAAAATCAGGAGCAAGTGAACTGGACTGTCCAACATTCATTGCAGCAAAAATAACTGCAGAAAATACTCTAAAATAAAAAAAAAAGAAAACAGGGAGGTGAATATTAGTGAAACACAAAAACCTCAAACAATTTGCTAAATATAATAGATAGAAAACAATATTATTTTATAGTCTAAAAATAATTTGCCTATTTTCAATTTATTAACTTTTATATGCAGTTATGCTACAGAAGATGTTTGTGAGGTAGGAGGTTTTAAATGTACAAAGGAAATATGACAGCTATAAAATATAGTGCTTCCATTAGGACTAATGGACATCTAATTAGTTTACAAGTACACACTCCTGAGACAAACAGCAAGAAGCAACCCTGTAGAGAATATGGAAGACTGCAGTAAAAAATAAATATATATAAAATATAAAAATGTACCTTTAAAAAAGGTGCAATCCGTTACTGAAAACTTAGTAAGGAATATATAAAGCCTGCATATAAAAAATAAAGAACCCTTATACAGCAAGTATGTTGTATTTTACATGTATAAATAAAGTTTTACCTGTTCAAAGAATATAATAGAAAACAAATTAGACATGTTATCTATTTCTCTGAACTAATATATAAAAATGGTGACTTCTCTTTGATAGTGTGTTATGTAACTTAATCCACTGTTTCAACCATGTGATGTAACCCCTTCCTAGAGTGGTTACAATTTTGTTTTAATGGGACTGAAAGCCTTTGAATGATTTTAGCCATATATATTCTTCCCATAAGTGATTACATTTAAAGTAGTGCATATTTCTCTCATTACTGCAAAGTAAAGCAATACATTACAATTCATGAGCAGACGCTAAAGCTTTACCAGGAAAAAAAAGAGAGTCATAATAAAACGGTCACATTGCAGTTTCGATAAAACACTTACATGAACATATTCTCAAACTGAGTGTAGCAGTGCGCAATCAGCCAGGCTCCAAATCGAAACACAGCTGCATTGACAAAGAAATTTATAGACTGGGAAATAGCATACGTAACACCATAAATTGGAGCTTTACGCAAAGCATCCCTGATGTAGGAAAAAAGGGGAAATAAAGAAAATACAATTTAATATCATAATTGCGGTATATTCAAAACAAAAAATGCTACCAGCATTTTTTTAGTCTGGTGACAAAAATAAGTTAGTGACACATTAAAATTATGATCTATAATGTTTATTTTAATACATTTTTACCGTATAATTGAACAGCTTTGGGTTTGCATTTTTAGACCAAAGGCTTGATTACATGGCTCTCGTAAAAAGTTGGAGTTCTGGCTACTGGAGCCATATAAAAAATTTAAAAAAAAAATCGAGCCCCATGCTTGCAACCAAATCAAAATATTTGTATTTGCATATGCCAAAGTGCAGTATAAGTATTTCTTTTATGCCCACATTATATTTTTTCAAGCATAAAAAAGGACATATAAATGAAAACATTTTAATAGCACAGGTCATGGTAAACAATTGTTAAATTTGAATAATTTAAAATTTAACCCTCAGCCCAAATCTTGCGTTACAGGTAATTATGGGCTTGCAATTGAATGGCGCCCATTGTTGTCAAGCTATCACTCTACCCTATCCATGTTTCTCTATAAAGAATGTTTTATTAAAGTTGTCAACAAGTTTATCAGACCCCCATGACTCAGCACAAAAACATGAAGAGAAGGTATGGCAGTTAATTAACAATGTTATAAAAATATAATTTTCAAAATATGTTTTTAAAAACGTTTAAATTACTTTTTTTAAATCTAGTAAGATTGGCACTTTAAATTCCCATTTTATATTCTATTTCTACAACCTAGCAATTATCGGAAGCTGAAACCAGCTACCTAAGAATTATGATTTAATCATATTAGACCATTCAATTAAATTAAATTATATATGTTAATCAAATTCAATTACTTATGCTAAACATATGAATACATAAGGAATATGTCAAAATTACACAAAGGTTATGTCTAAAATGTAAAAGCTGATTATCATACAGTATTTTAAGACCAACTATAAATCACTCTGTTGCACCAGACAAGTAGATTATAATTACAGCAATAAAAGCTATGACAGAACAGTAAATTTACACCATCACTACATAGTGTCGGCAAATCAGTTTTAAAAGGAACACAGTAGAAAACGAAAAACTTCACATTTGCTAAGTAAGCAACAAACTAACATTAAAATCCATTTAAGACATGGGCATACAATCATTGCATAGTAAATCTTCTTTTTAACAGATTCTGCTAGTGCACAAAAGCTTCCTTTCCAATGCACAATGGTCATTTACAGAGTAGGGCAAACAAGGCTTGCAAATATACTGTATGTTATCTTAATATGTTGTATCTGAATTCAACATTGAGTCAATAAATCCCCTTTAAAGCATACTTTAATAGATAATACAAATTAACAGAACATTCCAGTAAGTGTGGAAGACAGACATGGAATCCTTCAGGCATAAGCAGGGTCTATTAAAATAAAGATTGTTCTTAAAAATATTTTTATGCTCACTGCTTATACACCTGCTAATGTTGTTAATTTGCTACAAAATTCACAAATATATTTAACTTGTCCCAATTTAGAGTGGTTGTTTAAAGTATATTGATAAAGATTATTGTTAACATTTGCACTTACTTGTATGGACCTTGTAAACTTGCATTGTATCTTTCGTAAAATGCTTCCTCTCTGGTTAATGACACCACTGTCCTTATATTTTCAACAGCTTCGGTAGAGATCTGAATGAATAGGATTAACATGTTAAGCATCTTTTTTTTCAAATAACAGTTTCTATTTATGCCACTGATTTGTAGTTATAAAACATTTTTATAATGTATTTTTCTTATTTAAAAAAGGAAAGTTGTCATCTAATATAAGGTCAATTAAAATGCAACACCCCTTCCCTGAACTGCTGACCTTGTGTGATCTTTATCATTTTTGAATATTAGAATAGTGGTTAATGTAGCTACACATTTTTCAGTCTTATCATTGTTTGTGAAGTATGAAGCTTAGCCTGGAATTTATCAGTAAGAATGGAATATCTCTCCCTGCACTCGCAGGTTGAAGGTGTGAAACTTCAACCCTAAGATACTACAAATAATTTACTAGGCTATAACTTTTTTATTATTGGTAAGCAATTCACAGACAGCATTGCAGGAAATATTTCATTGCAATAAAGAAAAGCGGCCACCTTTGAGGCAAAGTTGAGGTTTTCATTGGTATAGATGTAAGACATTGCATTATGAAGGCAAGGAAATAAATGCCATTTTTCTACTGTCACATTTCCTTCAAATCTGTCCATTAGTCTAGAATATTGGGATTATTTTTCTGTAAACTGAAATCAGATCTTGGATTTAAATGGCTAGTGTGTACCTGACTTACAGACTTCTGCTGATATACATAAAAACTCCCAAATATTCACAATGACTACCAAATACAATACTTAATAGTATAAAAAGTATTTGTCAATATATTAGATTTGAAACATAATCATACTTACTCTCCCAGCTTCTTCTAATGCTTTTTGGTCCTTTGATGCATGACCAGCCATGGATTTCATTCTAATAAAATTTGCACCAATCAAAAATGGTATACAAGCCAAAATAAGCAGAGTGAGCTGCCAGCCATGGACAAACGCAATAATGATAGCAGCCAACAGAGTACAAATTGTCATAGTGATTAAACCCAAACGACTTCCAGTAGCCTAGAAACAGGAAAATAATAATGGCTTTATTAAACCGCAGATAAAAGCTTGACATTCAGACACTATTTTTAAAGTTGAAGCGATGTACGTTATGATACCCCCTAGCCACAATAAAGGATAGCAAATCCAAATATAGATTATGCTTTCTAACAGTACAATAACATTTTGATCAATTTTATTTCAAATGTATATTATATGTATGAAATATAAAGGCCAAATTCAATTGGTGTTAAGTCTACAAAACAATGTTGATCTCTAATTAGCCCATTAAGTGAAGAAATGCTTAAATGACCTAGGATAAAAAATAGTGTTTTATAACTATTCTAATATAATGAATATATTCTATAAATTGTTCATACCCCTTTGACTTGAGATGCATCTGTTGCAAGTCTTGTAAGCAAAACTCCAACTGCATTTGCATGATCATCAAAAAATCCGATATCCTGTAAGAAAACACATGCATTTTAAACCGAACTGCCAACCTCTTAAACATAGTTTACTCTCTTTCTTAAAAAATATATATATTTTCTTTTAGGCATTTGAAAAGTAATGTATATTAAGAACAGATATCCTTACACTAGTTCTGCCTTTCCGGACAATGAGACCCTTAGTGACTTTACAGCCAATAAAATTAATATGACTGAAGTCTCAAACATCATAGAAAGGAATGTTCTGCTGACAGTCTCTTCACCTGGCAGTCCAAAGCCCTCAATTATGAGTCCCTTCGTAACATGGAACCAGAAGTTTAAGTAGCAGCACTCTGCAAGTGCAGGTTGCATGGTCTTTGTGTTCAGCAAGAAACAATGTCATTGTCTATAATGTTGTTTTGGAAACTTGAAGGCATGGGGTATATTTTAGTATAATGAGATCAATGAAGATGATAGTTTGAAGTATTCCTCTCATTGTATTATTTCTATTTTAAAATTAAAATTGGGGAAAGTATGCAATATTTGATACAAGTTTGTATTTTCAAGCATTTAACTAACATTTATTCTATGTGAACTACAGACAAATATTACATCTCAATACAAGACAAACAGGTTATTAATGAACAAATAGATTTTTGTAGTAAAAATACATATGTTTCCTACCTGTCGGAGAAGAGCTTTAAAAGACATAGATCTCAATCTCATGGTTAGATTTTCTCCAGATTTTCCAAATGCAAATCCCTAAATAGTGGGAAAAATGTTCACACTTTAATGATTCCAGGCTCAGAAATGGGTTAATTCAGCAAAACTTTTTAGGTAAATATTATGGCACATATGAACCAAAAGGACTTTATAGTCTACCCATTATATCTTTATTTCTGTGTTTCTATTATACTTTCCATATGATAATCTCCATTGGGTTACATTTTTAAATCTGAAACAATCACAAACTTGTTTATAACATTGTGAGTTCAGTTCAATATTTAACATCATATCTTCATAACTGCAAAATGACCTTGAAGACCATCATGATTTTTTAATTGATAGCTTAATTACTTTAATATAATGTGTTTATAAAAAAATACAAATTGCTTTATATGTATAAATTCTCAAACTAATATAGAGCAAACCATTTTATAGTTACATAGAGCCTCATTCAATTCTGAGTTGCCCAATTGAATAGGGCTCTATATAAGCACATACAAAAAAAATTTAAACAAACTTTTTAGTTACTGAACCTCTATCCAAAACCAAGGTTTTCACTAACTAAAAACTTCTGTCAAAAAAAATATGTTATGTGCTTATATAGAGCCCTATTCAATTGACAAATTTCAAATTGAATGAGGACCATAGTAATTAAGGTTGAAAAAAGACTTTCAGTCCATTAAGTTCAACCTGTTAAGATCTCCTCTGATCTGCAATATGCAGATTAGTAATTAATTAATTAGTTGTTAAATAATTATTAATAGTATAGTATTTGAGGATGAATAAAGAGTTAGTCCATCAAGTTTAACCTTTTTAGATCTCTATTGATCTTTTTAATATTTGGACTATTTATTATTAATTGTTAATTGATCCAGAGGAAGGCAAACAGAAAAAAAAAAAAACATTGATACTTTGCCAATTGTCTCATAAGAGGAAAAAAAGCAAAATTCCTTCCTGACCCCAAAAACTGGCGGTCAAATTTCTCCCTGGATCAATATTTCTTCGCTAGTTATCTAGGATAACCTTGAATGCCCTCTTTATTCAAAAATATATCTAACCCCTTTTTGAAGTTGTCGAATTCCTCACCACCTCCTTTGGTAGAGAATTAGTTTAACCGCCCTAACTGTGAAGAACCCTGTTCTTTGTTTAAGGTGAAATATTTTTTCCTCTAACCTCAAAGAATGTCCCCATGTCAGTTGAAAATCTCTTGCTACAAAAAGTTCACTTGACAAAGCCTTATATTGACCCTGGATGTATTTAAATAAGGTAATCATATCCCCTTGTAGACGCCTTTTTTCTAGCGAAAATACGTTTAATTTGGTTAGTTTTTCTTCATAACTTAGCCCCTCCATTCCCCTTATTAGTTTTGTAGCCTTCTCTGTACTTTTTCCAGCTCTAAAATGTCCTTTTTATGAAGTGGTGCCCAAAATTGTACTCCATATTCCAAATGAGGGCGTACTAGAGATTTGCATTGGGGCAGAATTATATTTGCTTCCTTGGTTTCTATACCCTTCTTAATACATGCTAATATTTTACTTGCCTTTGCAGCTGCTGCTTGGCATTGAGCACTGCTACCTAGGTGGTTGTTCACTAGTACTCCCAAATAATATGAAATATGTCCATGTTCAGTGATATTTCTCTCTAAGTGTACTCAACACAATTTGACATTATATAAAGGGAAAGGAGGAGTTGCAAGTATGGCATGGGGGGTGCGCACAAATCTGAATGGCCAAGGAAAAGAAACAGGTGAGGTTTGCTTAAATTTTAAAGGACCATTACCTCACTGTAAGTGCTCTTCATGGTGTGAACAAGCACAAGATTGTATGTTAAAATCATCTATTATTTTGTAATTAATTACACTAATACATTTTAATTAATTACATAACAAAGTGTTGCCGGCCCTCTGTCAGTTTCAGGATTAATAGACTGTTGCAATGTAACAGTTTATCTGCGAACTTAACTGAGCAGTTAACCCATAACTGACCTACTTAGGTGATTCCAGCATGCCAAACTCAGCACAGATGTATTTAATGGTTAAGTTTATTTTTTCTGTTGGTCACTACACTGAGCGGCAGCTTGAGTCAGTGGGCAGCCATTTCATTTGATTTTTTATTTATTTTATTTATTTTTGTGAAAAATGCATGTATTTTAAAAATTGAAAAGAGATTTCAACATGTTTTTAGGAGATCTTTACTGTGATTTGGTGGAAATTGTACTGCATGAAGTGTCCCTTAAAGGTTTGTAAAGAACAATTTTATTTTTTTTAATAGGATATAACAATAAAAATACATACCATAACGATGTAAACAATAAGACTGATCACTCCCAGTGCGAGAAACATAAGTGAAAGCAAGATAGTTCTTTCACCTTTTTTGACAGTGTCCTGTTCTTGAAAAGCCTTAAACAAAAATTATAAATCATTAATATATCATTTAAATTTGATTATTAAAACTTCATGCATTAGGTAGGCAAAACACCATTCCATCAGAGAAGGATGATGTGAAATTAATGCCATACTTAATTATAAAATATAATCCACAAAAAAAATAATAATAATTTAAAGTAGAAGCAACGAGTAATGTTTACAAATAATGCATGTTTGTTTGATTTAAAAAATAGAACATTTTAAGTACCGGTATGTCTGTGAATGCTTTCTTCATTGAGAAATGACAGAAATTATATATATTTTTTATTTTATAATTCTACAAAACATTTTAGATGGCAAGACAAACATCAGCTTCAATGTGTTAATGCTTTTTTGTATGTTTTTTTTTTATCAAAAAGGTAAAATATATCACTATTCTATACAAATAAAAATTCTTACCCCAATAACTTTTCCAAAAATCACAGCAAATGTTGGGTATATACCACCAGAAATTGCAGCAGCTATTACTCCAATGACAATGTAGAACCACTCTGGCTTGTTCAGAGCAAGGATTCGATTTAAAGGTATGCCAGGAAGTTCTTCTTTAACCTATGTAAAGTCAGATTTAAAATAATTTAAATTTATATGGTAAGATAACAAGAACTTTAGAAGTCAGTTAGAATTTAAGATGGAAAGAAACAAATATCAAAAGACTATGGTGAAAAAGTTCATCTAACAGCACTAAGAAATAATAAAAAACAAAAAAATAAATATTTCCATGTCCCTTTTTTATCTTTGTTGCATCAGAAAGAAGGTTTTGATAATATGCCACGGTGTCTTTTCTTATTTATTTTTTTTAAATATAGGTCTCATAACATAAAATGTATTCAGAACTTTAACTGCTCCTGGGGGCTTGCCCTTTCCCAACCAATGATAACTACTGGTTAGTTTCAGTGAAGTTTAAACAAGTTTTACTTAATATTTTTTCATGCAAAAAACAACTTTAAGGTTTAAAACACACTCCTTAAATTGAGCAATTGTGTTACATATCCCTTTAAAGTTTAATAAAACACAATAAAACACATTATTCAATAAATAGAATGTCAAAGTCCCTGAAAATAAAACATAACAGATATTTTATATACTGTAACTTTGTGAAACTGAGGCTTTGTGCCACTTTACTTTTAGAATGTAAACTTTATTTTAATGGTGTTTGCAATTTTAATGGTGATGTAATGCATTGTTTTACTAGTTATATGGCAAGAAAAATATTGAACTACAAAATGTAAACCTTTTCATTACATAGGTTATTTCATAGAGGGTCATTTTCAAGTTGGAGAGAACACATCTGAATTTTGTGAATAGACTTGATGGGACACCAAACATTCTTTTGTTTTAACAAATAATTATACTATTTTTTTATTACTTAATATATATGTTATAATTCCAAATGGTTTTAATATTTTATTTTTATTTTTTCAATTATTTGGGAATGTAGAAATCTGATTGTTATGGTTTACTTTGTATCAAGTAATCTGTACCACAACAGATGACGACGAGTGAGACTTTTAATATATATATAGAACATTATTAGGAATTCCTATTGAAGTTTTTCAGATCAAATTATTCACATTCACATTCACATGCATTGTGTTGTCTTTGTATTTCCAGCTTAGTAGAATGGACCATAAGGGTAGAAAATCCTTTCATATTCAATTCAAAATATGGCAAATACTTTATGACAAAAAGGTGAGGCTGTACAGACCGTTTCTATTTTTGACAAACAAATTAAGATAACATTTCTCATGACCTTTTTGAGATGCATTTCAGATTATGCATTCAACAGTTTTAGAGCATGTTTATTAATGACATAGAACCATGTACATATAAAAAAAAAAGTCTTACTTTAGTAAACTAAGCGTTTATAATAAATATGTATAAATTAGGATTAGGATTCTTCCTACCTCTTTCACCTTTTCTGAAGATTTTTTTGACTTAGAACTCTTCTTTAATGATTTTCTGCTTTTTCTTTTGCTAGACATCCTTCGTACACTGCCTTGTTTAATCATCTCATTTTCTTTATATTCTGGTAAATCTGGTATAATTTCTTCATCTTCATAATAATCTTTGTCATCATAAATTGCACCTTCATCATCATCATCATCTTCAGTTTCACCTTCATCCTCATTGCCATCTCCATATTTCTAAAATGTAACAAATGTTATTACAATTATGCAATCTGTCAAATTCCAAAAATTATAGTCAGACATGTCAGATTAGAGATTACCTTTAAAAGATAACAGAAAGAGGGAATCTGTGGTGTCGGCAGCTTCATATTGAAACCCAGTGATATTTCAACACCGTTATTTTTACAGTTTACTGTACTTTAAAAAAGACATGGAAGGTTTCTGTACTCTTGGTTAGAATATACTTATGTGTCTCTTTACTGTTGTGTTTAATTTTATTGAAAAGGGATTAAAAGCTAATTTTTATTCTGCCTAAAATCTTACAAATCGTACTTAACTGGTTTCTCCTCATTACAACTCAAGACAGTGTGCTTCTAAGTATAGTGGTTCCACTGTCTCATAGTAACCAATCATTGGCAACATTCTGCAATATGCTACTTGAGAGCTCTTGGACTGGCTAATTTGAAGCACTGCACGTCACAGTCTTCGTATTCATGAGTGGCATGAGCTACAGAGGGCAGAACCAAATAGGTACAAATTGAATGATATTAGACACAAAAAAAAAACAGAAGTTTCAAGCACTTCTTAATAAAATAAAGTATTTAGAATCACATATATAATTGTCAGCATGCGGGCTGTTGCTAACGCTTGCGGGCCCGCATAGCGAGCCTGCCGCAAATGTGAACCCTCGGAAAGCAAGGGGCTGCATTTGCGAGGTGGAGGCTCCCACATCTGCTGCAATGAGCTGCAGGCTCATTGCAGCCTGCAAATGCGGACCTTCGCGAAGCGAGGGGCCGCATTCGCGTAGGTGGAGGCTCTATGGCGCCTCACAATCGTTTAAAAACAACCACACAATCAGGACTTGAAAAAAAAAAAAGCATAAACATGCAATGACGGAATGCGCAAGTACCCAGCTGCACTAATGGCTTCCCCTTGCGCGCGCAGCCTATTTACACTACACACATTGCTGACACTTACACCTCAGCTCAACAACAGTGCAAACCTACATTGTATGCTGCATGAACATCAAAACAGATTGTCAGCTCTTCAGCACAATGCTTCCTACATGTATTACTTACAAATAGGTAAAGTATATTAATGTATTACTTATTTGTTAGCATCACAAAATACATATGCACAAAAAAAACAAAATAAAAACACTATCGCAAAAAACGAAAAAGCCATTCACTTTGCGCCTCACAACGAGTGCCAACGCTGCTCATAGCACACAAACTACACCAGGAGACAGCCTTGCAATAAGCGCAAAAAGCAGATCAGCGCCGACCTTACAATGACAGCAAAAGCGTCTCCGATAAAAAAAAAATGCAACAACCAAGAGGCTCTCAATGAGCGCCAAAGGCGCTCAGCTCCAGGCTTCTATTGCCGTCATTTTTTTACAGGCAATTTGCTAGTTAAATATATTCATAGGTATATTATATACCTAGTAAATCCAGTAACCTTTTATGTTCCTATAAATAATCATGAAACTTATGTATAGAATATGCATAAGTCTGTATAAAAAGAACACACATGTATGCATAGTGAAAAGCTTTGAACAGTGAATGAACAATTAATTTATTATAAATGTAAAGGGACATGGAATTCATGCATTTAATGGAGTATACTTTAAAAGCACCAAAGTTATGCTTTGCATGACAAAATATTAAGTAAAACCTTTTTAAACTTCATAGAAACTAACTCATTAGCAGAGAAGAATATGTCATACAACTATATTACTGCTCACTGGCTGAAAGCAGTAAGTCCCAAATCTGCAATTAGAATAAAAAAAAATTCTGTTTGTGTTTTTTTTTTTTTTTTCAAACACTGCTTTCGCAGTGGTACATTACCAAATATCAGATGTAACAAATAAAAAATGCTTTCAATGTCCCTTTAACATTTAAATTATTATGATTTCCCTCTGCTTGTCTCCAAGTGGCATGTTAACATATCTCCCTCCTTTCAACTTATAACGCATGTCATTGTGTGAAGTGGTTGGGCAGAGAGCCGTGAATAACCTTATTGCGGATTTTAGTGGTCATCTTTTAAAATATAGCTTAGGTAAAATTGCTCTTTAAACTTCATAAATGAAAATGACTTACCTGTAACATCACAAGGGAATAATAAACTCCTTTCTTATTCATGAGATCATCGTGTGACCCTTGTTCCACAACAACTCCATTGTGAAATCCAGCAATGACATCAGCTGTCCTGATGGTTGATAATCGGTGGGCTATCACAATTGTGGTACGACCAGCTCTAGCCTTGAGGATAGAGAGGAGAGAACGGGAAAAAGTAAACCAAGTTAGCATATGTTTTTAAAATAAATTATAGAGAGGAAAAAAAGGACACAAAATAGGAAATAAAAAAGTGCAATATATACCCTATCCAGAGCAGCCTGTACAATAGATTCACTTTGTGTATCAAGAGCAGATGTGGCTTCATCGAGTAGGAGTATCTTTGGATTGCGTACAAGGGCACGTGCTATGGCTATTCTTTGTTTCTGACCTCCACTCAGCTGGGCTCCTCTCTCACCCACCATGGTTTCAAAAGTCTACAAAAACAAAAACAAACATGATAGCTTAATGTAATATATATATATATATATATATATATATATATATATATATATATATATATATGTAAAATAGGTATGTGACATTATGTCCATAATGTCACATTTAGCTGTAAAAGTGATAAAGCAACAATTTAAAAAGTTCAAGTGTATTTACAAAAGCAATTGAAAAGAAACACATCAATTTAAACAAACTCTTACATCAGGGAGTTTAGAAATGAAGTCATAAGCATTGGCTTCTTTAGCTGCTTGCTCAATTTCAGCTTCAGTTACATCTTCTCGCCCATAACGGATATTTTCTTTGATAGTTGTTCCAAACAAAATAGGTTCCTGGCTAACAACACCTATGTTTTCTCGTAAATATTTCACATTGAGTGTGCGCACATCATGTCCATCTACAGTAACCTGGGGGTACATGCAAGAAATATATTTATAGCAATAGTTTCTTCGAATATATTTGGCTACTGCAATGGTAAACTATATACATTTAAACAATAAAATATTCTTTAAACATATATCTAACAAAATATAGTTTGAATAATGATGTCATGTTGTTTGCCCTGTAATGTATATATTGTTGACAATGGAGATTTACATTCATTGCATTTTTTTCAAATTACACAGTAAACAACATTTTAAAAATAGCTGAAAATAATTAAGTAAATGTATACACATTACTTTTCACCACAAATAAAGTTTCCACTAGGAAATCGAAACAACCTTGTACTATTGAGAAAAAAAAAGAAAATGAAAAAGCTGACGTAATAAAGCAAGAAAAAAATGGCTATTATCTGATAGCTTTCTTAAAACTAAAAACCTACTTCTCCCATGAATGGATCATAAAATCTTTGAAGTAACTGAATTGTAGTACTCTTTCCACAGCCACTGGAACCAACAAGAGCAATGGTCTTTCCAGCTCCAACCTTAAGATTCAAACCTTTCAAAATCTGAAAATAAAGAATGTCACATCATTATTGTCATGACCTATATTTTTTTCACTCCATCTACAAGACTACATTGAATATCTACATGAATATCCAGACTAACTTGGACTTTTACTGTACTTAAAGTTTTTTGTCTCTTAAAATGCTTCATATAGGAAACATTAATTTTACTAGCACACAAGACGTACAATATATGGACTTGAATACTTACTGGGATATCTGGTCTAGAAGGGTAAGAGAAATGAATGTTTTTGAATTCAATGTGTCCTACTAATCGTTCTAACTTGTGTCCTTCATCAGAGCTACTATCAATTGGGCGATGCTGAAAATATAAATATAAATATGTTAAACATGGAAAAACAAATGGAAAATAAAAAAAAATTGCTATAAGGCATTAAATAAATGTAGTCTAGAGAATGAAGCAGTAAGAAACAACTTTGTGATATACTTGGTTTAAAACAGAATGATGGTCAAAATGCAGAGTTGATATTATGGTGCAATAAAATCTAAGTAGGCTTTCAGGGTAACCTGTGAGACTTTATGACATCTTGACATTAAGGCGACCTGTTTTAATGCAAGCATAAATCGGAGATGGATAAGACCCATCATAACTGCAATTTCTAATGACAATGATACAATATTATGGAGCCATGGACTCATTATGTCATTAAAAATAGATTAGCAGATATAGTATACATAATGTAATGCAGCATTTCTGCTGCACCCCCTTCATCTACTCAGAAATGAGCGTGGAATGTATTGATAGAGGAATCTGGCTAGCAAATGGTCAGACTTTGTTAATTAACTTGACAAAATTAATTTCATAAAAAGTATGACATTTTCTTTTATTTAAATGTCTGCCATATATTTATGAAACTATAAAACTAAGTTTTGGTAATTCTATGTAAACATCAATGGTTTCCACAACCCATTAATGTACGATACAGTCATCTCAGTACTGATATCAGTGTAAAAGATTAAATGTATAATCCATGCAATGCAATTACTAAGTGAAAGTAAGCAAACGGTTTGGTATTTTTAACGGTTTAAGGATATATTATTAACAAGTGTATTAAGCGTTTGCTCTAATCATTAAAAGTTTGCCTTCTTTTACCTTATTAATAATATTGTACACTTCATAAGCTGCACCTCGGGCATTTGAAATGCTTTCAATATTCGGAGCAGCTTGTCCAAGAGAAAATGTACCAATAAGAACAGAGAAAAATACCTGTTAAAAACAAATAACAGCCTGGTTACATGTGAAAAAACCCAAGTCAAACATTATACAACAGGAGCTAATACCATAGGAGCAAAAAAGGAAAAGATATTTAGGTTCCAGCTTCCATACAAAAGTAGTAGAAAGGGTCATTCTCCATTTGAAAAAAAGAAGTAGACAATATAGTAACTAACAAACAGGGATACATTGAGATGTGGATGATTAGTTACAATCAACAATCCAGAGAAAGAAAAAAAAAGAAAAAATCCAAAACTTTTCATTATTAGATTAAGGATTACTAGGAGCAACAATAAACAATGATATTGTGCCAGGTTCCATGATTTTGGTTTTCTGAAATACATAACAAGGTTTACTAACATTTAAAAAATACCTTCTACTTATTTTGCGTTTGAATTTGCTACACTGTCAGTACTACATTGGACTATCTTTTTTATAGTCACACTAACCTATAGAGTGATAAGATCATGTATAAAATAAACTTGAATGAAAAAAAAAAAAAAAAAACAACATCTTCACTTTTATTCCCGTTTCTGTGCTCTATAAAAAAACTTAATGGCAACCAATCCCAGAAGTTTGAGAAGTAAGTATAAACACACCCTAGGTGGATGAGACCTAGTAAACCTACTAAATTATGTCTATGTGAAAAAAATGTGTTTGTAAATGTCAAGGGAGTGCCTGCTAGGTTAAGACAGTAAGTAACAGCTAAAGTGTTATAACAGATTAGCGGGAGTGAAGGGGATTTACGAACCGATCAAGGGCATATTAGCTAGTGCTAACCCACAATCTAGCTTCTTAGCTCATCAAGCTATTTATAAATGCTCCTCCCATGTTATAGCTAACACATTGCTGCTGTAGAATTCAGGGTGTGTTTTTCATCTATTGGGAAAACACAACTCCTCTGTATTTACTTAACACTTATCATTTTTTTACCCCAACTCGTAATGCTGATATTCAACAGTGTGTGTTTCAATACTGCATTAGCAGTATATTGTATATTTAAATAAAATATAACCAATATATATCCATTAATAAACAACATAATCAGATATATGTTCTGTATCAATGTATGTTGTATATTCATTGATAAATATTTTATTATAATATACAATTTACAGTTTTTTACAGGTGCAGAGAGACCAATGTTTTTTGGCCATCTCAAATTGTTTGCATTAATTAGGGATAAAGGGTGAGCCCTAGAGCATTGGTGGATGATCATCAGGGTGGGTATGTATAATTTCCCCCAATACATGCTTAACTTGTTTCTGTAGTTTTTATTTTAATCTTATTTTTATAAGTCTGTTTTTATTTAATTGTATTAGGGACTACAAAGATCCTTTTGGACTTCCATATTGGATAAGACTCATAGAGGTCCATAGATACCTTTATGGTAGCAGTCAGCATTGCAGGTTTCAAAAGCTGTTACATTGCCTAACCAAGTTGAATGCATGGATTACAATATGTGCATTCCAATTGGTTAGCTTTTAGTTAATCAGGGCTTTATTTTCCACTATTCTGTTTGACTGAGACAACAGCCAATCAGAATAGGGCTTTATGGTAATGTGAATCTTCTGCAATTGGCTCTTTACAACGAAGCCATTTTCTGACTGCCTGTCATTTCAACCAGAGTAGTGGAAAATAGAGCCATCCTAAATGGTTTAGTGCAGTTTTCTAGGTGGAAGCGCTTTCCATGGGCCAAAGATGAGAATTAAAGGTCTTGAAGCAACAAAGAAGAGGGCCGATGTCTTTTAGCAATATGGATGCACCTGCTTTATTGAGGGCTGAATAGTGAGGACCAGGGAGTTGCTGATCATTGTAGGAGGGTCATTAAAGGATGCAAGCTTAACTTTTTTTTTTATACAGTTTTTATTTTACTATTTCTTAGTCTTTTTGTAGTGTATGCAATTATTTTTTATTTTAATGTATTTAATGGGGGGGGGGGGTGTACCCCTGTGTGGAGATAAGGTTGCCATTGTTATTGTGTGGATTACCCCCATTGTATAGGAGTTAATGTTATGTGCCATGGGTTCCATTGGGACACTCATGGTAATAGTACAGAATATCATGGGCGCCAATGACCCCTATAACATGGATGCACTTGTCTGATGGCGATGTGTAAAGGGTTAATAGGGGGTGTATATACAGTGCTCCATCGGGCATTACAGTGGTTCATCACAGACCTAATTATAATACCAACAAAAGAGTAAACCATGCAGAGCCATGTAGCACTGATGCACGATGAGCCACAGTAGAACGTTTTAGTAAATTCTCCCCATTAGCAGTATAGTGTCATATTTTTAAGCAACAAAAACACATTCCTGTGCTAAATGCTAAGGCCTGTTTATCAGATATTGCTTATATTGTTGTCCATTTATGCAAACAAAATATTTACTTTCATACTTTCTAATATAATGAGGAACTAACTAACTAAAACCTTAAACGGGTATATGATTATAGTAAAGAATGGTCTATGCACATAAACATAATTTTTTTATTGCAACTTAATATAACTAATGACACATTGTTGATGTTTTTATTCTTAATTTTTTTTAAACAAATTGATACATACACAAACATTCATACAGGCCCATACTGTTTTAATGAGAATTGTAATTGAAACAGAGGGACAGTTATTTAATACTGTAAAGTCTTGAAAATCAACTATTTCTTACTTACAATTAAAACTTTCCCGATGGTGTAGGTTTCCTTTTCATCTATTGTTAATTTTGTTCCATACCAAAAAGCTAATGCATATGCTCCAAAGATGAGAAACTGGGTAAGACCCATTGATACATTGGTTGTTATTGATTTTCTAAAGCCAACTTTTCTGGCCTCTTCAAGATTAACATCATACCTGTTTAGATAAGGAAAAAATAAAAATGATATACCGTTTTAGGTGTTTAAACACTTTGGAGAGATTATTTGCTGCTGCTGCTGCTGCTGCTGCTGCTGCTGCTACTACTACTACATGCATGCACTTATTAAAATCAGTACCACTAGTTCCTATATTCCTATAATCAAACATTTTTCAATTTGCCAATAAAGTTTAGATTGATACAAAAATAATTCATTAATTGAAACTGTCGATGTAAGATTGAAATGTCCACTGTTTGATAATGGGCAAAATGTTTTTACATTTTTATATTCCAATATTCTTTACTTTAGGGCTCTATTTCTTGCATTGTCCACATTGTACAAATAGAAATGATCTGTGCATTTAAACTTGTAACTCATTAAGCTTATCAGCAGAAACCACATCAGGATACTTGCTTATAAAAAAGGTAATTCAGTTTCGGTTTTCCATTCTAAGAACATTTTGAATATTTGCAAGTATAGTTCTTTAAAAGATAATAATATTTTAAATCGATGTTTACTGCGGTTATTTAAAAGCAATTGACAAAAGTACTTCTTTAAAGAAAGTATAGTAGATATGTCAAATAAGCTTCCAAACATGAATAATAGTTAGTAAACTACACATACTCTTTTCCTAGCATATATTTTGTAAGAAATTTTGGTTACATTCTGTAAAAAGTAACCAAACATACCTCGCCAATGCTTTTTCTTGGCCGTTAAATGCCACAACGGTCCGTATTGCCATAAGGATCTCCTCTGCCACTGCTCCAGCTTTTGAGTAAGCAGCTAATTCTTTGGTGGTAAATGAAGCCAGTAGCTGTAAATAGAAGGACATATTTATTTTATTTTTAATAACAATTGATACATTCTTTTGACAACACCATTTAATATGATGTAAATAAATCTTTATACAAGGAAGAGCAGCGGTTCCAAATATTGTATTTGGTGGACTGTTTGCAAGTTGACCAGAGTCTTGCCAGACCACCTCAATACTGCTGATTGTCTTTGATTGGCCACTTAATTAGAATGCATTATGTTTAATCAGAATATAGCTTGTGCACTTAAAATATTGTACTGAGGTACCTAGATGCAAGATTTAATGGTTATAAGTGTTCTCATCCATTTTCTTTATTTTGTTTCAAAACCTTTTTTCAATCTGTTGTATCATGGACGACCCAAATGGTAGTAAGCTAACCACAATTTGGGAAATTTTAAAGTAGAGGGTTTAATGCAAAGTCTAGTATTACAATATAAATAATTATCATGCTCTCCTAAGCAGGAAAACACTGCAATTTTTCACACTCAAAGGATGCATGAATACAAAATTACATAGCTAAGGAATTCAAAAGATTATCCTCATTGATTCCAGGTTCTGCAAACTTCCATAATCTAGCATCCATGTAAAGTTCTGAGCAGGATGCTACACTGAGGACACTAATACAAAACCATGATCTCGAACAGTTAAATTAGTTTTCTCTGACAACTACAGATGTGAGAGTGTAGTCATAAGAACTTTTTTAAAAAGGACAAATAAAAATCTTGTCAGACACACAACCAAAATCTATATAACTCATTGAGACATGGACATTATTCATGTGTGCATCAGAACTTTCAATATATACATTTTACAACACAATCAGTTTGCTAAACGTAAAAAGAAATAAAAAAAACAAATCAAAAGTTATCACAAGCAATACAATGGGAAAGATTTAAGTCTCCAAAGATACACTGAATTCCTGCATTTTTTCATAATGCATTTAAAAAAATAATGTTTTAAACATTTCAATTTTTACATGAAAAATTAATTGTAGGACATGGGCAAAGTTACGGTTTTGGAATGTTAATACATCAAAAGTGTGGTTATGTAAGGTCATTTAATCACTTAAGCAGTAAATTATGCCTCCATTGAGTTCAATAACCCCAATGGTGCAGTGCCCATGAATCATATTTTCATGGTCTGACTTTGCACAACACAATACTAAACTAAAATTCAGTTGAATTACTCCTTAGCAGACCAATACAATACTGCCACATAGAAGATCATGACCAAGACAGTTGCAAAGAAACATTTGTCAAGATTTTAGTATAACAGCTACTTACTTTGGACCAGATAGTTGCTGATATGCCAAGGAGAGGACTTACTGACAAGATAACCAATGTCAGTTTCCAGCCATTCACAAAGCCAATAATAATCCCAGTTAGGAAAGTCGAAAAATATTGGGCAAATATACAAATTTTGTCTCCAAGACCTTCATGTATAGTGTTAATGTCCCTAAAGAAAACAGATATTATTCATCAATATGGGAAGATTGAAATGTGAGTATGATTTGCTGAGTTTCTTATAAAACAGAAAGATTAGCATATGCTTGTTGCAGAATATTGTAAAGATTTCTTTGCTTGCTATTGAGGCTATTGCTTATGTGTTAAGTTTCTGTCTAGAGCTAGTATTGTAATATATATGGGGTATAAACAAATTCAGTTTAGAAAGCATTCTAAACTGTTAATGGTGCTATTATAGCTGTTTAAATAGATATAAAGAAACATAATTTTGTGAAGAATGAAAAAATGTTTTTCATCACATATATAGTTGTGAGCATGCGGGTTGTTGCTAACGTGCGGGCTCGCATAGCCTGCGGCCGAAGGCGCTCCTTGCCAGCAACTGCGGACCTAGCAAAATTTACGGACTTACGAAAAAAAATAAAAATAAAAAAGACGCAGAACTTAGAAAAAAAACATTACGACCTCGCAAAAATACGACCTTACCGCCCAAAACCCGCACACATGAAAACATGCAAAAATCATAAATACACACAACACATAAAAAACTTACCCGCAGCAAGGGGGGGGGGCACCGAGGACCTTGAAAAGTGAAGTTACACCTCAATTTGACTCGAAATACAAGAGTTTAGACACCCGAAAATCCCCTAAGAAAGAAAAAATGGCCGCCGAAAAAAACGAAAACGAGGCTAGAGGACTCTAAAGGTGCAAAACACCAAACACCTACGGATTTTCCGAAAAAGAAGCACGCGGTCCAAGAACAAGGACGCCAAATCAGACACAGACGCGTAACACACATTAGGCGCCATTTTACAACACTAACTTACACAATGCGGAAGTACACAGCTACCCTAAAGAGATTTGCCTCACGCAAGCACACTATTTACACTAAACACTGCACACATTACTGACACTTACACAGCAGCTCCACAGCACTCCAAACACACATTCTATGCTGCAGCAACATCCAAACAGATTGTCGGCTCTTCTGCACAATGCTTCCTGCATATATTACTTCAAAATAGGTAAAGTATATTCATTTATTCATTATTTCATTAGCATTACCCCAAAAAAAAAAAAATGCTCATAGCACACATACAACCAACAACTTCGGCGCTCATTGCGAGCCACGCGATGAGGGGCGAAGGCGCTCAGCGCGAGGCTCGCAATGAGCGCCGAAGCATCTTGGAACACCAACAAAATTTACCCCCCTTACAATCTTATTGCCGGCATTTTTTGACAGGCAAGTCACTAGTAACATTATAAATTTCAATAACAGAATAATGTATTTTTAGCCTTGGAGGTCTGCTTTGTTTCTTACTCTGTCAGTCTTGTGTTCAGAGTTCCAATTTGAGTGGAATCAAACCAAGACATTTCCTGATGAAGCACGGCTTTGAAGAACTTCTGCCGAATCCTCATAGTCTGTCTTGTGGCAGACAGTAAAAATGTCCACACTTGGAAAGTACTTAAGACCAATACCGCACAGCCAATGGCAACATAATAGTAAGAATATCTGTGGAGAAATAAAAAAAAAAATCTAAGTTGTTTTTCCTGAACATTTTTTCACATTTTAAATTTAAAAAAAAAAAATCACCACAGAAAATAACTTTTGTAGATTACTTACTTTGACATTTCAGCTTCTATGTCTATTCCTGAAAGTTGTACTTGTTGACATTCATCGGTATTAACGGTAACTAAGAAAAAAGGGAAAAACATGTTTAATAAAAATATAATTAATATCAAATGTATTCTCTGTATATAAATTTTACAGGAAACAAATTAGAGTAAAGCGTGATATCTTTAAAGGCTAAGAGATCATAGTGCAAGATTCCATAATCTCATAATCTTTGCTTGGCAAGATTTGAAGTAAAGACAGCAGACATCTCCCATAATATGTACATCACATTACACAGACAGGATGTATATTATACAGAATAGAATGAACAATATAGTGATGATGTGGAGATAAGATTCACATAGCTCCTTCGATAATTCTTGTTTAAACAAATCTATTAGGACTTAATTAGGCTGTAATTTACTAATACTCCATGAAGACATTATAAAATTATATGGAATAATGTGACAAGATTACTTTGTCACAATTTAATTCATGAGTCAAATTGTATTACATTTTACTCCACTTTGTTTCTAGTGCCAATTCGGTACCACCTAGATTTTTCAGACACTGAGAACCAGGGATCTAGGTAGTAGAGAAACACAAACGTGTTGTTCATGGCACAGTATTCTTTGTTTTGAGGAATCATTGCACACGTAGCAACATGACACAAGAGTCTGCAGACTCAAGTATGTGCAGTTTTACTTAATATCCACACTATTTGAGAACCACTGCCCTATGGAATCTAAATGAACCATGACATGTTATCAGGGATAAATTAGTTACTACTCTATGAAATAGCAGACAGAGAAACACTAAAAATGCTATGGAATGCGTCTCTTATGCCTTTTATTATATAAAAAAAAAAGCAAGCAAGCTGGCTGAGATTTTTACAAAGAAGATCCACATGGTGACATTCATTGAGTAACATTTGGCTCTAGAGACATAGGTTGCTGATCCTGTTCTAGACAATGGTGGTGGCTAAACCAAGCCCATTTCTAAACAAAATGTCAAAAAAGGAGAAGGTTGCATAATACCTACTCAGATAAGGCTGGTTTGCGCTTGCAAGACAATATGTACGACTAGGAATTCAATTTACTTCATTTTTATGGGAAGAGAATATTTTAAAATGGAGTCTAAATGCTTAATAGAATATGTGGACATCCTATGTCCCATTCAATTGCAGGTCTTTACTTACCATTTCCATGTTGCATACCACTCATAACAAAGCTGTCTGTCATCTGTCCAAAAACTATGATCATGATAGGTAATCCAGTGCCACAGGCAACAGCACAAAGCATGCCAACAATCATCAAAAGGATATCCCAACGATCTGCAAAGCGTAACTAGAAAGAAAAAGTTATTAAAACAATGCCTTGACTCAAATCCACTGTTTAAAATCAAAATATGTAACAAGCCATATTTATTGGAAAAAACATCTTAAATGACCAAGTCCTGTAAGTGCATTATGCTGTTTTGATGAAGAGGACTGGACAATTGACAAAATTGTGTTAGAAAGTAAAATTAATACAGTGTTTGAATTGTTATATGCACTCATACTGTAATGAGGGTTAGCCACTGCTTTATTAGTTCTACCCAAAACATTGTCGCTATAGAATTACTTTTTACAATGAAATACATTAATTTCTTATCTGCCCACAAGTTCCCTTTCTACTTGCAAAAGCAGATAAATCAAAACAATTATGGCTCCTTCTACAGCATTACTATCTTAATATACATTTGTCAATTCTATTTCTACAAAAGAGCTATTGTAAATATGGAACTACAGTGATCCTTTATATTTATTTGTAGAGAACATTTGCAGGAGAAAGGAGGAAAAAGGAGGAATATATACTCACCAGGTCAATATATCCCACCATGGCAGTTGAAGGTATGCTAGACTTCTTTTTCTTTCTGAAAAATAAATAAATAAATAAATAAATAAATAATAATAATAATAATAATAATAATATATATATATATATATATAAAGCATATATGTTCATTAACCAAATGCACTTATTTTTCTTTCTGAAAAAAAATAATAATAATAATAATAATAATAATAATAATAATAATAATTATATATATATATATATATATATATATATATATATATATATATATATATATATAAAAGCATATATGTTCATTAACCAAATGCACATGAATGAATATTTTTTTGCCTGTAAGGGAGAAGCAGAAATAGAGACTTCTTTTGGGAGAGGGGAGTCTTGAGGGAACTAAATTCTCCCACTTTTTTGGCAAAACTGAACTAACTTATATAACAATTGTTCTTTTAATCAATAAACCACAAAATACTATGCTCCTCTTTCCAACCGCTTTTAAAATGTATTATAAAATGTATTGCATACATACACAGGTCGTCATTAATAAGTGACAAAGCAATGGAATAAAAGTAATACATTTGATGGCGAACACAGTACCACGGGGGCACGACTTTCTGGCGCACGGCCAATACGCGCTGACGCATGCTCGCCGAAAATAGCGCTCCCCACATCTGCGCTCTCACTCTCCTTGTCACTTAGCTTCCGTCAGCCCTCTCCCCTGCACCTCGTTTTCAGCCCTCAGCACCCTGCTCTCTCCTCTGTACCCCTGGCCCTCTAACACCCTGAGCTGTGCTAGATGGTGTACCTTGTGGCTCATGTCTGACTGACTTTCAGTCAGACAGGAGCCACAATGTACACCATCCAGCACAGCTCAGGGTTTACATGGGGTACAGGGGAAGAGGTTGGGGTACAGGGCCAGGGGTATTGAGGAGAGAGGAGGGTGCTGAGGGCTGAAAACGAGGTGCAGGGGAGAGGGCTGACTGAAGCTAAGTGACAAGGAGAGTGAGAGCGCTGGTGTCAGGATCGCTATTTTTGGCGCGCATGCATCAGCACGTATTGTCCGTGCACCAGAAAGTCGTGCCCAGTGCCACACCATGTTGTCAAAACACTATTACAGTTTTTATTATTTCAGTCATGTAAATTATCACTAGTTTATAGCTTCCCAATTTCCTGCGTTTGTTCAGTCTTAAGTTGCCCCATCTTGCCCTGCAAACTTAACTATACTTTGGTGCAATTTTCTGCCAATAAATTTAAAGTGTTTTTCTCAACTTCTTTAGAATGAAAATATTTGTACTTAATGTACATAGTTACATAGTATTTGAGGTTGAAACAAAGACTTAGCCCATCAAGTTAAACCTTTAAGATCTCCTCTGATCTGCAACTAATTTTATATTCTGTATTTGTAATATAAACAAACAAAAAAATGACAACTAGTTTTTTATCAATGCATTATTAAATTATTTGAAATCGGAAAAAAAAAAAAAAATTTGCCTTTCCTAAACTGACACATCAACATGCATGATTATACATATAAGCAAATGTCTTTAAGGTCCTATTAGGTCATTAAAGAAACATGGAAAGTCCCATGCATCATTATATTTGTTCGTTTTTGACCTGCAACCTGCAAAATGAATAGGTCATCACTAAAGGGCTTCTTATTAGGATAATGGCACATAAGTTAAACACATTCCATACATATTCACCTGAAACCAACAACATGCCCCCAAGTGATTGTTGAGGTTTTAACTCCATCAGTGCTGCAACAGTGAATGTGTAGAAGGCCTACACATTTCAGGAGAACGAGCAGCACCGGATTCTTGGAATAATATTTATAATGATTTTGTTTATTAACTAACATATTTAAAGATATCAGTTTAGAATGAATTCTTCAGTCAGTGTAAATTAGCTGTAACATAATAAAGCTCTTATCCTATGATCGGCTAGGTGCCCTTGTATAAAGTGCAGTGTGTGCTGTCAGTACAGGAATAGCAAAGCTCACATGTATCTATGAAAGTGCAGTGTCCAAATGATGTATGTAGTGTTTCTAAACAGAATGTAATGTTTAGGCACTTCTGTACTACTTGTCTACTTATTTTTATTAACATTTAAAAAAAAAAGTTTGTAGCATTTTTTATTATTATTAGTAGTTCCATGAACCATCTGAATCTAGCTAATGGGACCCGGTTTTATATCCATCTGTTCTAGGTAATAAAACTTGGAGAGATAAAATTCTATAACCTTAGCCAAACCTAACTGCTACAGAAAAATAAGGAAATAAAACTTTTGTTCACAAAATGTTACTTTCTTTAGCTCAGAGCAGTGACGATGGCAATGTCTGTTGCCTATGGGAACATTGCTATCGAAGATGCCACTAATATTATTGGTGAATCTACTCCAAGTTTTAAAAATAACCTACTTTTTTGTATCCTTTGGAACATCTCCATTTTCTGCAATCTTTTCATCATTTTGAAAAGCAGGGTTCTCGTACACAGGAAAATTATCTAAAATAAATAAATAAATAAAGTGCATGGATGTTTACTCAATTATGTATACACATAAAAACAATGGCCTGCATTTAATTCCAAGCCCATAATTACCTTCATACTGACCTTTTTCTTTGCGGGACAAAAATGTGTTACATATATAGATGTATTAAATTGACTTAAGCCCGCAATTATAGGCTCACAGACCCAAAATGCAAAACATGAACCCATACGTAGCATTTCAGGGCATGATCAATTAAGTAAGCCCGTAAGCTACAATTTAGACAGAGCCAATAGTAAATGAGACCGCTATCATGACTTCAGTAAAACATGGAGTTTAAACTTCAATCAATTAGTGTTTAGAAGTACAATTTGCAATCGAACTCGCAATCCAGAAATGTATAAATCAATAAATCAACTGTTTTAGTCCATCCGGGTTCCATGATATGTATTTACCCATTGAATCCTGGGATCGATAACACACAAAAAAAAAGTTTTTTTTTAATGCAGATTTGCAAGCTTGAGACTGTTGTGTAATTCATTCTAATGCTTTTCATTGCATTTCCAGTATTTTTAAGTACAGTAGCGTTTTATTTGCTTTTGCAGTGTTACGAACAGGTGTTAAACCCACTTTTCCTATCTAGTACTCGTAAAAAAAAACTGATACATTTGCCATTTAAGGGTTTAAAGGCAGTTGCAGGCTTTTTCAATTGTTGTAATTAAATATGGATTTTGCGTCTTTAGCACTGGTAACATTTATGGGCTTGAAACATCAATGGAGGAGATAGGACCGAGTTACGTTTTTGACAACCGCAGTGCTCTTGAGCCTGTAACTTGCAATAGCAAGGCAAGTAGCTAAAAACTAGCCAATTATATATCAGTAACATTTACAGGGCTCCACTACGGGCTCATGTAATTGCAATTTGGACCATTGAAAAGGGGGTCAATGTGAACATAAAGAGGACTGGCATTCCAACATATGGTGGTGCTGGTGACAATATTCTCTGAGCATTTTGGAATAATAAAGGGTAAGAACAATATGTAGATTACCAAATAAGTAAAACAATGACATTGGGAGCCAATTAAAGGACCATTGCAATTTAAGAAAAAAATGAAGATACATTTGTAAATACTTGCCAAAAAAAGTAACAATGTTAGCTGTTGTGCAAGTCATGGACAATTTTTTGGGGAGAATAATCTGAATAGTTGAAGGATTTATTTATTTAAGTACAGGAATCCATTTTGTATTTGTTACATCATGAGAGGTTGATGTTTAGTCAGATGCAATGTTTATATATTTGTTTTTCATTATGCAGTAGTTCTTTAAAACAAAAGCAAAAATAAAATAAATGACTCTATACTAGCAGATGCAAGTAATTGGTTAGCCCTTAGCGCTCTCAAATACAAAAACAGAAGAATGTTATGATTAAAACAAAATCATATTACATTATGAACATTCTAATTAAAATGTAAGAAATCATATACATATATAGGATATATATTTCTTGTTTTCTTTTCACTACATTTTGTTTTTTGCTTATTTCCTCTTCATTTTCTTTAGTTTTATTCATTATTGGAGTTGCTAATTTTGCAACAGCAAATTATATGAATAGGGTCAACATAATGCCTTAAAAAGAAGATTCTTATAGCATACTAAATGACATATGGTTTCTGATGCAGCTTTTTTTTTATAAATGAATATCTCCCCTTATTGTGACCAACTCTAGGTAGTATATTACATTTAGCTAAAATAATTTTGATTCTAGAATATACTGATTTATAATACAATCTTTTGTACCATAGTAGAATTGTAGAATTGAATATAGCCCAAAGTAAAATAAACAAACATTCATAATATATCAGTTATATAAAAACTAAATTCCTATCACAACATTAAGAAAATAACTACTAATATTACTAGTTCCTTGCAATGCCTAAACACTATTGTAAAAGCGAGCTTAAAAACTTGCTTTACCTTTACTCTGTGAAGTCTAACCTTGCCCATGGGGGATTTCACTTATTACCCAATACACCTAAACCTCCATGTCTAAAAAGAAAATCAAGTTACAGTCATGAGGGTAATATTGCATTCCATGCAAACTAAAAACATTACAAAACAAAATGTCCCTTAAAAAAAAACAAAAAAAAAAAAAACTTCCTGCCGTTAGTGCATTTATCCATCCACTTAAAGAGAATTGGATAAATAATAATCATGTGTCATTGTCTATTTTTTTTTTAACAAAATGAAGCAGAGAAAATATTTAAATTGTTATTGTCACTGGAGGTTTGCCCCTGTCAATACAATACAACTATATGTGTCTGTCATGGAGATCTATGCTTTGTGTTCTTCCTGTTAGTTTTAAAGGACCACTGCAGTTTAAGGAAACGGACGCTTCTATGGGATGTTCGTAAAAGAAAACAACTAAAAAGACAAAAGACAATCAGAATTTTTGAATATTTGTTTTATGAGTGCAGGAATCCATGTTCTATTTGTTACATCACGTCCCAATAATTGGATGTGTTACTGTATTTACAGTGGAGGGAGGGGTGGGGAAGAGTGAATTCAATTTAAATTGACACCAGAGTCTTTCACCCTAACAGGCCCAGAAGCAAGAAGTCAATACACTTAGGACGTTAATTAAAATCAATAGATGTAAGAACTGCTTTCAAGAAATGGAAACATCCCTCTAAAACACATGGTTTCACCAATGTTTGATAGACATCTACAGGGCCCTGCAGAGGCATTTAACTATAAACAAAAGTTTAACACAAGCTTTGTGGCTTTTTCTTGCTTAATTATGTTCCTAGACAGATGCAAAAATGTTAACTGCATACAATTTTTCCCATTGTACAGTACATTTTAAGGATGTTTAAACAGGCTTTACCCAAAGTACCATTGTTGATCGGGGGAAAATATATATTTTTTTGTTTGTAACAAATTAACAAGCTTGGCCACTAGGAAAGGGATTTGTTGACACCTTGGTGGATTCAGATGGAGTATCAGCATTGGGACAACTCCCCCTTTCCAGATCATGCTTCGTAAAATGCAGCCTACAAGCCTTGCTTGTCCTACTCTATAACACCCCATTGTGTGTTGAAAAGGAAGTAAGATTATAACTGCAGCTTCTACAATACACTTCAAAAGAATCTATTGAAAATCAAAAATGTCTCTATTCATGGCTTACAATTATGTCAATGTTGTTTGTGAAAAATGTCATCTGTTTGATGTATGCAACAATCTACAGAGGTCCATTATTACGATTTCATTAAAGAAACCACTTTTGTAATGTTTAAATCATTCTCTTTTAAAGATATTTAAAAAATGCAATTGTGTTAAACGTCCCTTTAAATAAATAGATACAGTTTAATATGTTCTCACAATATACAACATGGGCAGCTATCTTTCCCTGACACCATAGCACATCTTCATTTCAGAAAAAACTTGGTATATAGCCAATTAAATCATCTTGTTTAAAGTATTACAGTGTTAATAAGCAACAGTAACCACACAGCACCAACTAGAACCAGACTCATGCTGGGTCCTGTTTACAAAACAAGAGAAGAGGTACAAGGTGAACATGCTAAGGGCATTAAGGGCACTTATATATGAACAAAATATATAAACAATTTTACAAGCTTTTAATAGTATTTTAACAATGTAATGCTAATGTCTCTTTAAGGAGGGTGAATGCTCTGTATCCTGTTTGGGTAAGTAATAGCTTATAAAGCTTTACAGATATTCAACTACTTACCCTTGCCGACTTTGGTCTCCATATGTTCCTACAGCTACTCAGTACCTACAGCTTCACAAAAATAACCAGCAAAAAAATATAGCTTGATATCACTTATAAAATAAATACTAAAAAATCATGTCTTCTGTTTTTACCGAGATAATAATATTCAAGTACTATACTTATTTTGTATCTACAGCATGTGAGGCGTGAGACTACTGAACTACCAGCTTTGATACCCGATACTGGTTTTACAAATGTGAGAACACTTCCACATATCATGCTTAAACTATATTGCTATACCGATCAATTATTAATCACTTTAAAGGTGTCATGAAAAGAAACCACGCTGAATATGTGTACATGTTTTATATTAGATCTTGCCAGACCTTTTTCCAAAAAACGGCTACAGTAACATAACTATTTAAATTAAATATAACCATGCAAAAATATTTTTTTCATGACCCATATTCCAATGGGAATACTGCTCCTACCAACTCTCTCAGTGACTTGCATATTTCTAATTAAACTTGTGGAAAGCATGTTAGAGAAAACAACCTTTTGCTTTGAAAAAAAAAGCTGTAAATATTAGTGGCTAATTCAGTAAGGCCTCTAATATCACAACAACTGGAAACATATAGATTGAGTATGAAAGAAATTAAATTAAAAAAAATGAAATTATGTAAGAGAGACTGGATGAAAATAGGGCAAGTATCTGAGGCTATTGAGAATTCTCCCATCAATATTAACTCCACCTTTGGATTTGTCCAGCTCCTCCTTACAAATTGTACCTTCTAATTAACTTTAATATTACTGATAAATACTGAAATGTTATCTCCAGTCTTGTAATAAAACACAATCTTTTAAGGCATATAACTGTATTCAGTTTCTTATTCATAGAGAATATTGGATCTTATTTAGACTGATTCCTATGAGTTTCTATATTTGTGCAACACATTGTTATCTGGGGTTTCAAACAAAGTGACAGTCACTGATTAAAAAAACTTGGGTTCACTCAATAATATTTTTAATTTTTGTAAAAGCTAAAAAGGCAGTTCTGTACGGTTTCAGTTACATAGTAATGGAGTTGGAAAAAAGACTCAGTCCATCAAGTTCAACCTTTTAAGATCTCCTCTGATCTGCAATATGCAGATTAGTTGTTAATTAATTGATCCAAAGGAAGGCAAACAGAAAAAAAAACAAATTAAACTTATATAATCGTCTCAAAGAAAAGAAAGAAAAAAAATTCCTTCCTGACCCCAGACACTGGCGATCAGATTCCTCCTTGGATCAATACTCTCTCTCTAATTATCCAGGATAGCCCTGAATGTCCTTTTTATTTAAAAGGATATCCAATCCCTTTTTAAAGTTATCTATTGAATCCGCTGTCACCACCTCCTTTGGTAGAGAATTCCACAGATTAACCACCCTTACTGTGAAGAACCCTTTTCTTTCTTAAGGTGGAATCTTTTTACTTCTAGCCTCAAGGGATGTCGTCTTGTCAGCTGAAAACCTCTTGGCACAAAAAGCTCACTTGGCAAATCTTTATACTGACCCTAGATGTTACTTATATAGGGTAATCATATCTCCTCTTAGACACCTTTTTTTCTAGAGAAAATAAGCTTAATTTGGTTAGACTTTCCTCATAACTCAGCCCATCCATTCCCCTTATTACTTTTGTTATCCTTCTCTGTACTTTTTCCAGCTGTAAAATGTCTTTTTTATGAAGTGGTGCCCAAAATTGTACTCCATATTCGAAATGAGGGCGTACTAGGGATTTGTATAGTTGCGGAATTACATTTGCTTCCCTGGCTTCTATACCCTTCTTAATACATGCTAATATTTTACTTGCCTTTGCAGCTGCTGCTTGGCTTTGAGCACTATTACCTAGGTGGTTGTCCACAAGCACTCCCAAATCCCTTTCAATATCTGATACCACTAGATTTGCTCCATTAAGATTATAAATTGCATGGCTATTTTTTCTCCCCAGATGCATAACTTTACATTTATTCGTATTAAATCTCATCTGCCATTTAGATGCCCATTCCTCTATTTTTCTGTAAAGCCCTTTGGAGGGAAAGTACATCATTATCCGATTGCCATCATCACTCCCACCTCCCAAACCAGTTGTTTTGGGGTTATGTTGGACCCTGCTCTTTCTTTCACTCTTCACATACAATCCATAACAAAATATTGTCGTTTTCATCTAAAAAAAATAAATCGCCAAAATATGTCATGATCATACACAAGACACAACTAAAATCCTAATCAGCTCTCTCATCATTTCTCGCCTTGACTACTGCAACCCTCTCCTTGCTGGCCTCTCCATTTACCGTCTCTCTATACTCCAATCCAATCCATAATGAATGCATCCGTTATACGTATCTACCAAACTCAAAGTTCAGTGTCTGCAGCACCACTGCCAGTCACTCCACTGGCTTCCCATAGCCTCCAGAATAAAATTTTAAATCACGACCCTAACCTATAACGCCCTCGACAATAATGCACCCTCTTAGATCTCTGCTCTCATCTTTAAATACACCGCCAACCACCCTCTTCACTCTGATAACAATCTTATTCTTTCCTCCTCTCACTCTCACCTTCAGGACTTTCCTTGTGCTGCCCTATTCTTTGGAACTCCTTGCCCCGCTCCACTAGACTATATTTCTGCCTAAAAACCTCACTAAAAGCTTATCTGTTTAAAAAAAAAAGCTTATCACCTTCAGCTTTAATATACACATAACCCATTATCCTTCTATACCTCTCCAACACCCTTTAGAGAAAACACTGTGTACATTTGATTTTAAACTCAAAGATAGGGTCCTCCATTTTTTTTCTTCATTGTGTTAGTATTGTTTTAAAATGAACTCACCCATGTATAGCACTACGGAATATGCTGGCACATTACAAATAAAGGAAATAATAATAGTAATGTCAGATACATTTCCAGACAGAAATGACATTGCATGTAGACATTTCTTTGCATGTTCCATATCAGCAACTTCAGGAAGCTTGTTGCCCCCCTAGAAATGTGCTGCCCTAGGCCTGGGCTGTGTGACCTTAGGAAGAAACAAGCTCATGTTTTCAGTTTTACCAGGTTATGCCTTCAACTCATATCTTAACCTTTCCTTTGTATTCTCTAGAGTGTAATGCTGAAATGTGCATCCCTGAATTTACTATGCAATATTTCATATGGGGAAAATAAGATCACAGCCTCATCTTAGCCACTTGAGATGCTTAGTAAATTAAGCCAGAGTCCTCAATTCAACCTCTATTGTTTCAGTATATAGAGAAGCCGGAAGTTCACAGAGTAGTTATTTGAGTTCTAAAGAAAACCATATGGTATTTAAAGACAGATTGTCTGTGAACACCACAATATATTTTAGATACTAAAATAAAAAAAGTTAAATTTTAAACTGCCTTTATGATGTGTGCTGATGTTCAAAGGTGTGGAGTTTGCCTTGCTGCTTCCTCATAACAGTCATGTGACAAGGATTTATAAAAGCAAAAGTTGTTCTTCATTGTTTTGGATGTTTCTCCTGCAGTTCAGGGAAAATATCCAAATTGATATTCAGCATGTATTACACGGTCTTGTTTATTTATTGAACATTTATATAGCACTTTTATCCAGGGCATTTCAGTTGGGAAAATGATGGCAGTTTATAGTGGTTATCTTTTTTTATGCACCAATAAGAGGTTTATCATAGAAGTGATAAGGCTCTTAACATAGCAAGTTGTTTCTTTGTCAAGATTTTGAGAAAGTGGTCAAGTTATAGAATGGAAAGAATACCTATGGGTCTGTCATGAATATTTTTTCATTATGAATTGACCAAATATTAGTTGAGTGTTTTGAACACTATTGGGCAGATTCACTAAGCATTGGCTGTGATGTGCTTCCCTGAGGCTGCAATGACAATACAGACATTGTAGCCTTCAGCAATGCTTTGCAGCCCTTGAGAAGCGTACTGAATCTAGAAAAAGGAGTCTTGATCCAGCACTCAATAGTGTGGTTAGGGAGATAAAAAGTCCTGGTTCCAAATTCACCCCTGGGTCAAGTGTGAAATATTAGAGTCCCTTTAAGTGAGGAAGGATGTGTTGCAGTTGAAGGCTGCTATTAAATATTGCACATATTCCTACATTTAGTCTCTGAATATCTGGAAAGAGAAAAAGTTAATGTATTTTCTGATATTAATAAAGTATTATAGTACAACTTACCTATTATGTATTTGTCCTTTTTTGTCGGATCTAAAACAATTTCCTTCATGTTTAATTTGTTCAGAAGTTCAAATCTGTTTAAAAAAAAAAGAAATCAAAAATATAAATTTAAGTTTCTGTGGTTAAAGATTAATAAATAAGAGAAGATGAAATCTAAGTCTCGAAATAGGACATCACATATATAGTTGTCATAATTGTGGTGTTGCCCAAGGTTGTTGGTAACACAATGTTAACATTGCAGGACTCGCACAGCGAGCCATGCAACTGTGAGGCTCGCAAAGCGAGCCGAGCCATTAAGGGTTGTAACCGCGAGGCACGCAGGACTTTGGCTACAATGAGCGGCAAAGGTGCTCCTTGCAGGCTTCGCGATGGGCGCTGCAGGACGTAGGCTCGCCAGCGGCACAGGACTTAAAAAATCGTGGACCTCGGAAAAATTACGACTTTAAGGACCGAACCACCGAACTGACTGCTGAAAAAAACGTAACAACGATAAATTAGGCCGAAGGACGTAAAAAAGGAGCCCTAACCAGTAACACTTACTCCAAGGCAGTAACACTTAACCCAAGCCAGTAAGATTCATTGCAAGCCCCCTAAACTACATGGGGGGGACAAACTCGCAATGAGCGCCGAAGGTGCTCAGGCGCGAGGCGTATAAAGTACACAGGGGGAAAAGCTTGCGATGATCACCGACGGCGCTCATCGTGGGGCTTGCGATGAGTACCGAAGGTGATCACTGAAAAGCAGGAAAGTTGCGGCTCGCAATGAGCACCGAGTGGCCATAGACTTGCATTGTGTGGCAAACAGCATTTCCAAGCTTACAATTTTATTGCCGTCATTTTAGACGGGCAAGTCGCTAGTAAACAAATAATTATTGGTATCAATTACCAAATATATATATATATTATCAACAGTTTATACTTTGCAGGAAAGGGTAACTACAGTAACTATCCATAACTATTTAATAGCTCGCCTGGAGTGGTACAAGTTAATTGTAGTACTTGTAAACTATAAATATCACATGCAACCACTGTTCAGTATTATATTGTATACATTCAGGACTAACATTTTTTGAACATGAAGTCAGCAGAAGCCAGGCTAAATTTAGCAGTAGACAAGATAATTAATTAGATGCCTATGGGTTCTTCTTCCAGTGAAACCTGTCTGGTCACATTATTGTGGCTTCTATGCCTTTTCACTTTATTTCACTAAGTTTGCAGAGACAATGGGGGTTACTAAGTTGACAGTCTCTGGTCTCAAATTGTTACCATGGGATATAGTGCATATTAAATACAGGGATGAATATCACAGCTGCTTGAGATGCCCTAAACGCCCCACAAGTGAATGGGCTGCAGTTCTTGTGTTTTAAGCATTCCAGGATAATCAAAAGGTGGTAAATACCATTTGTATTTTGCCACTGGAAAATCTCACTATTCACTAGGTTAGGGTTACATTGCTCTATCAGCAAAATATTGGGCAAATCCTAACACGCAGAGCTCTTATTATGGTGTGGGGAGAGTTTTTAATAAACATACGGTAGAATGAAAAACAAGGCAAAAATGTATAGAGCCACATATACTTATTTTAATCTGTAGACAAACTGCCCAGTATAGAAGAAGAGAATGAAAGTATATATATATATATATAAATATATATATATATATATATATATATATATATATATATATATATATATATATATATATATATATATATATATATATATATACACACACACACATAAATATGTATATACACATGTATATATGTACACACACACATATACAGAATAGGGTTGATTGCTAAAGATTCTAGCACAGTGCTTTGACCAGCAGGAGATAAATAATTAGAAGCAAATAATATACATACTTCTCTTAGGTACTGCCGTTTGTGTACAAAAAAACAAACTCTTAAAACCCCTGATAAATAGGCAATTACTACAGGGACTAATTTGGTGAGGGCTGTTGCATAATCATTGCATAATCAGCTTTGTGTTATCATGGTACAAAAATGCACTAAGTAGGTAAGACTCACAGTGCCTCAAAACAGGCTTATAAGAAGGTATAGGAGAGATTCACTAAACTATCACATGGCTGCAAAGGAACGCAATAGCAATTTTCTTCATGTTGACCAGGGCCTTTGTGGACCACTTGATTACTGCTGAGGAGATTCAAAGGCCACCTATTGATTTCAAAATGATATTTCATAGTGCACTACTGTAATATATCCGGTGTAGTTATAAACCAGTCAATCTAGTATCTGTGCATTTCTTTACCACCTTGTTATGCATTTTAACCAATTAATATGTTTAATTTCCTATTTCTTTAGGATCTCAGCTACATTATATAACAGGGGTGGGAAGTCCGGTCCTGGAGAGACCCACACACAGGCCTGCATTTAAGAATATCCTTTCTGTGCACAGGTTAATCAACCAGTATGAATGAAGAAGTGATTCACTCACCTGTAGGCAGAAGATATATCCTCAAATCCTGGCCTGTATGGGGATCTCTAGACACAAAATTGCCCATCCCTGCTATATAACATTTGAATTAATCTCAGGGACCTTTAGTGGTCAGTCAATAATATGGGAAGCTGTACTATAGAAACTTCACTTTTCTTAAACATAATCCTACTAATAAAATATTTTTTTACCAAATCTCCTGGCATGCATTTCATGACTCCTCTTTTTTTCATGTGAACTATAAATATATACCAGGCGCAAAGACAACATATGCAATGAAAGGCATATTGATAGGGATTTGCAAGTACTTGTGGACAACCACCTAAGTAACAGTGCTCAATGCCAAGCAGCAGCTGCAAAGGCAAATAAAATATAAGCATGTATTATGAAGGGTATCGAAGCAAGGGAATCAAATATAATTATGCCACTATACAAACTATTAGTACACCCTCATTTGGTCATGCCACCTTCTAAACATAAGCAACACGCCCGCCAATAAATGTGCATATCAAACAGCAGCGCACCTGAAAACAGGGCGCTTGCCCAATCGCTTTGGAGAGTGGAGCTGGGGGACTTGGGGAATACCGGGGTCAGCTATAAAGACAGGAGGATCCTGGATAATTAGAGAAGGAGTATTGTTCCATGGAGGAATCCGATCCCCAGTATCTGAGGTCAGGAAGGAATTTTATATGTTTTCCCCATTTTGAGACAATTGGCAAAGTTTCCCTGGGGTCAATTAACAATTAATCCGCATATTGCAGATCAGAGGAGATCTAAACAGGTTGAACTCAAAATTATTTTTGTGGACTAAAAATATTTTAACTTTAATTACTATGTAAAATAGGAGAAAAGTAGCTTATGTGTTCTAGTCTACATTTTCCTGTCCTAAATCATTACATTTTGTAATTGCACATATTATATTTGCAAGAAATTGCCTAATTTTTCCAGTACTTATCAACAGCATGCTGTATACATCTTTAAGCAGAATAAACAGTAATTGTTGAAACAATTAACTCCAGAAGATATTGAGTGGAAAGGAGTGTTATTATATAGACGCAACACATGTACCATGTCATGTATGTCCTATAATATCAATTGCATCTAGCCAAAAGGATAGTGACTAATTCAATGACTATTGAAAAGCCCTAAGAACAGGACCTATGTTTTAATTAGGCATTGATCATTAATAAAATTCATATTCAATTATTTAAAAATTAATATTAAATATACTTTAAAAAAAAAATCGTAATAAGCTGCTGCTATTCTCCATGCACTACAAGATCAATAGTGGGATGCATCTTTGTCTAGCAGGTAGTGGCACAAGAATAAATTAACAAACTATTCTCAATTGACTGGAACTTGCACTGTTAATACAGCAACAAACTTACATTGGCTACAGCTTATGAATTGATTGTTGTCGTTGTCTTTCACCTAATCAATATTTTTAAACAATGCATACATGTCTCTTAGAAAACCCTCCCCACCACATGACCTTACCAGATCAAATGATACTCCAATGTTTCCAATTAAACCACCTAAATCCTCTTATGGCATTACAGTGGTTATTTAAGATCCATTCTCCATAATACAATCAGCTTCAGAAAAGGATACTTGCCAAAATTCACTTAGCTTTTAAGGAGCTGCAGTGGCATATTCCCAAAGAAAACAGAAATATACTTCCAATGATCCAATATGTTGTTAAATATCAACTTTTGAGGAAGTGCTCCATGATTAATGGCTCTTCCTCACACCCTACATTGATGACAAGTTTTATATTACACTTGTTTGCTTATAGTATCAAAGGTCAGAACTTACTCCCCAAACAAAAGACATTTTCTTTGTTGATCTATTGAGAATATTTACTAATAGTTTGAAAGTAATCCATCAGTTTAAAAAATGGATCCTCAAAACTTGAAGAATATTCTCTTCCTGGAGAGAGAGAGATCTCAGGTTATTGAATTAACCCCATTGTCTTTACATTTTTAATATATATAACATTTATTTGTATGTACCCAAATATAGCTGAGGTTTCAATTATGGTATAACTATGGTTAAAAGCAAGTACTTAACTAAATGTGGTTTAAAAAATATAGGGATCCTTCCTGTCATTTGCCAGCCAGCAGTGGTGGCCAGTGGCCATTAGGTGGGGCAGCCAAACATTTGTTCAGTTTCTTAGGGTTAGGGCTAGATTTAGGGGTTAGGGTTTAGTGTTAGGGTAGTGGAAGATAAGCTTTACACTGTGAGCGCAACTATTTTATTATGTAAAGCTTGTTATCTGGCACTACCCTAACCCTGAACCCCAAAATCTAATCCTAAACCCTAAATCTAACACTCACAAGAAATTATCGGTGAGGAACCGCCGCACCACCTAGTAGCCGCCACTGCTGGCAGGAAGAAAACAGGAAAGATCCTAAAATAGTTTTCCAAAAGTAAAAGAACACTAACGTTTGCCAGTCTGAGTGCTCAGCTGTTCTATTCTGCTTTTGTGCAATTGTGTGCACATTGAGTATGCCAAGTATTTCTGTGCAGGCGACTGAACACAAGACAGTGGAATCAATACTTCAGGGGTTAATCAGCAATTCATCCAAATGATCTTGCATTAACAAATTACTATAAACTTTTGGGGTGGATAAAAAAGGCTAACACATTTAAAGAAATTGTAAATGTCAATGTTGTTTTAAAGTAGAAAAAATGCAATTTTTTAAAATAACATTCAGTTGACAAAAGTACTTGATATTATCAGTAGATTTAACTTATACAATATCTGAGACCTATGTTATGTCACCTGAACACTCACGTTTATAATTTAAAATTTGTACAAATTTGTATTACAATATTTTTTTGTGAATTGCATCCAAATGTATTTACAAATTCCTCCCTTCTAGAGTAGTATGAAGCCAAACCCATTGTAGCAATTAGTAATTGAGAACTTGCGTGACTTTTATGTATACTTCCTCCTTCAAGGGATTATGAAATGCTATAAATATTTTAATGTTTGCATAACCACACTGACATTTTTTCAACCTTTAACCTGTATTTTTTATGCTGACTTTAAATAGTTGTGGAATTAGTTACTGAACAACAAAATTTACCAAAAATTCATTATCAACAGTAATTAAGATTTGCAATGGGTGGTAATAAAGAAAATAAGCTGAAGCATAAAAGTAGCAGCAGTGATATTTAACAGTTAAAAATATTTGTTTAATTTATAATCTTTTTATTTTGCTCCCACTGGCGACTTGCCTGTCAAAAAATGGAATAAAATTGTAAGGCTGGGAATGACGTTTGGCACCCAATGTAAGGCTTATAGTCCTCGGAGTACTTTTGGCGCTCATTGCGAGCCTCTCCCCTTGTGTAATTTTGCTCAGCTTAGTACCTGCAGCACGGATTGTGAGCTCTGCGCTAACCGCCTTTAGCAAAGCGAGTCTCTCCTCTGCTCATTTATTTTTTATCTAAATTTTTTTTTTATGATAATAATTATTTAGTAAATTAAATAATAAATTAATCTACTTTACCTATTTCTAATGAATATATTCAGGAATGAATATGCTGAAGAGCTAGCAATCGCTGTTGTTTTTCCTGCGGCATACAATGTACATTTGGACTGTTGGTGATGTGAGGAGAAAGTGTCAGAAACGTGTGAAGTGTGCAGTGTAAATAGGCTGCGTGCGCGAGGTTAAACCGTTTGTTTAGTTGTGTAAAGCGGCATTTTAGAATGTTAATGTTATTAGTTGTAAGGTCGTGTTGTAAAATGGCGAGTGTATATGTGTTAGGCAGCTGTCAAGCATTTTCCGTCCCTCCTAATAGTATATTTTGTACCTTGTACGTTCCTGGCTAAAAGTCGTACGTGCCTTGCGTGTTTAGGGTTGGTGTAACCTCGTTTTATTCATCAGCCATGTTTTAGCTCACGTAGGCGATTTTCGAGTGGTGAAACTCTGCAAATTTGACCTAAATTTGCACGCAACCTCACTCCCAGACATTCAGGTCGGCTGTTAAGTTCGTATTTTTTGTGGGTCATATTTTTTTTCCCCATTCTAAAGTGGCGGTTTCATTTTCCAAGTGCTACGGATCTCGCACTGGGAATTGTGTATTTGAGTTTTCGTAGTTATGATGCGTAATGCGTGCGGGTCGTAGGGATGAGCACCTATGCCGCTCATCTCCACCAGCGCAGTGAGCGCCTTTGGCGCTCCCTGCCATAGTTGTGCGGGGTCAAAGGGATGAGTGCCTACGGCACTCATCTCCACCAGTGCGAAGGCTGCAGTTGGGGTGGGCTCGCTACGCGAGCCTGCAAGAGCTAGCAACAGCCCGTATTGCTCACAACTATATATGTGATTGCTAATCTCAATTAATTGCTATTTATAGAACCATGATCCTAACTGGGGGCCTCATTCAATTGTGATTTGGCCAATTAAATAGGGCTCTATATAAGCACATAGCATATTTTTTTACAGAAGTTTTTAGTTAGTGAACTTCTATCCAAAAGCAAGATCTTCACTAACTAAAAACGTCTGTAAAATACATATGCTATGTGCTTATATAGAATGAGGCCCCAGGCGTGGGCAAGGAGGGCCACATACATGCTGGGATTTCAACATATCCTTTATGTGCACAGGTGAGTCAATCAGGATGACTGAAGAGGTGACTGACTCACCTGTGCACAGCAGGGATCTCATCAAATCCAGGCATGTATGTGGTATTCCAGGACCGAACCTGCCCACCCTTGATCTTAACCATTAGTTAATTTATACATAAAATAAACGTTCTTTATCAGTTCTAAGGCCCTTCCACACAATGGCCTCTATTTAATTCCAAGCTCGTAATTAACTTCACACTACCCGTATATCTGCGGGTTAGAAGCGTGCTACATATATACATGTATTTACTGGACTCAAGCCCGTAATTACAGGCTCACAGGCACCACACACAAACCATGAACACACACGTAGCATTTCAGGGCATGTTCAATTGATCGAGCAAGTAAGTTGCAAATTTAGACAGAGCCGATAGTAAATGAGGCCGTCATCATGATGGCAGTGGTGGAGTTTATACTACAATTAATTAGTGTTTAGAAGTCCAATTTGCAATCAGATTTGCAATCCAGAAATGTAAAAAAGAAATAAAAAACAATACATCAACTGTTCTAGTCCATTCGGGTTCCATGATATGTATTAACCCATTAAATCCCGGGATCGATAGAAAAAAATAAAATAAAAACCATTAAAAAAACAACAACAACAATTATTGCAGATTTGCGAGCTTGAGACTGTTGTGCAATTAATTATAATGCTTTACATTACTTTCCCAGTATTTTTAAGTACAGTAGCGTGTTATTTGCTTTTGCAGTGTTATGAACAGGTTGTAATTAAATATGGATTTTGCATCTTTAACACTGGTAACATTTACAGGCTTGAAACATCAAAGGAGGAGATCCGACGGAGTTATGTTTTTGGCAACAGCAGTGATTTTGAGCCTGTAACTCGCAATTGGAATGCGAGTAAATAAAAGAAGCCAATTAAATATCAGTAACATTTATGGGCACCATTACGGGCTCAGGTAATTGCAATTTGGATAATTAAATAGGGGCCAATGTTTCTTTATAAAAACAATCAAAAATATTATTAATTTTAACTGTTTTTTTAATTTCTACAATAACTGGATTTTAAGATTGAGAGTGTGCTACAAGTATAGCTTGGGCATTAAGATAACTTTTTTTTACTATTATTGACCACTATTTTAATAATATTTTAAAGTAATTATTAGAACATTACAAGGCCAAGATGTAAAAATCTGAGGTTGGAAGATTTAGAAGTAATGTCTGAATGTACTATTTATCAGACAAAGCCATAGATAAGTGTAATAGCTTTCCAACACAGAAAAGCAATTTAAAGGAACACCACACTCCAATTTTAGTGGATTTATTTTTCATATACAACTGTAGTCCAGAGATAATGGAACATTTTCTTACAAATCCCATACCTTTACATTTTTGTCTACATCATCAACCAATCTACTTTTTAAATATTCCATCTCAGAATTATAGTTTCCCATGTGTATTATCATTTCCACAATTGGCATTTGTTTTTTTGATTGACACCAGCATGCCAACACTCACCTAGATGTATTAAATATGTGCAATATTATGTTTTTGCAATTTTTATCTCAGTATAGTCTAATAATGTCCATATTGGGTCTGGAATTTTTGATATCACCTTGTATTATTATCCAAATTTTTCTCCAGAAACGTGGACATTCCCAACACACGTATAAAAGCGCCTATTGAACCATATCTGCTCCAGCATGAAGTAATTATTTTGTATATTTAAGTCAATGTTGCTGGTGTTAAATACCATCTGCTATATATAACTTTATTTGAATTATCTTTTGTGCTTTACCAACATTATCAACCCTCCCTTTGGGTTAATATCACCCCAAGTGGTGGATTTAATTTTAAGAGCATTAAAAACTGTATATTCATTGTGCTAGCCATTTTTCTGTATAGTAAATAATTTTAGAAAAATGTATAATTGATTTTGCACCTACTGTATGCTAATGTACGCCTCAGATTGCTTGATAACGGGAGAGGGGTCTGTCGGATAATATTGCAGGCGGCTATTTTCTGTCACTACCTAGACCAACAAGCAGGCTGTAATCCTAATTAGCACGTCAAAGCAGCTACTTGTCTGCAAAGAAATAGAGCAGCTACAAACTGGAATTTCCCTGGAATTATTCACTTAAAAAAAAAAAATGAACAACACTGTTTTTTCAAGCACTTTAGAATAACCTTAAAAAACAAAAACTTGATTTTGGGGTGACAGAGTCCCTTTAATCAGTACTAATGTATGCTTAAAATACTCGACTTCCAGCTCAATTACTTAACACTTCCACTAAAAAATACTAACAACCAATTGTAAGTACATTTATTTGGATGTGCGCTCTTCATTTCTTCAGTAACTGGGATCTTTGCAGTCTTACTTTAAACAAGCCTGAGATAAGATGATCCTGAGGATTTAAGTATTTGGGTAGATAAAACTGTCAGTTTTTTTTCTGGACAAATTGGTTTCTACCAGTTGTCAAATCTACATTTCTATAAACGGTTATGTAAAAAGCTAAAGACAAACAATGTATTTAATGGTACATATATCCTTATTTTCTTGTTTGTGACAAATCTAAGATGAGAGCAGGTATGCGTGTTTATGATTTGATATTAATAACGGATGAAATACACAAAGGGCCTCATTCAATTGCGATTTGGCCAAATGACTAGGGATAAGCACAGAGCATATTTTTTACAGAAGTTTTTAGTTAGTGAACTTCTATTCATAAGCAAGGTCTTCACTAACTAAAAACTTCTGTAAAAAAATATGCTATGGGCTTATATAGAGCCCTATTCAATTGGCCAAATCGCAATTGAATGAGTCTCAAAGGCAGTAAAATAAATACCAATCAACATGGACCCTACATACTGTGGGACATTTTCTATTAGCTACTTGCAATTGCCTTGAACTCATATATTTGGCTTCAGGTGTTTTTTTTTGTTTTATTAATGTTTATATGCATTCTATTGACTTAAGAATTGATTAGTGCCAAGAAGTAATATTTGCCAAATATGTAGTAATATTAAGAGTGATTTTAAGTAGGTATAAATTTACGAATTGGGCAATTGAATTGGGCACTTTCAGCCTTATTAAATTGCAATTCAGTAAATTTAAAAGGGCTCTATTTAAGCACACAGCATATTTTTTTACAGAAGATTTTAGTTAGTGAACTTCTATCCAAAAGCATGGTCTTCACTAACTAAAAACTTCTGTAAATAAAATATGCTGTGTGCTTAAATGGAGTCCTTTTACATTTACCGAATCACAATTTAATAAGGCGGTTTGTTTCTATTTACATTTAAAAGTATAGTGTCACAATTAGCTCTTTGATACAATAATTGTTGTGCAGTTCTAATTGTGTTGTTGGAAATTGTAAACTATATTCAGTAAGAAGCAAATTATCTCATTAGTTAGAAAAAAACAATATCAATTGACGTTATTTTCCTAGGTGACCCCCATTTACAACAGGTGGAGATCTAATCTAAGTTAACAGCCTTATTAAATTGCAATTCGGTATATTGTAAAGGGCTCTATATAAGCACAGAGCATATTTTTTTTACAGAAGTTTTTAGTTAGTAAATTTCTATCCAAAAGCAAGGTCTTCACTAACTAAAAACTTCTGTAAAAAAAATATGCTGTGTGCTTATATAGAGCCCTTTAGAATTTACCGAATTGCAATTTAATAAGGCTGTAAGTTTACAGACGCTGTAGAATAACATAGGAACCCGCCACTTGTGAGTTAGCCATCACATTGATGAGTATACCTCAGGCATTAATTACAAGCATTGTTAAAATAAGACTAACCTTTCACAAAACAGTTTTTGATATAGAGACATTTTATAACCTTCAAAAATATAAACTATACCTTACAATGCACACATATCCAAATTATAACTCTAGTCTGCATGCATCTCAAACAGTGTCTATTAATTAGCTCTTACCACCTACTCATGTTTAATGTAATGTTTTCTAATAAATAATTCAGCATATACTTCTGTTACACTGGATTAATTACTGTGAGTACAATACAATAGTGATAGAAACATTCATTGGACAAGTTTAGCTGGAAGATAACATAATTGGCACCTGATATCAAAGCCTTTAATCAAACCATTCACAATATTTGCAACAATTTCAAAATAGTTTTTTTTTAACTAATATCTTACCTGAGGCTAAGTCCAGTTTTATATTTTAACCAGATCTATGGAAGTGCTGTCCCCTTGCTCCTACAGTATGTACTGTATGATGTGCTGGCTCTTTTTTCCTTATATATGGAGTTAATAAAGTTGTCAGACCTGTTTGTAAGACATCAGATGTGAAGCAGGTGAAAAGTCATCATCTTGCTTTATAGACACCATCCTAAACCTCACCTTTCCTCTAGCTAAACTGGTTTTGAAGCAACCACAAACAGAATGCAATGTATGTTACCTGTGCAGTTTATACACTGCAAGTTTGCTCTGTCATTGTAACTGGGAAATACACAATCTTGTTACACAATAGGAGGTATGTAACTGATAATTAAGATATTATTGTTAACAGACAAGCAGACAAGCTAGCTATAAGATAAATATGAGATTCATTTTACAAAGTCTTATTCTAGCAGTTTGCATTATTTTCCACTTTATTTAAAAAAATAAAAAAACAAAACTGAAAGGTGCACCATCTGGGATAATGACCTTATCGACAGAAAATGCAATTACTTAAGATTAGTTGCAGGTGGTAATAAAGAAGACAAGCAAACCTATTATATATATATATATATATATATATATATATATATATATATATATATATATATATATATATATATATATAATTACTCAAAAACTACTTTTTTTAAATTACAGCCAGTTGCAGTTATATGCAATTTATGTGTACTTTTAACATGGAATATTTTCTGTGTTTCCTTTATATTCCAAATATTAGGAGGTAATACCACTTTAAATATACAAACTTAATCATGTTATTTAATTGTTAACATTGCTGATATTGTTTATTCTTTTTTTTTCTTTTCTCCCTCTCTCTCTCTGGCTTCTCCTTAGCTTGCCACAGCAGCTTGTATATAGATATTATATGCTACTACAAGAAACATTATAAAGGAATGATAACCTGATAAACTTTATAGATTCTTTCTATTTAGTTACTAGAAAAAATACATCATATCTTATCTTTAACTTATTTACTTATATTATATCACACAATGGCTATATATATGGCATCACAATTGAGGTCACTTTACAGTCTGCACTTTTTGAATTCCTTGAAATGTTATCTACAATGTTTGTAATAGGGGAGAAAATGTTGCAATGTAAATACTGCAGCTTTCATTACAGAATCATCAAGCTGATGTGTCCCTCTAAATGAAGCAGTGTATCATTATGTGTAAAGGCAAAGGCCCTCATTCAATTGCGATTTGGCCAATTGAATACTGGTCTAAATAAGCACATAACATATTTTTTTAAAATAAGTTTTTAGTTAGTGAAAAACTTGCTTTTGGATAGATGTTTACTAACTAAAAACTTCTTTAAAAAATATATGTTATGTGCTTATTTAGAGCACTATTCAATTGGCCAAATCGCAATTGAATGAGGGCCAAAATATATAGTAATTCTCTGCAATTCATTTGTTTTAGACTAACACATTTATATAAAAAAGGTCTAACTAAAAATATTTTTCAATACTATATATTTTTTTTATTTCCTTAAATTTATAACGAAAGTTATAGATGCCTTAAAATCAGTTTATATCATATAAATACAATTATAAAACTGCAGAAATATATATTTTTTTTAAATATATAGGAATAGCAGAATATTTTTTTTTTTTTTAATGATAGAATATGGCACATTTAGAAGTGTTATTTTGAGGAAATAATTGAATACAGTTGTGATTAAAGGTAAATACAATATGTATAGTATTTACTAAGGCAGTTGTTTAAAAAAACCTAATCTCAGCACCAGCAAGATGACAGGATTTTATGATTTCATATATAGTTTATATAGTGTAGAAGGCTCAATAACATCTGGACACTGATCAACAGAGATACTGCATGTGCAATAGTTAGGGCTCATTGAACATATTCATGGAACACACACATATACACACACATTGAATTTATATATATATATATATATATATATATATATATATATATATATATATATAATTTATTTATTTTTTTATTTAATTTTTTTACATATAGAAGTTTTGAGGACGGCACAAAGTTTCTCTTACTCTGAGGCCTTCTCTTCACTAGCTCCACTACCGAGATCTTTATTACTTATGATATAAGTTCTCTCCATGTTATTTTCAGAAGCCTGTTCACTAAAGCAGCATAAAGAGACCACAAAGTGAGAAACCTTTCACTTTTGTAGACAGCACTTGCACCTTCAGTTTTTAACCTTGCTTTGGTCTTGTCCTGTGTTTATGATAAACCTACTCCATCCCTGATGCCAGTTTTACATTTAAACCATAGTTCCTGATTTCCTTTTTGAAAAACCAAATTGTTGTTTTGCTCCATTAACATAAAAACTATAACAGCCTTATTATTAAATTGCGATTCGGACAACTGAAAAGGGCTCTATATAAGCACATAGCATATTTTTTACAGAAGTTTTTAGTTAGTGAAGACCTTGCTTTTCGATAGAAGTTCACTTACTAAAAACTTCTGTAAAAGAATATGCTATATGCTTAAATAGAGCCCTTTTTAATTGGACGAATCGCAATTTAATAAGGCTGTAAATAAGCAGATTCCTTTGGGGAAGGTAACATTCATTGTCATCTAAATTATAGACAGGTGAATTTTTATCTATTAACCATATAGTGGTTGAAGTAATAAAATTATAACAGATTACCTCCACTTGTCCTTCACTAGACAGAGTTATGTCAGGGCTCTTATCCATTTGCTCCACTGCCAATGCGAATTAGCATGTAAATGACATTTTTTTTTAAATTACTTATTTATATGCTAATCCATATTTGTTAGGGGAAAACATCTGAACTTTAACTTGAATAACCCGTATTTATTTCTAAACTCATTTAGTGAACCATTTAAACTTGCTTTGGGAAATAGTGCTCTGGATGGTTAATGTTATAAAATGGAATTAATAATTGATTTACCTGATAAAAGTCATGTAAGTGAAACAGTCTCTTTTATTTAATGTAATTCTTCTGTGGCACAATAAAACTCATACACATACCTATTCTTTTGTGCTAGGTTTATGATATTGTCATATATAATACCCACATGCTGCTGTACTTTCATTTCGAGATTTAGAGGTAATATGACTAAATTTATAACCTTACACTTGTCTTCATGTTAGTTTTGAGCTGCTTGGTTACTATATCCTGGTTAAATTTGTCTGTGGACAGTGTTCTCTATTAGATTGTACATTTTCACAAGAGCAGGGCCCTCATTTACTTCTGTACCAATGCAGGTGTCCACATACTTATTTGATTTTATTGTTTTCAAATGTATTTTTCCATGTGTTTACTGAAATCCTAGTGCTACAGAATTTGCTGGTGCTCAACAAAATACAAAAATAGTAAAATATTAACATTGGCCTTTCATTTTGTTCTTTTTAGCTCTGCTGAGAATAGGGGTATTATGGCTAATCAGAGATGTATTTAGCCTTTTGCTGCCAGTTATGAGCCCTTACCATGCATCTTTACTTATTAATTTTCCTGCTGCTTCTCATCCTTTTGTCATTTCCTTCCCTTTCTACTCTCCTCAACTGTTTCTTTTTATAGGGTGGGGGATAAGCATCTCAAGTGGCTGAGATGTGAAAAGCTTAGACTACAGCCCTTCTCAAATCATCTCAATCACTTGATATGCTTAGTAAATTCCTTCCATAGCTTCTTTAATGAAAAGGCCCCTACTGTAACACTCAGACCAATATGAAATCCTGCCATCCCTCTAAATATGTCTCTTTAGGCCTGGTGAAGGCTGATCTTGGTGTAACTGTTCCTAAATTTGCTTATTTTATGTTATTTATTTACATGTTCAATTAGATGAAGGACGTGAAACATTGATGTTCAGGATGCCATCAATAGACAAAGATGCAACCACAGACACAATCATAATTTAAGTACGGTATATGGGAGTAGGGAGAGGGAAAGGGTTTACATGAAAAAGTGAGTGAGAAGAAAATGGGAAAAATCAGGTCAATGACCACAGGATATAAATTCTATCCAAGGAAACCATATATTTTTCAACTGGCTTGAATTTGTTTATAATACAGGCACAGGGTCAAATTTACTCTTTTATTGGCTTATGATAGCTTAAAAAAATAGATTTTTTATAGACTATATAGTTTTCAACAAGAGATTGAAAAGGTTAAATTATGGTTTTATGTAGTTGTCCTCTCCAATCAATAAATGCACAAGGAGGTCTTTTAGGAGACTGTGGGACAAACTCACTAAGCATCTCTAGTGCATCTCACACCATCCCTTGATTTACTATTTACCTTTTCCTATGGGAAAAGCAGCCCTTCTCACCTCATCTCAGGCAAGGAATTCCCACTTATGTCTCAAGCAAGATTTCAGTATCACACAAGAGTAGAGCCAACTTTTACACCTGCAGTAAATAATTAAAAAAATCTTTGCTGACATAGCCAATATAGATATGTCCTTCTTTTCACCATATTCAGTATTCTACTTTTCACATAGTTTACAGTCCCTGGTATGAACTTACAAACATTTTTTATATCATTGTTTATTGCAGTGTTGATTGTTTTATTGGTGATCACAGAATACTGTACATTGCTGAAGCATTACATCTACATTATCTTCACATAAAAACGTTATTATTCTACATTTTGAACCATATATTGTTTTTCAAGTTTACTAAGTTTAGTTTTCAATTATGTTTTCATACTTTCATTTGCTTGACACCTTTACTGAATCCTTACCATTATCAATTCTATATTGATACAAAAGTACTATCTTTCTCTTGTAAAATTGGAGCATACATTGGAATCAAAAACATTCCAAGACAATATTAGGCTCAGTAAGGATATCACCTAGTGTCAATAAATTAATTAATCTGAAACATCATTATCTATAAAACAAAAAACATAATACGTTTTAGGCCACTATTTTACTATGTAACACTTATCTGCCACTACCCTAACCCTAAACCCTAACTTAGCCCCTAAGTCTACACTCACTCTAAGAACAAATCGAACAAAGTCTCGATGAGCCACAATCACGTCCCCTTTTGGCCGCTGATGGGGACAAAACAGGAAAGATCCAAATGTTATGGAAAGATTGCTTCACACTTTAGTGATCATACTCTATATCAGGGTCTATCAACTTCAGCATATGAGTGCTTACTGTTAACCACATCCATATGTTAGCACCGAAAAATCAATTAAAATAGTGAACCCACTGATGAAACCACTGTTACTCAAACAATATCCTTAGAATCTGGATTGATATTGTCCCTCAAAGACTGAAGTTGGATAAGTCTGCTCTGTAAGATACCATGGGGACACGTTTTACCTTTCTAGAAAGAAATCTCTCAGTTTTGTGAATGTAATGTAATGTCTGTCATCTTCATATGCAGAATATAAGTGTTGACAACTGTATTTTGTGGTTTCTTGGGTGTACATGGTGAAACCTTTTAATTGTAATTAAAAAAGAAACCATTATGCTTTTGAAATGTATGTACTCCACATAAGAAAAGCTTCATATTAGCCCATTGAAGGTATCAGCAACAAATAACCTTTTCTGTTCCTTTTATCTAAACAAATGCAAATACGTTTGATGCAAAGCACAAACTTTTCCCACCCATACAAATATTTCACCAAATGCAAGAGATGCTAAATCACCCCCAGGTTATATGGCCTCTTACGGGTTTCTTTTAGAATAGAACTCTGTGTAACCTTTTGTTAAATTAAACTCAAATTACTTCAAGTCAGTCCTGCAGGTGACTGTAGTTCATCTCTTTCCTTATATGGGTGGCTTTGCACTGATGTGATCTGTATCTGAGGGCTGGTAAACTCATTTCCTCTGTATACAGGTACAAAAGCAACAGTAAACTTGGATGAACTCTTACATTGTTAAATTCTTTTAATTAGCTGATTCCATGTGAAGATAACTAAGGCGTTTGTGTTTTATACTGTAATGATTAACTAATTTTTTTTGTCTTTGAAGGACTTTATTATTTTGGAACATACATTTCTGTAAACTTACTCATTCAATATTAGAACATTTATTTGTTAACTATAAAGTCAGGGTCTAGAGTTATCTAGTTTTATTGAAGACATAGATATGGACATGTTTTTGAGTCTGTTTACCAGTGTAATCATAATATGTTTCACACAACATATGATTTCTTTTTTTTTATTTCCTTTATAAATTAATGTAAGGTGCTGCATTTCTAAACATAGTAGATTTCACTCATTTTTGCTTCCAATTACCTTTTATTTTCACTTTGCATCTTTCTCTCTTAGGGGTAACCAATACAATTGCAATTCACCATTTTATTTCCCTACTTGCAACAAATACACATAAAATAATGGCACAAGTTTGGGGAATCAAGAACCCCATATGCACCTGATGAAGGGGTACTCCCCCCCCCCCCAAAATGTTGTGCGCTTATTTGCTTGCTACCAAAACTGTATAAATGTGTCAGTATATAATTTGAATATAAAACTGCAGAGGTACTGCATTTATCAAGACTATTATTTCCTAAGAAGGCTGAGCAAAATGTTTTCATTTTTTGCAACAACAGAGTTCTTTTTGTTCTGTAAATCAAAATAAATAAATATATATATATATATATATCTTATTTTATTTTTGGAAATGATTCATAGTTACATAGTTACATAGGGCCTCATTCTATTATCGGCCGTAAAATTGCCCGCCAGGCTGCGATTCCTTGCAGGGTTCCGTTACCTCGCAATTCTATTAAACGGCCCCGCAAGGATCTCCTCTTACGGCCGGCCGTATATCTTGCAACCGGCCGTAAGCTCAGAAATCTTTAAAATCAAAAATAAATTCTCTGTAAATGCTAGGGATCATATTGGGGGACATGAGGATTAATAGTAACCCCCTCTCAAGCTTGCACATCAGCCCAAATCCGAGTTTACGTTAACTGTTTATTTTCCGGCCACAGCGTGGCCGGGTCTGAGGTGCTCCAAGCACTCTGGACTTTTTACATGGATTTTTGACATAAATTAAAAAATATTTTTTTTACGGATTTGAGTGTAGGGGAATGTTGTGCTATTTTTGCTAACACCTACAATCACTTTTTAGTCTCCTCAGAGTGCAGGATGGCTTTATTTTGGCTTTATAATGTGCTAGCGGGACCTTTTTCCTGCAAGTAAGCTGCGGCTCGCTTTTAGCCTTGCAGAGATGGTTCCCCGAGCAATAGAATAGCAACCGGGCTTTTCTTGCGGCGGAAACTCTTGCGGCCGTTTTAGATCAAAGGCTTTCCTCCGGCGCAAGCGGACGCAAGGGATAGCAAGGCGCCGGCCGCAAGCCTGCCGGAATCCCCGGCCGGAGGGGAATAGAATAGCAGAATAGCTTGCGGCCGGTCCTTGCGGCCCCGCATCTCCTACGGCCGGTAATAGAATGAGGCCCATAGTAATTAAGGTTGAAAAAAGACTTTCAGTCCATCAAGTTCAACCTGTTAAGATCTCCTCTGATCTGCAATATGCAGATTAGTTATTAATTCATTTGTTGATTGAATAATTATTAATAGTATTGGAGGATGAATAAAGAGTAAGTCCATCAAATTCAACCTTTTTAGATCTCTATTGATCTTTTTAATGTGGACTATTAATTATTAATTGTTAATTGATCCAGAGGAAGGCAAACAGAAAAAAAAAAACATTGAAACTTTGCCAATTGTCTCATAAGAAAAAAAAAAAGCAAAATTCCTTCCTGACCCCAGAAACTGGCGATCAAATTTCTCCCTTGATCAATATTCCTTCGCTAGTTATCTAGGATAGCCTTGAATGCCCTCTTGATTCAAAAATATATCTAACCCCTTTTTGAAGTTGTCTATTGAATTCTCTGTTACCACCTCCTTTGGTAGAGAATTCCACAGTTTAACCACCCTGTGAAGAACCCTTTTATTTGCTTAAGGTGAAAGAAATCCTCTAACCCCTGGTAGACGCCTTTTTTTCTAGCGAAAATAAGTTTAATTTGGTTAGTCTTTCTTCATAACTTAGCCCCTCCATTCCCCTTATTAGTTTTGATGCCCTTCTCTATACTTTTTCCAGCTCTAAAATGTCTTTTTTATGAAGTGGTGCCAAAAATTGTAGTCCATATTCCAAATGAGGGCGTACTAGGGCTTTGTATAGTGGCAGAATTATATGTGCTTCCCTTGCTTCTATACCCTTCCTAATACATGCTAATATTTTACTTGCCTTTGCAGCTGCTGCTTGGCTTTGAGCGCTGGTACCTAGGTGGTTGTCCACTAGTACTCCCAAATCCCTTTCAATATCTGATACCCCTAGATTTGCTCCATTAAGATTATAGATTGCATTGCTATTTTTCCTTCCCAAATGCATAACCTTGCATTTATTTGTATTAAATCTCATCTGCCATTTTGCTGCCCATTTCTCTAATTTCTGCAAATCCCTTTTTAGGGAAAGTACATCATTATCTGATTTTATTACCTTGCACAACTTAGTGTCATCAGCAAAAATGGAGACACTACTTTCGAGTCCTACTTCTATGTCATTAATAAATATGTTAAAAAGGAGAGGACCTAATACTGAACCTTGAGGAACCCCACTTATCACATTAGACCAATCGGAGTATGTTCCATTCACAACAACCCTTTGCTTCCTGTCTTTTAGCCAACTCTCGATCCATGAGCAGATATTTACTGCAATTCCTGTATCCCTTAGTTTGCTCACTAGTCTTCCATGTGGCACTGTATCAAATGCCTTTGAAAAATCTAAGAAGACTACATACACTGAGTTGCCCTGATCCAAGTTCCTACTAACCTCCTCATAAAAACTAATTAGATTGGTCTGACACGACCTATCCTTCATAAATCTGTGTTGACTGCTACCTATGATCTTGTTCAAATAGACATATTCTTGTATTCTGTCCCTTATTAACCCTTCTAAATGCTTCCCAACTCCAGATGTGAGGCTCACTGGTCAATAATTCCCCGGATTTGCTCTAGATTCCTTCTTAAATATAGGTATCACCTCTGCTTTTCTCCAGTCATCCGGTAGAGACCCTGTAGTGAGTGAGTCTTGGAAGATTAGATATAATGGTTTCAGCTTTCATTAAATCTATATAAGTGGAACAAAAAGCACTTAGTCTGGAATAGTATAAACTATTGGATAAATGCCATATAATAAACTCTTCCTCACTAAAAAATTAAGTAAATACATTCTTAAATATATATTCTTATATACTAATAAAGTGATGTAAAGGGAATAAGATTTATTAAGATGATTGCATATCTTATAAACTAGTGAAACATTTCTAAAGCAGAAAAAAAGTGTTTAGAGTAAAGTGCTGCAATCTATTAAAGAATATAAATATTACTTGTCATTTAAAAAAAAAATTCTTTAAGCAAATAATAAATATAATAGTGCTATAATTTGAAGTTTATAGTGAACAGTAGTGTTGAAATTGTAATAATCTATACATTCACATGATAGGAAGGAATGGATTTAGACTTTGCTCTCACATCAGTAAATAGACATGCTTGGAGGATTTTGTATTGAATAATGTTTATGCATATAGTTGCAGTTTTGGCTGCTCTATATTTTTAAATTCTCTTAACATCACTTAGTAGCTTGTTTTGTATAACAATTAAAAACTGATGTGCTTGTCATGACACAATTTACCCATTTAAAGCACCTTTTAATTTTTCTAGCCATGAACTATTGTTTTTTTTTTTAAAGAAATCAAGCATTCTTTTTGTCCCATTCATAGTACATTTTGTGTTTTTTTTAAATTTTTTTTAATTTTACATTTTATAGTTACAAAGGATATTAAAACAATACAAACATACAAAGAAAAAGGAAAGAGGTGTACAGGACGACACAATTCAAGAATATTATGCATTTACTTCTGTGTAAAGCACTCTAATTGCATGGGATCCAGATGTTCCAAATTCATATTTGTCTAACACTAATTGTATGAACTTCCAATTCACTCTATCAAATGCTTTTTCAGCATCAAATGATAGAGCTACTAATGGCATTTTTCTATCGTGAGAAACAGCAATTATGTTTATACGTTTTCGGGTGTTGTCTGTTGATTGTCTATTTTTAATGAAACCTGTTTGATCTTTATTGATTAGATTGTTTAAGAAAGGATTTAATCTGGAAGCCAGTGTACTTGAGTATATCTTTATATCAGTGTTGAGAAGTGATATTGGACGGTAATGACAACATTTTGTACAGTCTTTATCAGGTTTCGGTATAATGATTATCGTTGCCTCTAATGTCTCTGCAGGTGCCTTTCCACTTGTTTTAATTTCTTTATACAGTTTATGTAAATATTTCACTAAGGATGAAGAGAATAATGTATAATACACATTCGGAAACCCATCAGGTCCTGGGGATTTCCCAATTTTTAAAGATGTTATACTTGACGGATTTCGTCTTCTAATCTTATCTTATTTCTAATGTCTCCTTCTAGTTCTTTTAATTGTATATCTGTAATTTTAGGTAATTACATTTTTTGCAAATATTCCCTTATTTGTAAGTTCGAGTTTGGGTTTATGATATTTTTCTGTTTCTTCCAGATTATATAAAGTTTTATAATATTGGACAAATGATTTTCCTATATCTATTGGATTTTTATGTGTTGAGCCCTTATTATCCTGTATCATTTGAATTCTTTTACTTGAATTACTTCCTTTATTTTGACTGGCAACTAACTTACCTGGCTTATTACCCATGTGATAATGTTTTAGGTGATATATCCATATCAGATTATCAATATTGTTTTGCTGAATTTTTTTTATTTCTGCTTGTATTTGAGAAATTTCAAATGATATAATAGATGATGGTGATATTTTATTTTTAGTTTGTAATGCTGTAAGTTTAATATATAAATCTCTCTTAGAACTATTTTTTTGTTTTGTTCTATATATTGACCACACAAAAAGTATACCTCTCAAGTACATTTTATGCGCATTCCAGAGCAATGTTTGTGATGTTATAGAATTTTCAATAATTTCAAAAAAGTTTCTATTTCACATTTTAATTTGTTTCTATCTTTTAATGATTTAAAAAGAGTTGCATCAATATTGCAGGATTTTTTTTTATATTGTAAATTAAATCCATCTTCCAATATCATTGTTACCAAGCATGTTCTAACCATGCTATAGGGCCAATTTCAATTTTTTGTATCTTATTTAATACAATTAAATCCACATTGTGTTTTTGCTAGCTATAAACTAGTGCCTTTATTGCAAAGTTAACAAATTCCAATTCAATCTTTGAGATTCAAAGAGTCATAGGCAACAACTTCCAATTCAATGTTATTAGAATCATAATCCATCTGGTTCTTTATATGCAGAGAAATGAACACTACTAAGATTGATTAAATCAATATGATGCTGATTTTGATTTTTAATGGTTGAGCATACCTTTTGTCCCGAAGTACTACCTTAGTACCATATTTCTAAAGACAGTAGGTATTTAATGCTTATTATAGGTTGCATTCAGTTCCTTGAAAGATGTCCATATTTAATAAAGGCTTGAATTCAAGAGGATACTATCTTTTTTTGAGGGAAATTATATTTTTATTTACAGAAGACGATTTCTTACTATACTATATGTACTATATGTAATAGATCTTGTGTTTCTTCATTTCGTTCTAATTTCATGGCATGGTTATCAATAATATTCATCTTAATTTGAATATGCGGTAATTAGAACGTTACAAACTGTTCAGCCATAGAGTTGCCAGTCTATATGAATGCTCCAAAAAAAAAACCTCATTTAGTCCATGAGGGGCCTGTGCCTTTAAGAAATAGATCCATTTACTCTCCAGCTGAAAGCGTTTTTTTGCTCCTGTCACCACCTTCTGGGCTTTAGGGAGCTTTATCTATTACATGGAACTTCATGCATTCCACCTTATTTTGATGATAAAGTCTTATATGTGTGGATACAGGTGTGTCTAATTGATTCTTTACAGATGCTGTGTGTTCTAAGATTCTGTGCCTCACTTGACGATCTGTTTTGCCTACATAAATTAATTTGCATTCGCAAATCATAATGTAGACAACAAAGGTGGATTGACAATTGAAAAATGATCTCATGTGGTATTTTTCCCCAGATTTAGGATTAGTAAAATCCTTTTCTGGCTGTATAAACTTACAAGCTTTGCAATGTCCACACTGATATAGGCATTTTATTGGTTCAAATGTTGTTAATCCAGACTTAGGCCAGGCAAAGTAGCTGTGTGTCAATGTTTCTCCCAGACTTCTTCCTGGTCTATAGGTAATTGTTGCTCTCGCGAGAGGACTTTCCTCAAAACTGGGTCCTCAACTAATAGATACCAGTAATGTCATTATACAACCAAGCCCTTTATAATGTAAATTTGCTAGTTTTCAATCTTGTAAGGTGCTTTCGGGAAAGCACTGTGTATAGCTGATTGAATGCTCAATAACAAAATCTTCCATTATTTTCTTTTTTTTTTAAAAGGCTAATAATAATAATAATTATACAACAAACTTGTGGTTCAGTTTCCTTTGTATTTTTGTTGTATAATAGCTGAGATCTATCTTTTTCTAAGGCATTTTTATAGGCTAATTTCAAGGTTCTGTTCGGGTAACCCCGTTCTTTGAACCTTCACCTTAAAAGTTCTGCTTGCTCTTTGATTAATTCAAATGTATCACAATTTCTCCTAATTCAGATATATTGGCCTAATGGTATCCCTTTTCTCAATGGGTGTTGGCTGGACCTTTCTAGCAGTGTATTGGACGCTGTGCTTTTTCTAAATACTGTTATATGAAGGTTACCTAAATTGTCTTCTTTTTGAAAAATGACCTCAATTGTAATTTCCATTAACCTGAGTTGTTTGCTTAATTTGTTTAATAAACCTCCTAAATGAAGTAAGAGAAAATGAACACCGATCTATCCCCCTCTCTTTTAGCTATAGTTTCCAACTGCCTCTCTAGCATATCCTCCTGGATGTCCGCCCGTCAACTCAAACTCAACACGACCTTCTTCTTTCCTCCTCTCTCATCACCTCCTCCTATTTGGAACTCCTTGCCCTGCTCCATTAGACTATCTTCCTGCCTCAAAGCCTTAAAAAATTACGAAAAACACACCTGTTTAAAAAATCTTAACACCTTCAGCCTTAACATGTACAACTGAACATTCCACAGCTTAATAACACTTACACCCACAATCTACAGTACAACACACATCTCAACTTGACTGAACCAATTGCTTTCACACTGCCATCTTGCATTTGTCACCCTCTTGTATCACACCTAAACCCTTAGATTATAAGTTTGTGAGTTTTCAATCTTGTGTCAGTGCCTTGGAAACAAGCTCCACGTACATTTGATTTTATGCTCAAAAACAGGGCCCTCCATTCTTTACAAGGTGTTAAATTAGATTTTTGCTATGTACTTAGCCCCTGTACAGCGCTACGGAATATGTTAACGCGATATAAATAAAGATAATAATAATAATAATAATAATAATAATAACACCTCTTTGTGGTTGTAATTTTACAATGACCACAATTAATTTGGATAAAACTAAAACCAACTTTATTTCCAATTCTTTAAAAAATCCTTCGTCTAAAATCTGAGCTCCTTACTACTCAGCACCAGGACTTCACTTTATGCAAGGCTACAATATATATATAAACTTTATTATTTATTACTCTGCTTTGTCTTAATACTTTCTTATCTCTCCTGTGATATCCTTTTATTTCATTATTTTCTGGTAAACTATTTGTTATTACATTAGTTATTGCCCTTTGTTACTTTTTCTTACTTCTATTTTGTCTTATTACTGACTTACATTTCAGTTACATAAAGCATTTGTATTGTTTATTTTTCCATTCAGTTATTACTTAGGAGTTATGGGCGACATAAAAATATTGTTCCATTCTCTTGTACTAAAGAGGTTTAACCCTCTTATTGTGCTTTAATTAATTAGTGTTATTTAACGTGATTACAAAAATTAATAATATAATGTTTAAATAAACGTTTGTGTTTAACACCTCCGCCTTGTATCTGTGCTCTGTATGTACTACTCCTTTTGGATACCGATTTTTGAAATCTCTCTTTATTATCTCTTTATTTTCTTATATCTATTCTTACCTTGTGCACTTTCATTAAAGTGAATACATGCTAACCGATTCCTTTTGTCTCTAAATGTTTTTTACTTTCTTCATCACACTTTGTGTTATAAATAATGTATTTCTTATCCTTTATACACCCCTAATTGTTTGTTCTGATTTTACTCCTTCATAATTGCTCTTGTCCTTTAGATATAAAATATGCAAGCCTCTTATGTTTTCTCTATTACCTCGTGGGAGATTGTTAAAACTTCCACTACTTATACCATTTTTTGGGCTGGCTGGCCTCTAATGGGTTCTGTTACCTCATGGAACATTGCTGAAACCTCCACTACTTATACAAAGTACCTATGATGATCTGAATATCACTAATGATTCTGATTTACCTCATGGAAGTCTACTATTACTTCCATTACTAAATACCTTAATATAGACACAAATATATTGATCCATTTTCTTGTATTAAAGAGGTTTGACACTCTTATTGTGCTATAGTTGATTAGTGACATATAATGTCATTACAAAAATAATATTAATATAATAACACCTCCACCTTGTATCTGTGCTCCATATATATATATATATATATATATATATATATATATATATATATATATACTGTATATATATATACTCCTTCTGGATGACGATTTTTGAAAATGTCACTTTGTTTTCTCTTTATTTTCTTATTTCACATAATGCACTTTACTTTAAGTGAATGTATACTAACTGATTCCTTTTGACTCTTTGAATATTTATTATTTTCTTTGTCATACTTCATGTTATAAATAATGTTTTAACAATATATTTCTTATCCTTTATACCCCCATTATTGTTGTATCTGATTTAAATTTTACTCCATCATAGTTTAATTTCCTAAATTGTCCTTCTTGATTTTTACATCCAGAAATTCCAACACAACACGCAACTGGAAAACGTAAGAGACGTGCAGAGGAATTAAGGCCGACAGAGTCCGATGACAGTATGCACAGCCCTTGAAGAAGTCACGTGAACATGATGAAACCGGTCGGCTAGGAGGCGTCCGACTAGAGCACACAGACTGGGAGCTTTGAAAACAAGTGCTTGTATTGGTATTGTTGGAACATTTTATTAATATTACTGTATGATGAAAGCAGCAAGGCTCTCTAGATAAGGGTGGGCTATTAAAGCCTGTAGCTTTACAAGTACTGTGCTTTTTAACAATCACACCTTGTGATTATAAGATATCTATCCATTTTCTCCCATGTTCGCTTATATTTCAAAGTACTTGCCTAGTCATTCGTTTTTTAAAAATCACCAATTATTTTCAAAGCCCTTCACCATTAATGTTATCTTTTGATTTTATTTATATATAAGGTTAACCTATGTCACTTTCCCCTTCTCTCTCTCCCAGTGTATCTTTCCCCCTTTCCCCCTCAGTTTCTTTCCCCCCCACACTCCTGTGTCTCCCCCTTCTCCCTCCACATGTTTCTTCCCTCCTCCCCTATGTCTCTCCCCCCTGCCCTGTCTCTTTTGCCCCTCCTCCCTCCTCTGTGTTTCTTTCCACCCTCCTCCCTCCCCTGTGTCTCTTTCCCCATCCCCCCTTTCCCCCTCTCTTTCCCCCTCCCCCACTCTGTTACTTGCGCTGGCACCGCGCTTTGTCACACTTTACTCTAAACACTTTTTTTTCTGCTTTAGAAATGTGTCACTAGTTTATAAGTACCGTATATACTCGAGTATAAGCCGAGACCCCCCTTTTTACCACAAAATACTGGGTAAAATGAGTGACTTGAGTATAAGCCGAGGGGGAAAATCTGCTTCCCCCTGTGTCCCTCTTGTGCCATCTGTGTCCCCCTCTTGTGTGCCCTTTTCTTGTGTCACCCCTCTCTCTTCCCTGTGTCTCTTCTCCCCTCTCCCTCCCCTGTGTCTCTTCCCCCTCTCCCTTCCCTGTGTCTCTCCCCCCCCCCTCTCTTATCACCCTCATCAACCCCCCTCCTCATTCTCAACCTCCCTCCTCAACCCCCCTCCTCATCCTCAACCTCCCTCCTCAACCCCCTCCTCATCCTCACCTCCCCCATCCTCATCCTAAACCCCCCATCCTCATCCTAACCCCCCATCCTCATCCTAAAGCCCCCATCTTCATCCTAACCCCCCTATCCTCATCCTAAACCATCCATCCTCATCCTAAATCCCCCCATCCTCATCCTAAACCACCCATCCTCATCCTAAACCACCCATCCTCATCCTAAACCCCCTTCCTCAACCCCCCTCCTCATCCTCAACCTCCCTCCTCAACCTCCCTCCTCATCCTCAACATCCCCCCCTTCTTTAACCCCCCTCCGCAATCCCCCATCCTCAACTCCCCATCCTCAACCCCCCCATCCTCATCCTCAACCCCCCCATCCTTAACCCCCCTCCTCATACTAAATCCCCTCCTTAACCCCCTTCCTCAACCTCAACCCCCTTCCTGAACATCAACCCCCCTCCTCAACCCCCATCCTCATCCTCAACCCCCCATCCTCAATCCCCCCTCCTCAACCCCCATCCTCATCCTCAACCCCCCCATCCTCAACCCCCCTCCTCATTCTAAACCCCCTCCTCAACCCTCCTCCTCAACCTCAATCCCTTCTCCTCAACCACCCCATCCTCAACCTCAACCTCCCCCATCCTCAACCTCAACCCGCCCATCCTCAACCTCAACCCCCATCCTCATCCTAATACCCCCCCATCCTCATCCTCATCCTAAAACCCCCTGCCAATGCTAATGACGTGGCACGCATGTGACGTCACGTCATTAGCATATGCCGGGTCCCAACGCAGGAAGGAGCGGAGGAGCAGCTGTTGATGGAGGTAAGTGAGGGGTAAGGGAGAGGGGGAGGTATTTAGAGGGGTAAAGTGAGGAGGGGAGATGATGAGGGGGAGGGAAAGAGACATGGGGGGGTTAGAGAGACATACGGGGGGGTTAGAGAGACATGGGGGGGTTAGAGAGACACAGGGGGAGAGTGACTCGAGTATAAGCCGAGGGGGCCCTTTTCAGCCTTAAAAAAAGGGCTGAAAAACTCGGCTTATACTCGAGTATATACGGTACATCTTATTCCCTTTACATCACTTTTTTAGTATATAGAACACTTTATTGTTCCAGATTAGTGATGTCACAAACATCAAATTTTCGGTTCGCGAATCGCGGACGCGAATTCCATCAAATGTTTGCGAACGGACGAACATCGGCGAACCGCCCTAGACTTCAATGGGCAGGTGAATTTCAAAATCCGCAGGGACTCTTTCTGGCCACAATAGTGATGGTAATGTTGTTTCAACGGGACTAACACCTGGACTATGGCATGCCGGAGGGGGGTCCATGGCAAAACTCCCACGGAAAATTACATAGTTGATGCAGAGTCTGGTTTTAAGCCATAAAGGGCATAAATCACCTAACATTCCTAAATTGTTTGGAATAACATGCTTTAAAACATCAGGTATGATGATGTATCGATTAGGTAGTGTAAGGGTTACACCCGCTTCACAGTAACAAACCAATATCCCCGTTTAATTCTCCACAAAAAAACGCAAACAGTCCCTTTGCACAACCGCAAACTCTCCATTTGCACAAGGTTGGATACCAAACTAGCCATGTCCTGTTCCTTGTCCTCACTGATGTCATTGAAGGTCTCTTCCTCCACCCAGCCACCAAGGGTCCCCGAAAGGGGACAACAAGCCCCCTGGGACGCCTGCTGTGTTTGGTCTTCCACCTCCTCAAAGCCACCTTCCTCCTCTGACTCCTCTTCTTCAGACTCCCAGAGTCTGGGGGCTTCCACTGCCCAGCATGGAAGATTATACACAGGTCAGAGTCTGGGGGCTTCCACTGCCCAGCATGGAATATTATACACAGGTCAGAGTCTGGGGGCTTCCACTGCCCAACATGGAATATTATACACAGGTCAGAGTCTGGGGGCTTCCACTGCACATCATGGAATATTATACACAGGTCAGAGTCTGGGGGCTTCCACTGCCCAGCATGGAATATTATACACAGGTCAGAGTCTGGGGGCTTCCACTGCACAGCATGGAATATTATACACAGGTCAGAGTCTCGGGGCTTCCACTTCACAGCATGGTATATTATACACAGGTCAGAGTCTGGGGGCTTCCACTGCACAGCATGGAAGATTATACGCGTTGCCTCTGTCTGCGTTATTATAAGGTGTGTACTGTTAAGTAGTACTATTCCTATCAGTTTAATACCTGTTACGTTACCTATCAGGGGACGTGTATATGGCATGGATTTTTGGAACAGGGAGATGGAAAAAGATGCTTGGTTGGACCTCCTACTTCGAATTTGGGGCACTGCACGTGCAATCTAAGGTGCCACCAGATAGGAGTGGTGTATTAAGTTGTACTATTCATTCCTATCATTTTAATACCTGTTCCGTCACCTATCTTTCCTCCCAATAGCACATTCTATATGTCATCAACCGGCCTGTGTGTATTTAGAGAACCACACTTTAAGGCCCTTAACCTGGGACAAGGTGGCTTGGCTATCAGAATTGCCTCAGAGCCTTAAAAACTCGCCAAACCCAGTAATCAGACACTCACTATTATACTGGAAATGGGCCAAGAAACACACAGGTTTGTTCCCTGGATCCACCCAAATGACCCCAATTCTTGACCTCCCTCAGGCCCCGAAACACATGAGCACAACATCACAACACTGGTGGAGGTCAAGGAAACTAGATAGACTGGGAGACTTGTTAGTGAAGGGCCAGATGCTCACCTATGAGGAACTGAGGGACAAGCATGAGCTACCGCTGTCAGAACATTACAATTACTGTAGGCTGAGGCATTTCACACACTCCCTTACCCAGAAACAGGGGACACCGGTCTTAAATTGGTTCTCCAAAATTTGTAAAGATAAACCTCTATCAAGGGGGATCATTGGGTCGCTTTACAAATATAAAACATTTGTTACTGGTTGAAGCGACACTGGGGGAAGGACCGGAGTGGGGGAGCCCTGGAGACCCTTCAGAAGCAACCGGCGGCAAAATTATCCCAGGAAAGGAGAGGTCGCTTACTGAAGCCTGCCCTAGGGTAACCCAAGGGTGATTGCCCAGGTTAGATATTGTAATTAATAAGCTAATACTGCTGGAGGGATGATAGCTAATAGGACTTTGGTGTTTCCTGCAGATATACTCTTTACTATTGTCTGTTTTACAATGTTTTAGGTATCTCTTAAATTGCAATCACGGTAAAAAATAAGAAAAATTATTAACCTAAAAAGTAAAAATAAGAAGGAATAGCTAGCTAACTTTCACAAAATGTCTCTATTGTAAATATGTATTTTTGCACAAATGTTATGCAAGACTGTTCAAAAATGCTTTATTTTTCATTACATGCTGTACGCCTTCTAAAATAAAATAATTTAAATGCAAAAACTAGGTATTGTTGCAGCGACCAGAAAAATGGATGTTAGTTTGCCAGGCAGAAAGTGCCCTAAAACATTGCGTCTTGAACCCTAGTTGGTGGTGGATAAGTCACGCAAGTCATCCGGCATTCAGGGATAAAATACAGCAGTGTATGGAACATTATTAGCTCAAGGCAGCTCATCTATCAGGCCTTTTTTAATCGAATGTATCGCCCACTATCAGTCCCTTCGGTATCCATCCCTCATTCATCTTAATAAAGGTGAGGTAATCTAGACTTTTTTGACCTAGGCGACTTCTCTTATCAGTGACAAAACCTCCTGCTGCACTGAAGGTCCTTTCTAACAGGACACTTGAAGCGGGGCAGGACAGAAGTTCTATGGCAAATTGGGATAGCTCAGGCCACAGGGCAAACGTGCACACCCAGTAGTCAAGGGGTTCATCGCTCCTCATAGTGTCGATATCTGTAGTTATGGCGAGGTAGTCTGTTACCTGACGGTCGAGTCGTTCTCTGAGGGTGGACCCCGAATGGCTGTGGAGATGCATAGGACTTAAAAAGCTCTGCATGTCCTCCATCAACAACACGTCTGTAAAGTGTCCTCTCCTTGCCGGCGTGGTCGTGGGAGGAGGAGGATTATGTTCCCCTCTTCCGCTGTTAGATTGTCTTTGTGCTGTGACATCACCCTTAAACGCTGTGTAAAGCATACTTTTTAATTTATTTTGGTAGTGCTGCATCCTTTCCGACTTGTGGTAATTCGGTAACATTTCAGCCACTTTCTGCTTATACCGGGGATCTAGTAGCGTGAACACCCAGTACAGGTCCTTCTCCTTCATCCTTTTTATATGAGAGTCCCTCAACAGGCACGACAGCATGAAAGACCCCATTTGCACAAGGTTGGATGCCGAGCTAGTCATGTCCCGTTCCTCGTCCTCAGTGATCTCACTGAAGGTATGTTCTTCCCCCCCAGCCACGTACAACACCACTGGTACCAGATAGGTGACAAGGAGCACCCTGGGATGCCTTTTGTGGTTGGTCTTCCTCCTCCTCCTCAAAGCCACATTCCTCCTCTGACTCCTCTTCCTCACAATCCTCTTCCAGCGTTGCCGCAGGTCCAGTAAGCGATGCGGAAAAGGCTGTTTCTGGCGGTGATGGTGACCACAACTCTTCCTATTCCTCTTCAAGCTCATCTACGGCCTGATCCAGCACTCTTCGCAGGGCATGCTCCAGGAAGAAAACAAATGGTATGATGTCGCTGATGGTGCCCTGGGTGCGACTGACCAGGTTTTTTCACCCCCTCAAAAGCACAGGCATTGCGTATGAGCATCCAGTAACGTCGCAAAAAAATCCCCAGCTCCGCAGAGGCTGTCCTAGCACCCCGGTCACACAAATACTCGTTAACGGCGTTTTCTTGTTGGAGCAGGTGGTCGAACATTAGGAGTGTTGAATTCCAATGTGTCGGCATGTCTAAAATCAAGCGCCTCGCTGGCATGTTGTTTCGCCGCTGGATATCTGTAAAGTGCGCCATGGCCATGTAGGAACGCCTGAAATGGGCGCACCCCTTCCTGGCCTGCTTCAGGACGTCCTGTAAGCCTGGGTGCTTATGCACAAAGCGTTGTACAATCAGATTACACACATGTGCCATGCACGGCACATGTGTCAACTTGCCCAAATTCAATGCCGCCAACACATTTCTTCCGTTGTCACAAACCACTTTGCCGATCTCCAGTTGGTGCGGAGTCAGCCACTAATCCACCTGTGCGTTCAGGGTGGACAGGAGTGCTGGTCCGGTGTGACTCTCTGCTTTCAGGGAAGTCAACCCCAAGACGGTGTGACACTGCCTTATCCGGGATGTGAAATAGTACCTGTGGAGCTGGGGGGGTGCCGTTGATGTGGAGCAAGACATAGCAGCAGCAGAAGAGGACTCAGCCGAGGAGGTTATGGAAGAGGATGGAGTAGGAGGAGTAGAGGAGGTGGCAGCAGGCCTGCCTGCAACTCGTGGCGGTGTCACCAACCCCTCAGAGCCACGTATTCCATGCTTGGCAGCCGTCACCAGGTTTACCCAATGCACAGTGTAGGTGATATACCTGCCCTGACCATGCTTTGCAGACCAGGTATCCGTGGTCAGATGGACCCTTGCCCCAATACTGTGTGCCAGAGATGCCATTACTTCCTTTTGCATAATCGAGTACAGGTTGGGGATTGCCTTTTGTGCAAAGAAATTTCGGCCGGGTACCTTCCACTGCGGTGTCCCAATAGCTACAAATTTTTTGAACGCCTTAGACTCCACCAGCTTGTATGGTAAAAGCTGTCGGGCTAAGAGTTCAGACAAGCCAGCTGTCAGTTGCTGGGCAAGGGGGTGACTTTGTGACATTGGCTTCTTACGCTCAAACATGTCCTTGACAGACACCTGACTGTGGGCAGATGAGCAGGGACTGCTCAGGGCGAGACACGGAGTGGCGGATGGTTGAGAGGGGGCAAGCAGGGCAGCAGTGGTTGACGTGGCTGAAGATGCTGGACCAGGAGGAGGATGGCGGCTTTGACTTTGTGTGCTGCTTGTACTGATGTGTTGATCCCATAGGCGTTTGTGATGTGACATCATGTGCCTTCACAAGGAAGTTGTACCTAGGTGGGTGTTGGACTTCCCACGACTCAGTTTCTTTTCACACACGTTGCAAATGGCATCACTGTTGTCACAGGCAGACACACAAAAAAATTGCCACACTGCTGAGCTCTGCAATGACGGCATTCTGGTGGTGGCAAAAGCATGCGTTCACTGGCGTGCTGTCTGGCTGACCCCGGGTTCCGATGCATGCTGTCTGACTGTGTCACTAGCTACTTTCGACGACCTCCCGCTGCTTCCAACTCGTCTCCTCCTCCTCTCGGTCTCCCCATCTGAACTTTCCTCCTGCTCTTCTTCTCTAATAGCGGGCACCCATGTGACATCCACGGACGCATCATCATTATCAACTGCTTCACTTGTATCTGACAACTCAACAAAGGAAGCAGTACCGGGTACAACATCATCATCATCATCAACAGACCGTACGTCCATGTGTGTAATGCTGCCTGACTGGGACATATCCCTGTTATCTACTTCCTCTGGCACTAATGTTTGTGCATCACTCATTTCTTCCAACGGATCTGTAAATAACTCTGCTGACGGATCAAGTGAAGCGGCTGTGGTGCTAGTGTTGGTGGTGGCGGCAGGCGGGCGAGTGGTAACTGGAGAGGTGCCCGAAGCTAAGCTGGAGGAGCATGGTGCGTCTAGGTTCCGAGCGGAAGCTGTAGAAGATTGGGTGTCCTGTTTTAGCCAGTCAACCATGTCCTCAGAACTGTTGAAGTTCAGGGTACGTTGACTCTGGAAACTGGTCATTATTTAAGGGCCAAAGGGAATCACAGCACCACACAGCACCTTCACAAAGAAGTTGTACCTAGGTGGGTGTTGGACTTCCCACGACTCAGTTTCTTTTCACACACGTTGCAAATGGCATCACTGTTGTCACAGGCAGACACACAAAAAAATTGCCACACTGCTGAGCTCTGCAATGACGGCATTCTGGTGGTGGCAAAAGCATGCGTTCACTGGCGTGCTGTCTGGCTGACCCCGGGTTCCGATGCATGCTGTCTGACTGTGTCACTAGCTACTTTCGACGACCTCCCGCTGCTTCCAACTCGTCTCCTCCTCCTCTCGGTCTCCCCATCTGAACTTTCCTCCTGCTCTTCTTCTCTAATAGCGGGCACCCATGTGACATCCACGGACGCATCATCATTATCAACTGCTTCACTTGTATCTGACAACTCAACAAAGGAAGCAGTACCGGGTACAACATCATCATCATCATCAACAGACCGTACGTCCATGTGTGTAATGCTGCCTGACTGGGACATATCCCTGTTATCTACTTCCTCTGGCACTAATGTTTGTGCATCACTCATTTCTTCCAACGGATCTGTAAATAACTCTGCTGACGGATCAAGTGAAGCGGCTGTGGTGCTAGTGTTGGTGGTGGCGGCAGGCGGGCGAGTGGTAACTGGAGAGGTGCCCGAAGCTAAGCTGGAGGAGCATGGTGCGTCTAGGTTCCGAGCGGAAGCTGTAGAAGATTGGGTGTCCTGTTTTAGCCAGTCAACCATGTCCTCAGAACTGTTGAAGTTCAGGGTACGTTGACTCTGGAAACTGGTCACTATTTAAGGGCCAAAGGGAATCACAGCACCACAACCACGACGGCCCCTGCGGGGTGGCCTGCCTCTGCCTGTCATTTTTTTAAGATTAGTGGTACTATGCGTTCAAGCTACTGTGACTCCAGATATGCATGTCACTGCGCACTGGCAAAAGTTGGCAGACTAGATGCAATAGGCCTCACACACAGGCCTGTAGGCAGGCTACTGATATTCAATCGATTACAGTAAAAAAAGGGTTGTTTTCTTTCACTGCACACTACGGTTGTGCTAGATATGAGTGTCACTGTGCACTGGCAAAAGTTGCCAGACTAGATGCAATAGGCCTCACACACACGCCTTTAGGCAGGCTACTGATATTCAATCGATTACAGTAAAAAAAGGGTTGTTTTATTTCACTGCACACTACGGTTGTGCTAGATATGAGTGTCACTGTGCACTGGCAAAAGTTGGCAGACTAGATGCAATAGGCCTCACACACACGCCTTTAGGCAGGCTGCTGATATTCAATCGATTACAGTAAAAAAACGGTTGTTTTCTTTCACTGCACACTACGGTTGCACTAGATATGAGTGTCACTGTGCACTGGCAAAAGTTGGCAGACTAGATGCAATAGGCCTCACACACACGCCTTAAGGCAGGCTACTGATATTCAATCGATTACAGTAAAAAAAGGGTTGTTTTATTTCACTGCACACTACGGTTGTGCTGGATATGAGTGTCACTGTGCACTGGCAAAAGTTGGCAGACTAGATGCAATAGGCCTCACACACACGCCTTAAGGCAGGCTACTGATATTCAATCGATTACAGTAAAAAAAGGGTTGTTTTATTTCACTGCACACTACGGTTGTTCTGGATATGAGTGTCACTGTGCACTGGCAAAAGTTGGCAGACTAGATGCAATAGGCCTCACACACACGCCTGTAGGCATGCTACTGATATTCAATCGATTACAGTAAAAAAAGGGTTGTTTTATTTCACTGCACACTACGGTTGTGCTAGATATGAGTGTCACTGTGCACTGGCAAAAGTTGGCAGACTAGATGCAATAGGCCTCACACACACGCCTTTAGGCAGGCTACTGATATTCAATCGATTACAGTAAAAAAAGGGTTGTTTTATTTCACTGCACACTACGGTTGCACTAGATATGAGTGTCACTGCGCACTTGGAAAAGTTGGCAGACTAGATGCAATAGGCCTCACAAATACGCCGGTAGGCAGGCTACTGATATTCAATCGATTACAGTAAAAAAAGGGTTGTTTTATTTCACTGCACACTACGGTTGCACTAGATATGAGTGTCACTGCGCACTGGCAAAAGTTGGCAGACTAGATGCAATAGGCCTCACACACACTCCTTTAGGCAGGCTACTGATATTCAATCGATTACAGTAAAAAAAGGGTTGTTTTATTTCACTGCACACTACGGTTGCACTAGATGTGAGTGTCACTGCGCACTGGCAAAAGTTGGCAGACTAGATGCAATAGGCCTCACAAACACGCCTGTAGGCAGGCTACTGATATTCAATCAATTACAGTAAAAAAAGGGTTGTTTTATTTCACTGCACACTACGGTTGCACTAGATATGAATGTCACTGCGCACTGGCAAAAGTTGGCAGACTAGATGCAATAGGCCTCACACACACGCCTTTAGGCAGGCTACTGATATTCAATCGATTACAGTAAAAAAAGGGTTGTTTTATTTCACTGCACACTACGGTTGCACTAGATATGAGTGTCACTGCGCACTGGCAGAAGTTGGCAGACTAGATGCAATAGGCCTCAAACACACGCCTTTAGGCAGGCTACTGATATTCAATCGATGACAGTAAAAAAAGGGTTGTTTTATTTCACTGCACACTACGGTTGCACTATATATGAGTGTCACTGTGCACTGGCAAAAGTTGGCAGACTAGATGCAATAGGCCTCACACACACGCCTTTAGGCAGGCTACTGATATTCAATCGATTACAGTAAAAAAAGGGTTGTTTTATTTCACTGCACACTACGGTTGTGCTAGATATGAGTGTCACTGTGCACTGGCAAAATTTGGCAGACTAGATGCAATAGGCCTCACACACACGCCTTTAGGCAGGCTACTGATATTCAATCGATTACAGTAAAAAAAGGGTTGTTTTATTTCACTGCACACTACGGTTGCACTAGATATGAGTGTCACTGCGCACTTGGAAAAGTTGGCAGACTAGATGCAATAGGCCTCACAAACACGCCTGTAGGCAGGCTACTGATATTCAATCGATTACAGTAAAAAAAGGGTTGTTTTATTTCACTGCACACTACGGTTGCACTAGATATGAGTGTCACTGCGCACTGGCAAAAGTTGGCAGACTAGATGCAATAGGCCTCACACACACTCCTTTAGGCAGGCTACTGATATTCAATCGATGACAGTAAAAAAAGGGTTGTTTTATTTCACTGCACACTACGGTTGCACTATATATGAGTGTCACTGTGCACTGGCAAAAGTTGGCAGACTAGATGCAATAGGCCTCACACACACGCCTTTAGGCAGGCTACTGATAGTCAATCGATGACAGTAAAAAAAGGGTTGTTTTATTTCACTGCACACTACGGTGGCACTAGATATGAGTGTCACTGTGCACTGGCAAAAGTCGGCAGACTAGATGCAATAGGCCTCACACACACGCCTTTAGGCAGGCTACTGATATTCAATCGATTACAGTAAAAAAAGGGTTGTTTTATTTCACTGCACACTATGGTGGCACTAGATATGAGTGTTACTGTGCACTGGCAAAAGTTGGCAGACTAGATGCAATAGGCCTCACACACACGCCTTTAGGCAGGCTACTGATATTCAATCGATTACAGTAAAAAAAGGGTTGTTTTATTTCACTGCACACTACGGTTGCACTAGATATGAGTGTCACTGCGCACTGGCAAAAGTTGGCAGACTAGATGCAATAGGCCTCAAACACACGCCTTTAGGCAGGCTACTGATATTCAATCGATGACAGTAAAAAAAGGGTTGTTTTATTTCACTGCACACTACGGTGGCACTAGATATGAGTGTCACTGTGCACTGGCAAAAGTTGGCAGACTAGATGCAATACGCCTCACACACACGCCTTTAGGCAGGCTACTGATATTCAATCGATTACAGTAAAAAAAGGGTTGTTTTATTTCACTGCACACTATGGTGTCACTAGATATGAGTGTTACTGTGCACTGGCAAAAGTTGGCAGACTAGATGCAATAGGCCTCACACACACGCCTGTAGGCATGCTACTGATATTCAATCGATTACAGTAAAAAAAGGGTTGTTTTATTTCACTGCACACTACGGTTGCACTAGATATGAGTGTCACTGCGCACTGGCAAAAGTTGGCAGACTAGATGCAATAGGCCTCACACACACGCCTTTAGGCAGGCTACTGATATTCAATCGATTACAGTAAAAAAAGGGTTGTTTTATTTCACTGCACACTACGGTTGCACTAGATATGAGTGTCACTGTGCACTGGCAAAAGTTGGCAGACTAGATGCAATAGGCCTCACACACACGCCTGTAGGCATGCTACTGATATTCAATCGATTACAGTAAAAAAAGGGTTGTTTTATTTCACTGCACACTACGGTTGCACTAGATATGAGTGTCACTGCGCACTGGCAAAAGTTGGCAGACTAGATGCAATAGGCCTCACACACACGCCTTTAGGCAGGCTACTGATATTCAATCGATTACAGTAAAAAAAGGGTTGTTTTATTTCACTGCACACTACGGGTGCACTAGATATGAGTGTCACTGCGCACTGGCAAAAGTTGGCAGACTAGATGCAATAGGCCTCACACACACGCCTGTAGGCATGCTACTGATATTCAATCGATTACAGTAAAAAAAGGGTTGTTTTATTTCACTGCACACTACGGTTGCACTAGATATGAGTGTCACTGCGCACTGGCAAAAGTTGGCAGACTAGATGCAATAGGCCTCACATACACGCCTTTAGGCAGGCTACTGATATTCAATCGATTACAGTAAAAAAAGGGTTGTTTTATTTCACTGCACACTACGGGTGCACTAGATATGAGTGTCACTGCGCACTGGCAAAAGTTGGCAGACTAGATGCAATAGGCCTCACACTCACGCCTTTAAGCAGGATACTGATATTCAATCGATTACAGTAAAAAAAGGGTTGTTTTATTTCACTGCACACTACGGTTGCACTAGATATGAGTGTCACTGCGCACTGGCAAAAGTTGGCAGACTAGATGCAATAGGCCTCACACACACGCTAGCAGGCTGGCATATGCAATTAGATTACACAGAAAAAAGTAATAAGATAAAATAAAAAGGGCTTTTTGGGTTGCTGTCCTTGCAGCAGATATCAAAGGAGTCCTTCAGGTGTGTAGTTAATGCTAGATACACAGCCTGGCTATCTATTTCCCTATTAAATCAGCAGAAAAAAATAATAAAATAAAATAAATGATGTTCTAGCTCTAAAAAGGGCTTTTGGGGTTTCTGTCCTTGCAGCAGATATCAAAGGAGTCCTTCAGGTGTGTAGTTAAAGCTAAATACACAGCCTGGCTATCTATTTCCCTATTAAATCAGCAGAAAAAAATAATAAAATAAAATAAATGATGTTCTAGCCCTAAAAAGGGCTTTTTGGGTTGCTGTCCTTGCAGCAGATATCAAAGGAGTCCTTCAGGTGTGTAGTTAAAGCTAAATACACAGCCTGGCTATCTATTTCCCTATTAAATCAAGAGCAGGTAGAATATATCTCCTCTCTTCATGAATGCAGCTACAGAATGATTCTAAAATGGAGGCTGTCATACAGATGGAAGGCTCTGGAAGGGAGTGTATGCTGCTGATTGGCTGGAATGTGTCTGCTGACTGTAAGGTGCAGGGTCAAAGTTCCCTCAATGATAAAGAATAGGGGGCGGACCGAAAAGCGCATATGTTCGCCGTTCGTTGCGAACGCGAACATGCGAAAATCACCGCAAATAGTTCTCCGGCGAACTGTTCGGGACATCACTATTCCAGATCTATTTAAGAATATATTTACTTAATTTTTTAGTTAGGAAGAGCTTATTATATGGTATTTATCCAATAGTTTATACTATTCCAGACTAAGTGCTTTTTGTTCCACTTACATAGGTTTATGTTTTATATAACTTTAAGTCACTCAAATACGGTGATTTTCCATATTTAATGAGAAATAATAAAAGCTGAATCATTCCCTAAAATAAAATAGGATTTGTAAAATTAGAGTGTGAAGCACTCAACCATGTTGTTTTAGTTAACAAAGTTAATTAAGCACTTTTTAAATAATATATATATATATACATATATATATTTTTTTATTATTTTATATATATATATATATATATATATATATATATATTTATATGTATATATAGATTAAAAATGAATATTGCAATTGCAGTATATTATGATACCTTTTGTATTGGACAAACGACTTATTTATAATGACGAGCTTTCAAGAGGTTCAACCTCTCTTTGTCAAGTCTGAAGCAATAATAACATGAGATGGACCCCCCAGTTTGAATAAAAACAGTGATGCAGATAGAGATGGAGACAGCATCTGAAATCATCATACATATTGGGGAATAAACACAACATCGTAAAGGAAACATATATACACATACTATATACACATATTACATAGTTACATAGTTACATAGGGCCTCATTCTATTAGCGGCCGCAGCCGTTGCGGGGCCGCAAGGACCGGCCGCAAGCTATTCGGCTATTCTATTCCCTTCCGGCCGGGGGCTCCGGCAGGCTTGCGGCCTGCGCCTTGCTATCCCTTGCGGCCACTCGCGCCGGAGGAAAGCCTTTGATCTAAAACGTCCGCAAGAGTTTCGGCCGCAAGAAAGCCCCGGTTGCTATTCAATTGCTACGGGAAACCTCTCTGCAAGGCTAAAAGCGAGCCGCAGCTTACTTGCAGGAAAGAGGTCCCGCTAGCACCAATTAAGCACGCAATATAGCCCAAATAAAGCCATCCTGCACTTTGAGAAGACTATAAAGTGATTGTAGGTGTTAGCAAAAATAGCAAAACATTCCCCTACACTCAAATCCGTAATTTTTGTATTTTCAAATTCTTGTCAAATATACGTGAACAAAGACCCGAGGGCTTGGAGCTAACTTACAAGTCGTAGCATCGAAAAGCCATTCTGTGCTTTTATTAAAAGTGAAAGTGATGTTTGGTTTCAGAATTAATAGCTCAACATTCCCCTACTCTCAAATGCGCAAATAAAGATATTTAACTTCATCTATCATGCAAGCCCGCACGGGTTTGAATAACGAGCTACGGGCTTGGAGGGCAATCATCCGCAAAACCCGTACGTGTTTCACTAAGAAGCTACGGCCAAGTCTCAAGCCCGTAATTCTGAAATCAAACCTGAAATCAATTAACCAATAGGAAGATGACAATCAAGGGCACAAATAGTTTAAAAGGGAGTGAAATTCGTAAATCTGTGACTGTGTTGTATGCTGTGCAAGTGGACACACAGGTCTTGGAGTTGGAGGTTTTGTGAGAGCAAGAGAGAGAGAGGAGGAGAGATGGAGGGAGAAGGCAGCGAAGGGAGAGGTCAGGGAGAGCAGGGCCCCCAGCCACAGGCTGGCCAGCAAGCTGCTGCTGCTGCTGCACGCAAAAGGGCAGCAAATTTCACCAGCCAGGAGATCGAAACACTGGTTAGAGGAGTGCAAGCCCGACACTCCATCCTAACCGGTGGGAGTGAAGTGAGGCCCAGGCAGAGGACAGATACCTGGAAGGAGATCGCGGCTGAGGTCTCCTCGCTGGGGTATGCCAATCGTCCCTGGCAGTCTGTCCAGCACCGGTTTCAAGACTGCCGTATTGCTGTGAAAACGAAGATGGCCAATGAGGCCAAAGCAGCACGTGGAACCGGTGGTGGGCCGCCAGAAACGTTCACATACCCCGGTTGGGAGGCCACAGTGCGCGACATGATCCGGCCAGCGTCAGTCGTGGGCCTCCCTAGCCTGGTGGACTCCGGTCAGTCTGAAACCCTGCAATGTGAGTACCATGTACACCTTAACACCCTCATATGTACGCACATGTACCCCACACAGATAGATAACTGACGTTGAATTGCACTGTAAGATATCTGGTTGTGACTACAGATATATGAGGCTGCAAAAATCATGTAAATCCAGTGTAAAGAAATATACTTGTCAGAATTGTTAGCAATGAAATATATGTCCAATACCTCCTCCCACAACTGATTATGATACCGTTTTGCAAATCTATTGATGTTACTGTTATGTTTGCTGTTGGTTCCCAGTGCATATAAAGCATACATGACAACTCCATTGCAATTGTTTGTTTATTGTCATGAGTTCCCCTGTCACACTCTACTCCATGTTAAACTGGCCCATCCCTAGCTGTTTGGCTTAACCCTCCTACTGCTTAGAATTCATGTAAATTTTGATTATAGGTATAGCGGATGTATCCTGTTTTATGTGGGCATTTCAGTATGTGCTGGAAGAGTGCTGCCGCCGACTCTAGGGATGCGGCTGCGCTTGCGTCCCCATGTAGCCGTCAAAAATAGTTGGTACACCCAAAGCCCCTAACCCCCTAAACCCCACTTTCTAACTCTAACCCATCCCCCCTAACTGTAGCCAGAACCTGAAACCCATAACCACTTACCTGGCCTGCTGGGCTGGTGTAGCTAGAGTCGTTGGTGGGGCACTTCCAGAGATGCGCACATACAACAGGATAGGTCCGGTCTAGCTGGTACATCCCCATGAGAGTACATGTATGGATGTGCACACTGCAGCATATGCGGATACAGACTGGGATGGACTGCAAGTTTGTGTCGTGTAACAGCATAATCTGGACCATGTTACATTAACATGTTAACTCACATTGCTGAGGATTGGTCACAGATTGGTCTGTCTCACACACTGGCCAACAGATTCAGATGAGCACGTGTCCTAATTAACTGCAGTTGGCACACCGCACCAGCATTACATATAGTCATATGAGCTATGGGCCCTTTCCTGTTATCTGACCGTGACTGCTGGTAGCAGCAGTGAGCAGCCTCTACATGTCACAGCATTTTCCTGGAGATTATATAATCATGCATATTTAGTGGGTTATGGTGTTGTTAAGGTAAGGGGTTCGGATAAGTGTGAAGGCTAGTGCTTTTGGGCTTCTGTGTAAGTTGAAAATGATGTATATAACAGCGGCAGCGCCATCTATCAGCCCCTTGGTCCAACTGCTGTTGCCAGCAGTCGGTGTCACATAACAGGAAAGATCCCAGCCAGGATCCACAATACTAATGATGCAGATCAATTTTGATTGGCGTCAAACATTCACAGCCAATTACAAGTCATTTTGATCTCAGAGATATGGAAACAACAATACTCAAATCAAAATCTTGTCTCATTTCAGTACCATCCAGGCGTCCCCTGCCTCCGCAGGTTCCTGCACCTTCTGAAGATGCAGGACCACCTGAGTCAACTTCACCTGTAGCAGGGCCCTCGTATCAAAGTCCGCCTGGGCCATCTACAAGGTGCCAGCAATTCCCTCCAGCCAGGATAATGGCACCGCCTGGCTCCCAGCCAATGTGGGCTGGCCAAATGTGGGGCCACCCAATGTGGTCCCATTCCGGTTGGGCCCCCAATATGGATTCCCAATCAATGCTGCCCTGGAGCATGGGCCCCCGGCAGGGCATGTGGCCCCCGCAGGACCAGCAGGCCACTGTGGCCACTACTGCCCAACAGGCCCCGCAGGCCCAGACAGCCACTGTGGCCACTCCGGCCCAACAGGCCCCGCAGGCCCAGACAGCCACTGTGGCCACTCCGGCCCAACAGGCCCCGCAGGCCCAGACAGCCACTGTGGCCACTCCGGCCCAACAGGTCCCGCAGGCCCAGACAACCACTGTGGCCACTCCGGCCCAACAGGCCCCGCAGGCCCAGACAGCCACTGTGGCCACTCCGGCCCAACAGGCCCCGCAGGCCCAGACAGCCACTGTGGCCACTCCGGCCCAACAGGCCCCGCAGGCCCAGACAGCCACTGTGGCCACTCCGGACCAACAGCCCCGCAGGATCAGCAGGCCCAGCCAGCCACTCCGGCCCCGCAGGCCCAGCAGGCGTCTCCCAGGCAGGACACACCAGTCAGCAGTGCCTCCACCCAGAGGACACAGTGGTCTGGGTTGCTGCCAGTTAGTCCTGCGCTGTCAGCGGCCCAGTGCCAGGATTTCCTGGCTCATCTCCAGCATGAGCGTGAGCAAAATCAACAGTTCATGCTGGAGATGAGACGCCACGATGCCAGGAAGCTCGAGGAGAGGAGACGCAACAACGACCGGAACTTCCAGGAGAGGAGACGCCAGAATGACAGAGTGTTTGCTGAAATGACACGTCAAAATGAGCGGATGTTCCAGGAGGTGAGGCGTCATAATCTGTTAATGGAGGAGTACGCCCGAAGGCCTGAAATGGCCCGAGAAGGCCAGCACCAAGACCGGGCTACCCCTTCCAACTCACCACCTTCCACATCCCAGACCCTGTCCCCAGCATCCAGGCCGGGAGACCCTCAAAACATTAGAAGAGGTCGGGCCGGCCTAGGGGAACATCTTAAAAAGGCCAGGAGAGCCAAGAAACACACAAGCGGAAGCGGAAATAGGTGAGAACATGTTCATGTTGCATATAGAAGCAATTGATGTCCAAGATCTATTGACGTTGAGGTGTTGCAGTCAATGCGTATATTGTTCTAATTGATGTCTTGTTCTTATCTCTTTAGATTCCAATCGACGGAATTTATGCCTCCAGTTTTCTTTTTTTTTTCTATCATTTGCAACCAACGTTATTGGATTAGTACATACATCTTCCTTCAATATACCAGACCTGTGTTAATGTAGGGTTGGGGTAACAGCCACTAGTGCAGCTGAGGGTGGAGGTAATATTCATGAGTTTGATTACAGTAACGGTGATGCATGATATTCATGTTCGTGACACATGGATAGATTAATTCAGGGGAAATATCAAAAGTGAGTCCACCCCTAAGTGAAATTGGCGATTATTTTGTGTGGCCACCATTATTTTCCTGCACTGACTTAACCCTCATGGGGATGGAGTTCCCCAGAGTTTCACAGGTTGCCACTGGAGTCCTCTTCCACTCCTTCATGATGATATCATGGAGCTGGTGGATGTTAGAGACCTTGCACTCCCTGTAACGGAGTTGGAACACGCAGTCCAATATCTCCGCTGGTATACGGTACAATATCCAAGAAGCACTACAGTCTCACCATTCCCAACCTCCAATATTTGCGCACACTCAATTGGGAGTCAAATGAATACTGACTTTATTTTGTTGCCCAGAAATATATATATACACATCTCTTCCCATAGGCAATACACACATCCCCCATAGTTGGCCACACAATACACATTGAGGGACAACAGGTGGGTCACACCTCCCGGAGACTACCTGGCTACTTTGATACAATCAGACATTGCTTAGATCATCCTTGATAATGAAAACACTTTATACAATAGACTTCCTTATCCTATGATGAGTCTCTGTACTAGGATTATCTATTATGCCAAGGTCTGCAATAGTCTGGGCTAAGATTTTGCCGAGCAGAGACCAACATACATACAGTATAACAGTATGATCATATTTTAACCATAACCATAAAACAGGGTAAAACAGTGATGGGTTCCGTTACACTCCACACCTTCCATTTGAGGAGTACCCCACAGATGCTCAATAGGGTTTAGGTCTGGTGACCTACTTGGCCAGTTCATCAACTTTTGACCTTCAGCTTCTTTAACCAGGCAGTGGTCGGCTTGGAGGTGTGTTTGTGGTCGTTATCATGTTGGAATACTGCCCTGCGGCCCGTTCTCCTATGGGAGGGATCATGCTCTTTCTCAGTTTGTCACAGTACATGTTGGCATTCATGGGTTCCCTCAACGAACTGTAGCTCCTCAGTGCTGGCAGCATGCATGCAGGCCCAGACCAAACATATATACATGTGTATATATGTTTTCGCTAATATGTTGTGTGGATTCCCACTATATGCATTTACCTAATGATGTCAGATGCTGCCTCCCCTCTCTCTGCATCACTGTTTTGGTTCAAAATGATGGGTTCATCTCATATCAATGTTTTTGTGTTCGTTGTGACATCCATTTATCTCTGGCACTGTGGAGCTACAGTCCATTGAGGGAACCATGAATGAAAACATGTACTGTGACATACTGAAGCAGAACATGATCCCCTCCCTTGGGAGACTGGGCCGCAGGGCAACATAACATAACGACCCTAAACACACCGCCAAGACAACACTGCCTTGCTAAAGAAGGTAAAGGTGATGGACTGGCCAAGCTTGTCGACAGACCAAAACCATATTGAGCATCTGTGGGGCATCCTCAAACTGACGGTGGGGGAGTGCAAGGTCTCTAGCATCAACCAGCTCTGATGTATCATTAAGGAGTGGAAGAGGACTCCAGTGGCAACCTGGGAAGCTCGGGTGAACTCCCTGGCCATGAGGGTTAATGCAGTTCTGGCAAATAATGGTGGACACACATAATTGACATTTCGTGTCAATTTGGACATTTCAAATTAGGGGTGTACTCACTTTTGTTGACAATGGTTTAGACATTAATGGCTGTGTATTGAGTTATTGATGGGTCAGAAAAATTACTTTACATTGTAGCAGAGTGTCATTTCTTCAGTGTTGTCACATGAAAAGATATACTAAAATGTTAACAACAATGTGACGGGTGTACTCACTTATGTTAGATACTGTGGCCCTCATTTAATGGCAATTTGGCCAATTGAATAGGGCTTGAAATAAGCACATAACATATATTCTCTGAAAAATGTTTTAGTTAGTAAACATCTCTCCAAAATCAAGGTTTTCACTAACTAAAATCTGTTTGACAAAACATATGTTCTGTGCTTATTTTGAGCCCCATTCAATTGGCAAAATCGCAATTGAATGAGGCCCTGGATGTTCACTATTAGGATGTGAGCCACTTACAGAAACCTGTCTCATTTGTCTGTTTCTGCGTCATATAGATTGTTAATACCAATCTTCCCTTATGTTTGAAATCAGTAATGCAAACACACTGTGAGAATTCTATTGACACCCCTAACTGATGGTGCAGAGCACAGATGTGGAGTCTGAAGGTCCTTTTATTGATGTTCCGGAAATGCTATGGTATCAACATTGACGAGGCAGACACAAACAACATCGCAGATAAATCATATTTAATATTTACAGAAATTAACAAGGCAAGCTTGCCACAAAGCCACAGGTTGTCTAATCAACACAGGTATGCAAAGGATCATGGTGGAGGGGGGTAGGATACAAAATCCAAGTAACACAGGGAAATAGGGTAATGAGAGCAGAATGCAGGCATGGAAAATTACATTGATATGGATGATCAGGGGATGTACGGTGTATCAACCAACATTAGGCAATATAATAGATCTCATTATTGTTCCGACATATATATAACAGTCAATAAGGAAACACCATAATAATCCAGAATAAGGTGATATACATATGGGGAGAGCAAAATGTATGCTTGTGTGTTAAACGGACACTCTGATGCCACATCAGAAGTATAAGTGCTCAATCAGTGAATGCTATGAGCCCATAACGTCAGTTCTCACGCAACAATAAGCAGCACATAGATAACCTTGGTCAAAAAGATGGTGACCTGACCAGGACCATATCAGTCAGATGTTACTTATTGCAGAGAACTCACAACAAACCAGGCAATATCAGTGATAGTTTGTTCTCTGATTGAGCATCTATACTCACTGTTGTTGAATATGCATAACTGAAGATTAACGTAACCTCCTTAACTGTTAAGTCCCAAGCCTGGATTTACTCTTCCCCATATGCACAGGGAGGGTCACATCAGCACTGAAGAAAAGATCTTGAAGGGTTGGTGCTGCAGGCTTCACAACAGTCCAAGTAGAGGAGAGGATAGAATGTCTAAACCAATAGGTACCTATGAATCGAGATAGACTATATGAGCATACACATGCTGTGGATATACCAGGAACATCAGCTGACAGATGTCACATCACATCTGCATTGTATATTGAAATTGTCTCGTGACACATATCGGCTATTCAGTCAAGGTCATCAGATATCAAACTGGATCCAACAAAGCAATGAAACAGACACATGCACATACATGAGGACATTGACATGGCCACGGAATGTCAGGATGTTTATCGTCATGCCTTGTTCTGACCGGGATCTGTAATACAAACACACAAATAATATATAAGTGGAAACCTTACATATGCCATATGAGCAGCCACCAACAGATGTAGGTATGTCGGCACACATGTTAGGCATTGGGATCTCGTACAAGCTAACCATCTGTCCGATGATAATGATGGCCCAGACTAATTTGTCCTGATGTGGGAATATTATGATTAGTCGAATTCTCATTTATTTGTATTGTGCAAACATATTCCGTAACGCTGTACAGGGGAGAAGAACCCGGACATATACAGTATGTAATATTGACAACGCAAGAAAATGGAGGGCCCTGTTTGGAGCGTAAAGTCTGTTGATAAATGATTTGTTCACAAAGGCCCACACAAGATTCGAAAATCACCACTTCCAAGTTAAAGGTAATGGACATGGTGAAGAGTAGATAAGGAATAGCAAGGTTAATAAGTAAGTCAGAGATACATAGGAAGGAGGTTGTGTCAAGTCGAAAGATATGCATTAGTCGGAGAGGAAAGGGATCAGATGTAAAGTGCGATGCACTATTATGTAATAAGGTATCTGCCCCATGTGGACAGATAATGTAATCTGCAGATGGGACAGTCAGGAGACACATAGTTTAACCACAGCTTGAGTAGGATTAGGTGATGGGCGAATAAAAGGAGAGAGGTGGGCATGAGAGTTGAAATGAAAATGATGCAGACAAAAAGGGGAGAAGTAAAGAAGAGTGTGAGAGAGAGAGAGAGAGAAACCAGTGCATCCTGTAATAGAAAGGGAAGATCACAACTATCACACATTGATACATGTTCGGACATCCACATGTGGTTCTCTACCTTGGATAGATCAAGTGGAGTATTCAACGAAGAGATCTATTCCCCCAGGACACGTCTGCATGGTCCTATAAACATTTCGGACCGCTTCAGCAATACATAGGGGATGTCTTGGGGAAAAAGAAAGTTAGGCCTACATTAATGTAGTTATTAGTCATTTCCTCTCATGCATACATGCACATGTTTCCCGCAAATACTCACTTACAATGTAGACGCCATTGATGTAGCTGATGTTCTGTTGCTGGCAAGGTCGTTTCGTTTCCCATGTCTGTGTGGGTAAACAATGTGTTGACACACGGCAACAGTTCTGTAATGGCAATATGATGAGATGAGTCACACAATCCATATGATATATTGCACAATGATTCCTAGTTAACACATCCTTGAGACTATTCATGTTATCTGACTGAGAATGCTTTTACCAGCATTCGCTGACAAAGAACAGGGGACATCCCCTCTTTGCATCACATGAGGTACATTTATTATGGTTTACAGTATGCTGTTATGTTCATATATCCAGATTGCTAGGAATTGCATTGACCTCCATGGGATGTGGAATAGCATGATCAGACAATGTGAACATTACTGTTCTGGGCAGATGTTTTCAAATACGATTGTGAGGCCTATATCCATTGACATTGAGGAATACATCAGACCATCCATTTAGCTTAGCTTCTTGAGGTTGGCAGATATCAATATATATGATGTGTATGGGAATGTGCGCATACTTACCATTAACGGATATCAGAGCAGGCTGTATTTGATCCAGTATGAAGAATGCGTCACGAGACATATGTTACATCACAAAGCTATCCTCTACTGTGGACTGTTGGATATTCTGGAAGACAATGGGGAAGGAGAAAAGAGATGTATTAGTAACCATAAGCCATGTACATTTGAGTTGGTTGTAATTAGTTTCAGACTTACATGGGAAGTACTCACGAATGACGTTGTGACCCCTGAACGTTATCCCCACCATCGGGAGGTACTGAACGCTCCGCCGGTTCAAGCGGAGCATCATCAATGTTCCCCAGACAGTTTGCCTGTACTGCTATATTGTGCAGAATACAGCAGGCCATGATAATGTGACAAACCTTCACTGGTGTATACTGTAGCGCCCCGCCAGTGGAATGTAAACATCTGAAGCGCATCTTCAGGAGTCCAAAGGTGCGCTCTATTACATTCCGGGTTCTGGCATGGGCCGCATTGTACCTCTCCTCCCCCTCTGTGCGTGGATTGTTCACAGGGGTCAACAACCACGGCAAACACCTATATCCTGCATCACCTGAAGGCAACAAAAATGGGAGATGTAGATATGAATAGGAGTTTGTGCTGCTCGTTAAAGCATCTGTAAATATACGCAATGATTAATGTGACGTTAGTTTAGGGATCTCTGGCTTGGAACTTCATACTCCTATGACCACGTCACATCGGGTTAGGCACAGCAACAAGCTACGATGCAATGGCTCAGTCGGCACACCTTCTTTATGGCGCACGGCAAATGAGCGCGGACAATACGGCGCTGCCAGAAGCCGGCGACAGTAGCGCACTGTTGGAAATTGTATGACAAAATGTGCGTCCAGCAAAGAGCGCAAGTTGGAGAATCGATTGACTAATGGGCCAAAACCCTCTAACCCAAACCAATGAGACCCCATGCCTAACACTTACACTCATAATCCAAAGCCTTAGCCCAAAGACCCCTAAGCCTAAAACCCCTAAGTCCACCCTTAAATCCTTATCTCAACTCCTGCGCGCAGATGTTGTGCGCGCTATTGAGGGACTCTATTTTGTCTGTTGTGGCATGCGTCGTTGCGCATTTTTCACGCAACAATGGAATAACATTACAGTGGAACATTATGTATATTTTAGGGGATCCTTTATGGGTACTCACCCAGTAGCCACCCAGGTGGAGCTTCTCCAGACTCAAAATAACGATGGGTGGATGACTGACGCAGGATATGGGCATCATGAGTACTTCCCGGGAAGCCGGCAACCACATTTTGTATGCGCATGTCTGCATCACAAACAGCCTGTACATTGATGGAATGATAGTGTTTGCGATTTCGGAACATGGCTTCTTGCTCTCTAGGAGGTATCAATGCTACATGTGTACAATCTATAGCACCGAGCACATTGGGGATACCTCCCATTCGAAAGAAATCTGCTTTCACCTTCAAGATCTCTTCCCCAGTGTGGGGAAAACTGATGTATCTGGCAGCTTTCGGAACGATAGCATGGAGGAATGTGCTCAGGCACCTTGAAAGGCTTGCTTGAGACATTCATCCTACTATGCTAGCAGTGTTCTGAAAACTACCAGATGATAGGATGTGTATGGCGGCATCCGTGTCATGCCTGGGATGGCTCTATTGGTCCATGAGGATGGCTCCATGTCCTCCCTCAGGACCGCATAGAGCTCCTCCAGGCTGGCACGGGTTAGCCTAAAATGCTCATACACTTCCACATCAGTTAACCCCTCTAATGTGACTCTCTCCCTGTACACCCTGGGTGCACGAATCCTCCTGGCAGGCTCCTGGGCCTGCTCACCCCCCTGTGGGTCTGGCTGTGCAGGGGCCCCCTACTTCATGTGCCACACCCTCTAGGGGTCTCTCATCTGGCCCCCCCATCAGCTGATCACCCACATCAAGGTCCTCCTCCCTGTCTGCAGGTGCCCTCATATCCCCCTGTCACTGTGCCACTGGAGCTCTCTCCCCTAACTGACCCCCCACCATGACCCTAGGCATGTCCTGTGATGAGCCACTTACCTGGCTTGGTTCCGGACCACCATGGATTGCATCAGCACGCTCACCCACATTCACTCCCAGCCGCCCCTCTCTGTCACGCCTCAGCCACTCCACAGTCGCACGCCTGACAGCCCGGTTTCCACTCTGCAACATTCGAAACAAATATCCATTCCTACGACGCTGCGCTCTCCTCACATACCTATACGCTGCACTCATGTTGCTGCTATCCATGATGGTTCAGACTTGCTAATTCATGGATGATGGTGTGGTTATATAGCTTGCTAATTACCCCAGCTGTGATTATCCGGGTGGATTTCACAAATGGAAAAGCTCACTGGTGTATCTAAGCTTCATCATGTTATGAAGTTCCCTGATTATGGATTTGTTGAGCCATTTTAATTAGTAAACCCTAATATTCTGGCCCACATTTGAATTTGGGCCCATGCTCCATGATCTATGTAATGTGGAAACATATACAATATTTGTGTTAAAAAATCTAGATGTGATAAAAGAGATGTAAATCAGATAATGTTGATATGTTTAGGGGACACATTCTATCCTTTCTGAGTGCTAAAGGGTTAATTTGGCCGCCATTTTGAGGATGTACATGACAGAAAAAAAATCTCTTTTATTAACATATTTGATCATTGTGGATTGTCTTTACAGTAATTCGAATACCTTTTATTGCTTCCTTTACACTTTTAGGGCCCTTTCAGCCCTGTTTCATTACAATGCCGTAAGTGCATCGTGTGGACTTCAACGAATCGCGGCCTTCAGAATGTAGGAAGGCCGTGACGTTTAGGCGCGCACGCAAGCTGGAAGTGGGACGGACTAGCCGCGCCCGGCACGAACCATCCAATAGCGGAATCACGCATTGCGCCACAGGTCGCACAGCCAATCACTTACGGGATAGACCATTTGATTGACAGTGGGAGTGAATAAATAGGAATGACACGCGCCCACGCCTCGATTGTGTTGCGATTTCGGACGAAGTAGCACGCGGTTCCAGGAGCTTGGTGGTTGAGAGGAGGTAAGTTGCTTTATTATCAAGTGGCGGTTTAAGTTCTTTTTACGGGAATCCGTTACTACATTTACGGATGCCGATGTAAAGAAGTACAATTGTGTTTTTGGCTTGTTTATAGGTGTTTGGAGGGAGTTTGGGAGTTTATATCCGGCCCATAGGAGTTTGGAGGGAGGTAAGTTGCATTGTACATGCTTTTCATCCTATCAAGCTGTCTTTTATTTGTATGTTTTGCCAATTTCTATATTTACTGAATACACTGGTGAGAGGTACAATTGTGTTTTTTGCTTGTTTATAGGTGTTTTGAGTATTTTTGTTTGTGTGGGAGTTTGGATCTGGCCCATAGGAGTTTGGAGGGAGGTAAGTTGCATTGTACATGCTTTTCATCCTATCAAGCTGTCTTTTATTTGTATGTTTTGCCAATTTCTATATTTACTGAATACACTGGCGGGAAGTAAAATTGATTTCTTTGCTTGTTTATAGGTGTTTGGAGGATTTGGGATCTTTGATCCGGCCCTTAGGGGTTTGGAGGGAGGTAAGTTGCATTGTACATGCTTTTCATCCTATCAAGCTGTCTTTTATTTGTATGTTTTGCCAATTTCTATATTTACTGAATACACTGGCGAGAAGTACAATTGTGTTTTTTTTGCTGTTGGCCTATAGGTTTGGCGAGTTTGTTTTTGTGGGGAGAGGAGTTTTGTGGAGGGAGGTAAGTTATTTATATTTTTCTGGTTAATATTAGATCTGGATCTCTCTCTCTCAAAATCTCTCTCTATCTCTATATATATATATATATATATATATATAGAGAGAGAGAGATTGATTTTGAGTTTGAGTTTGATTGAGTTTGATTTTGAGTTTGATTGAGTTTGATTTTGAGATTGAGTTTGAGTTTGATTGAGTTTGATTGAGTTTAATTTTGAGATTGAGTTTGATTGAGTTTGATTTTGAGTTTGAGTTTGATTGAGTTTGATTTTGAGATTGAGTTTTATTGAGTTTGATTTTGAGATTGAGTTTGATTGAGTTTGATTTTGAGTTTGAGTTTGATTGAGTTTGATTTTGAGATTGAGTTTGAGTTTGATTGAGTTTGATTTTGAGATTGAGTTTGAGTTTGATTGAGTTTGATTTTGAGTTTGATTGAGTTTGATTTTGAGATTGAGTTTGATTGAGTTTGATTGAGTTTGATTTTGAGTTTGAGTTTGATTGAGTTTGATTTTGAGATTGAGTTTGAGTTTGATCGAGTTTGATTGAGTTTGATTTTGAGATTGAGTTTGATTGAGTTTGAGTTTGAGTTTGATTGAGTTTGATTTTGAGATTGAGTTTGAGTTTGATTGAGTTTGATTTTGAGTTTGAGTTTGATTGAGTTTGATTTTGAGTTTGAGTTTGATTGAGTTTGATTTTGAGATTGAGTTTGAGTTTGATTGAGTTTGATTTTGAGATTGAGTTTGATTGAGTTTGATTTTGAGTTTGAGTTTGATTGAGTTTGAGATTGAGTTTGAGTTTGATTGAGTTGTAGATTGAGTTTGAGTGAGATTTCTACACATGTTTGCAATACACATAGGTGTTCCAAACTGCTTCTTCAATGGGACTTGACAATAACTTTTTTCAGCCTAGAACAGCAGGACCATGTAGTTCCTACTACCTCTGGTACAGAGGATGGCTTCAGGATAGGTACCATGCCCATGAATATGTGCAGAATATAATGCAGATAGGATATTAGTGGCCTCAGACATGGGCCACTCCCCACACATGATAGAAGCACACAGTAAATAGTCGCATGCCTTGTATATATGCAAACTATAACTGACCCTTCCACATTGTTTATGAAAGTATTGATCTAGCGTGTTTCATCAGCGCCTCTCAGGTCCAGAGTGAGAGGTGCTGTACACCCCTCCCACTGCTGTCACAGGCTCTGTCCACTTAAGGTTGATTACTGCAGTTAGTTACAACATTGATATCCAAGCAGAAATAGTGTTAGAGGCGATCAGAATGGGGGACGAGCGTGGAGCAGGCAAACCCACTAAAACATTTCTTTATTTCTCTTTCTTTTCTTTTCAGGTGGTGATGGAGGGAGAGGAGCAGAGGGTGGAGGAGTGGCAGGGAGTCCCGGGGCGTGGAGGTGGGGAAGAGGAGGGGAGGAGTGAGGAGGAGGTAATAGTTGAGGAGGGGGAGGTAGTGGAGGAGGAGGTAGTGGAGGAGGAGGTAGTGGAGGAGGAGGTAGTGGAGGAGGGAGAGGAGGAGGAGGAGGGAGGAGAGGAGGAGGAAGGAGGAGGAAGGAGGGAGGAGAGGAGGAGGAGGGAGGAGAGGAGGAGGGAGGAGAGGAGGAGAAGGAGGGAGGAGAGGAGGAGAAGGATGGAGGAGAGGAGAGGAGGGAGAAGGGAGGAGAGTAGAGGAAGGAGGGAGGAGAGGAGAGGAGGAGGGAGTAGGGAGGAGAGTAGAGGAAGGAGGGAGAAGAGGAGAGGAGGAGGGAGAAGGGAGGAAAGTAGAGGAAGGAGGGAGGAGAGGAGAGGAGAAGGAGGGAGGGAGGAGAGGAGAGGAAGGAGGGAGGAGAGGAGAGTAGGAGGAGGAAGGAGGAGGAGGAGGGAGAGTGGAGAGGGTCCTCATCCCCAGTCTGAAGAGCAAGAGGCTGGCGGCAGGTCCAGGGCCCACAATTATAGCCGGGAGGAGAACAGGGTCCTCCTGGAGGCCATCCGTGCCCGCCCCGTCATCACCTCGGGGGGTAGGGAAGTAAAGGCTGGGCCCCATGCTACTGCTTGGCAGCAGGTGGTGGATCTGGTCAATGGTGTGGCGGGCCGTGGACGGACGACATCAGGGCCGCGGTGAGGAAGAAGGTGGTGCAGGAGGCCGAGGGGCGGAGGGTCAAGTACCTTGCCCATGAAGGTATTGCAAGGGCCATGCTTGCACCCTCCGACGCAGTTGGAGCATCAGGCCCGGTGGAACAGCAGGACCCAGCCTCCATGGCAGGTGAATATGACATACAGCAACATGCCACCACATGTGCATCACACACACTACACATGGCCATGACACTGACATGTCAGCTCCATGAAATAACAAGGGATAGATGGATGCATCCTTAAATTCATGAAGCTGACAAATCACTGTCATTCCTGGTCACCACAACAGTAATCAAGCAATAGAGCAGGTGTGTCGAAACTCGGTCCTGGTGGACCACACATATGGCTGGATTTGATAACCCTGCTGCGCACAGGTGAGTCAATCGCTTCTTCATTCATCCTGATTGACTCACCAGTGCACAGAAAGGATATCTTCCAATCCAGGAAAGAGTTTGGACACCCCTGTAATACAGAGTCCATGTATTGGTGTGCCCGTTCAGCCTATGCAGTTACAGACAGCAGCCGTAATACAGATAGAGTTGTGAGCCGAGAACCATCCAGAACAGAAACCTAAGAATAGATAACAGCTAGTATAAGATAGCTAATCAGAGAATCATCCATATTCAAGGCTAGATGTCAGATAATTAGAAATGAACACATCAATGCGCTAATCAACATACTAATGACATGTACCTTTCTTCTCTATCTCTCAGCATCCAGGAGGAGCTCTGGGTCCTGTGACCAGAGCGAGGAGGCGGGGCCATCAGCCCCGTACCAGGATCCTCCAGCACAGGGGGAGGAGGAAAGAATTTCAGAGGGCTCTGGGTCAGAGGATGGGCTGGTCATTGACCTTGCGGGGTCACCTGCCACAAGCCCTGGGCCTATGCCCATCCTCGAAAGCCTTGCTCTGGGGCCCTCATCCCCCCAAGGGACAGCACCTCCTTCCCCACAAAGTGTGCTGGCCTGGTCACCACCGGGCACATTCTCCCACCTGCTCCAGCTGTGGACCTCCCCGCACAACCTCACCACGCCCACCCAGCGGTGTCGTCGCCGCAGAGCCAGGCTGTGCAGGTGGAGATGCTGGCCGTCATGAAGGAGCTGCTGGCAAGCAGCCAGAGGATTGAGGCCAACCATCTCCTGATGGTGGCCAGCATACAGGAGTCTACGGCCAGCCAGCTCCGGATGGAGGCCAGCATCTCTGCCCTCCGGTCACATCAGACCCACAGCCTGGCCAGGCTGTCCAGGGAGGTGAGGAGGCACCACATGACCACTGAACACCTTCAGGTCAGGCTGCTCAGACAGGCGATGGTCCCCAGCCCAACATCAACGGGGATCTCCCAATCCCTCAGTCAAGAGCAGCCTGGCCCCTCCTCTCCTCCCATGTGTCCGCCACCACCAAGACCACCGCTGCCTGGCACCGCCTGCCCCCCCCCCCCCCCCCCCCCCCACCACCATCACCACCAGAGGGGAGACGGAGGATGGGCACAGGTGATGTGGGTCCTGGGCCCAAGCGGAGGAGGACATAGGGCCTCATTCAATTGCAATGTGGCCGATTGCTAAGGGATCAATTTGAGCACAGAGCATATTTTCTACAGATGTTTGTAGTTAGTGAACTTCTCTCCAAACGCAAGGTCTTCACTAACTACAAACGTCTGTAACTAAATATATGCTCTGTGCTTATATAGAGCCCTTTTCAATCGACCATATCGCAATTGAATGACGCCCATAGGGTCTGCAGACATGTTTTAGCCTTCTCAACAGCACTCCTCAGTGACCATCAATTGGTGACAGGTTAAACAGAACACAAAGGGCCTCATTCAAATGTGATTTGGGCAATTGAATAGGGCTCTATATAAGCACATAGCATATTTGTTTTACAGAAGTTTTTAGTTAGTGAAGTCCTGGCTTTTGCATAGAAGTTCCCTAACTAAAAACTTGCTTTCAAAAAGATGCGGTGTGCTTATATAGAGCCCTATTCAATTTGTTACATAGCAATTTAATGAGGCTGTTAATTAGTAGTGTGACCAATACATTGTCACTAAGGAGTGCTGTTGAGAAGAGATGCTGCAGGCCCTATGATGTTTTCAGGCCTTATTTGTTAGGTTTTGTCTTTTATTTTACTTTTTTATTTTAGGTCCATGAAGGCATCTCCTACATCTGCAAGCATTGTGGAGTAATTATGAGGTGGAGGGTTTTCCCAGTGCCTCTCAGGTAGACATGCCTTCAATGGCAGCCCCCTTAACATGTAGCTCCCACAATCTTAAAGCTATCATATAGCCAGATATCTCCGACATGATTGTTGGTAGCTTAAATGTAGACTAATAACGCTATGGCGGTGGACTTGCAAAGTCTCACAATGGCATGTTAATAACAGCCAGCATTAATATATGCACTAGTGACGCATGTGATCCTGACCTCAATAGCAGTCTGAGAACAGATCTTTGGGTCTGATGTAAGAAACAGTGAATCTGGCTGCTGACCTTTGTGTCCTCTCCATAATAATGGCTATTTGCCCATATTTCTGATTATCCAAAGACCTAGCTAATGGTTAGTAATGCTTGCAGATGGGAATCAGGTGAGTTGGTATATTGGTACAGTATTTAGAACTATACTGTACATACATCGTGATTCTAAATTGTTTTTGATCCTCCTCCGCATTTTTTGATTTGAACACTTCTTTCAGATTTTTGTTTGTTCAACACACTGTATGTGTGAAACTGGATTGGATTACACAGTCCAAAGGTTGAATCATCTGTTTAATTGAGCAGATCTAGTTACAAGTTGTAAGTGCTATGCACATAAATGGTTTCTTCAGTTAAATGAAGAGATTTCTGGTTCCGGTTGCAGCATGTGACCCTGGTAGGTGCTATGCATCATGCTTATTCTAGACTATTAGATTGACCCCTGTAGGTTTCCCCTTTTTTCCAGCCTCTTGCTCTTCAAGGACCCGCCCACACCACACCCATGATATTAATGCAGTTTTGACCACTGCTGATTGTGGTCTGTGTATCAAATAAAGCTTTGTTATACTGTTATGTGAATGCACAATCTTGACCACTGCTGATTGTGGTCTGTGTATCAAATAAAGCTTTGTTATACTGTTATGTGAATGCACAATCTTGACCACTGCTGATTGTGGTCTGTGTATCAAATAAAGCTTTGTTATACTGTTATGTGAATGCACAATCTTGACCACTGCTGATTGTGGTCTGTGTAAAAAATAAAGCTTTGTTAGACCTTTCTGACTGCGTCCATGTGTTATGAATATGTTTGGTTCAGGGAAATCCACATGCATTACATTAGTGTCACATTCCTCTAAATGTAAACTGATGAGCCATAGTTAACATGCAATAGATCAATACATGTAAAACTGTTGAGGAGTCAGAATAGCTTGAGATATCATCTGATCCCAAATATCATATCTACTACTAATATTGGGTTAATACCCTTGACAAGTCTGATTAGTGATACTGTGGAGTAGGAACATTCCCCTGAGGGCCTACAATGAATAGGACAGGTGACACTGGGGTGCTTTTCCAGTTCCTTCTCTAGTTGATTGGGATTAGTCTGACCTCTCTGATAAGACGTACCCCCCTACACTGGCCCGATGTAGGCTAGCTCACAGCTTCATTGAAGTACACAAACTCCTTCACCCACATCAGTTAGCATATGTGTGAATACAGTTAGTTGCCCAATAGTGAACATGCATTGGCTAAATATCCTTTGGTTATCATATGTTGTAATGGCTATGCACATGCCAATCTGACAAACCATGCTGCAACATGCATAATATGATTAAAGCCACGCTACCCAATTCAATAGCAAGAGTAAAACATGAGTCAGGTCATATGAACCATTTGCCACGCACATGAGCTCTATTGGGATCCCTTAAATCTCTATCTAATTGCATATACATCTAGCTCATCACTTCTACATTAGAGAATACAAATAGTGGCCAAATCAGACCGCCACTTGGCATATATCAAGTACCAGGGAAATATTTCATTATATGTGGTTAAGTTCTTCAGTTGTGTCCGACTCTCCGTGACCCTATGGACTGCAGCACATTCAGCTAGGTCTCTGCCTGTGCTGTTCTCCAAAGTTTGAAGGCCAAAGAGATTGGAGTGGGTTGTCAGTTCCTTCTCAAGTGGATTGGACCTTGTCTGATCTCTTTGCTATGACCTGCCCACCTACAGTAGCTCCCAGCTTCATTCAGGTACACAAGCCCCTTCACACCACTTAGCAATGCTGAAGGGGACCAGGGGAACATGCACCACACATATCTACTCTGACCCATCAGGAGGGGCTGCAAGCTCTGGGATCGACAGCAAACTCACCGCCATCAGGCATAATCTCTGCTATGCCCATCCTGGTGGGAGCCATGTGCCAGGTGTCTAGTTATTCCCATTTGGTGAACTTCCAAACTGTTCTGCTATTTATCAATTTACATGGGTGAGGCTTGCTAAGTGGTGGTGGTGGTGAAGCAGCTTGTGTACCTGAATGAAGCTGTGAGCTACTGTAGGTGGGCAGGTCATAGCAGAGAGATCAGACAAATCCCAATCCACTAGAGGAGGAACTGACAACCCACTCCAATCTTTTTGGCCTTCAAACTTTGGAGAACAGCACAGGCAGAGACCTAGCTGAATGTGCTGCAGTCCATAGGGTCACGGAGAGTCGGACACAACTGAAGAACTTAAGCACATATAATGAAATATTCCCCTGGTACTTGATATATGCCAAGTGGCGGTCTGATTTGGCCACTATGGGCCTCATACAATTGCGATTTGGCCAATTGAATAAGGCTCTAAATAAGTACATAGCATATTTTTTTAAATAAGTTTTTAGTTAGTAAAATCCTTGCTTTTGTATAGATGCTTGCTAACTAAAAACTTCTTTAAAAAAAATATGTTATGTGCTTATTTAGACCCCTATTCAATTGGCCAAATCGCAATTGAATGAGGGCCTATTTGTATTCTCTAATGTAGATGTGATGAGCGAGATGTGTATTCTATCGTTGATCAACCATATAGCGTGCATCGAATGTGCGCTGTCATCTGCGCACCGACACATGCGCGCATCAACAACAGCAGGCCCGACAGGAGGCTAGCGGATCTCATGATTAGGATTAGGCGGTGGGGGTGTAAGGGTTAGGATTAGGCTGCGGCTACAAGGGTTAGAAGGGTTTATGGCATTAGGTCATATCACTTGCGCCCTTTCATCGACGCGCAACTGTCAAAAATATTAGAACTGCACAATGATGTGGGACCGCTCATGTCAGCTACATGTTGTCAAAACACATTTGCTGTGCACGCCAATGTTGGGGTGACATATTCTATTATGGGGCTGTTTTAGAGGCTACAATGGAACCTGTATGTGTGTAAGGAATCGCAGCTTTGCGGCCGTTTTACGGCCGATAATTGAATGAGGCCCATAGTAATTAAGGTTGAAAAAAGACTTTCAATCCATCAAGTTCAACGTGTTAAGATCTCCTCTGATCTGCAATATGCAGATTAGTTATTAATTATTTAGTTGTTAAAGAATTATTAATAGTATAGTATTGGAGGATGAATAAAGAGTTAGTCCATCAAGTTCAACCTTTTTAGATCTCTATTGATCTTTTTAATATGTGGACTATTTATAATTAATTGTTAATTGATCCAGAGGAAGGCAAACAGAAAAAAAAAACCCATTGAAACTTTGCCAATTGTCTCATAAGGGGAAAAAAAGCTAAATTCCTTCCTGACCCCAGAAACTGGCGATCAAATTTCTCCCTGGATCAATATTCCTTCGCTAGTTATCTAGGATAGCCTTGAATGCCCTCTTTATTCAAAAATATATCTAACCTTTTTGAAGTTGTCTATCGAATTCGCTGTTACCACCTCCTTTGGTAGAGAATTCCACAGTTTAACCACCCTAACTGTGAAGAACCCTTTTCTTCGTTTAAGGTGAAATCATTTTTCCTCTAACCTCAAAGGATGTCCTCTTATCAGTTGAAAATCTCTTGCTACAAAAAGTTCACTTGACAAAGCCTTATATTGACCCTGGATGTATTTAAATAAGGTAATCATATCCCCTCGTAGACGCCTTTTTTCTAGCGAAATACGTTTAGTTTGGTTAGTCTTTCTTCATAACTTAGCCCCTCCATTCCCCTTATTCGTTTTGTAGCCCTTCTCTGTACTTTTTCCAGCTCTAAAATGTTTTTTTTTATGAAGTGGTGCCCATATATACAGTACATGAAAAAACAGAGCACTGTAGTCCACAGTGATATCTTTCCTGTTGGACAAACACCTCACTATGAGTGCTAAGCCTGTTATGGTATAATAAGAAAAAATCACATGAAATTGTGATAATGTGTTAGAAAACCCAAGTCCATATTAAGTCCTGTATTTTTATTGTTGAAGAATATGATCATCTTTATTTCAAATATAGGGTGTTTAATATATAAATAGTGGAGTAGCTGTGAATGTCTAGTAATCCTGTCTACCGGGCTAAAAGTCATAAGCAATACTGGTTTATGTGTTACTCATATTAGAATTAATAGAAAAAGACTGCTAAGAAACAATAATCCTGTATGGAACAGAAGACAGGCATTATAAATAAAATAAGGTCAGAGAAAGGCATAAGGTAAAATGACGTTGTGATATATCCATTACCTTTTAAAACCAAATAAAACTATACATATCCATGCTTTTTAATGAGTTATAACAGAATAACAAAACATGATGGAGGCTGACACAGTATCACAGGAAATGTTTAGAATGTGCAAGAATACATCCGTAGCATGTCCTATATCTTTGGTGTTGAAGATTGTGATCATCTTCATTTCAATTTTTTCCTCTCCTGTTTTTGATGTTTTGGAAATTCCCTTTTCAAATTTTGATTTTCAGGTTTTGGACAGAGTGCTTTTTCTGGGTAAAATGGTGTCCCACTGGGGTACAGTGTCTTTATTGTGATTTTTAATAGAATGTTTGTCCAGATTGGCCATTAGGCTCAGTTTTTGGTTGGTTTCCCAAATGTAACACCCTATTTCACATACAGCACATTGCATTATGTGAACTACATTAGAGGATATACATGAATGTGACTCTGATGTGCTGATATAATTTACAGAGAGTTATTTGGAAGTTTGGTACCATGTTCTCTGTTTAGTTTTCCATTGGCTAATCTTGGTTGTTTCAAGTTTGGTGTCTTCTAAATACACGGATTAGAGGTTTGAGGCTCATTTTGCATGTATTTCCACTAAAGCTGGAAGGAATGTGGCAATATGAGGTTTACATTAAATGGTTTATTTTGTTTGTATTGTAACAGCTATTCATTAAGTATTTTCATGGCAGACGTTATTTTTTGGTAATGATACAGTGTTTGTAACTATTCTGTTTGAACGATTCAGACTGTGTTTTAAGTGTTTGTCACAGTCCTCAGTGTTGGAGCATATGCAGTGGTATCTCATAGCTTGGCTATGGATGGTGGCTTGCTTAGTGTGGGAGAGATGGGAACTTTAGCTGTGTAGGTAAGTTAATCTGTCTCTGGGTTTCTTACAGGGTTCCTTACAGTACAGGAAATATGCAAATATATGCAAAATAAAGAAACATTTACAGCCACTAGTAACAGAAGGTGCAGAATTAAAAAAACCTTACATTTAGAAGGATTAAAATCTGAAACAAAACTTGAGTCGCAGAAGAAAATTATACCAAACCTTGCATCAGAACTCTTTATATTGTATCAGCACACTGGTAATCATGAAACAAACACTCAAAAGGTCAGGCAGGAAGCTATAGGAGCATTACAATGTAAAACAGGCTGTCTGACAATTAGTGACCAGGAAAAGGCAGATGAGCTAAATAGGTTATTTTCTTCGGTATACACAAGGAAGGTACCAGTGTGTTGGGACACTGCAACAAAATAGGGCTACACTACTTTTACCAAATAATTGGTTAACGCAGGAAGAAATCCAAAAGTGGTTGGAAAAAATAAATGTTAATAAAGCCCCAGGTCCTGATTGAATACATCCACGGGTACTGACGGAACTGGGCTCTGTAATAGCCAAACTATTATATCTAATTTTTCAAGATTCACTCAACACAAGGTCTCTACTAGATGACTGGAGAAAAGCTTAGGTGATAGTTATATTTAAGAAGGGAGCAAGAATGAATCCCGGAAATTAAGGACCTTTAAGTCTCACTTCTGTACTGGGAAGGCTTTTAGAACCGTTAATAAGTGTTAAAATACAAGAATATGTCTATTGAAAAAACAGATTATAAGTAGGAATCAACATGGATTTATGAGGGATAGTTCATGTCAAACAAACCTAATTAGTTTATATGGAGAGGTTAGTAGGAACTTGGATCAAGGCAACTCAGTGGATGTAGTGTTTTTGGATTTTGCAAAGGCTTTTGATATAGTGCCATATGGGAGACTATTGAGCAAACTAAGGGATACAGGAATTGCAGTAAATATCTGCTCATGGATTGAGAGCTGGCCAAAAGACAAGAAGCAAATGGTTGTTGTAAATGGAACATGCTTGATTGGACTAATGTGGTAAGTGGGGCTCCTCGGGGTTCAGTATTAGGTCCTCTCCTTTTTACAAACGTCAAAAAAGGGTGTCTTTCTTTCCTTTTTGTAAAATGTCTTAATTTACATCCTTCCAGTAATTGGCATATGACATTAATGAAAATATGAATAATAAGATATAAAATTATAAAAAACAATCAGCCTTATTCTACTCCCAATTATTTATTTTCTTGCGTTATCCTCAAACAAAAACAAAAAAGTACTCTCCTTTTTAACATATTTATGTGGGACTGGAAAATATTGTCTCCATTTTTCCTGATGACACTAAGTTGGGCAAGGTAATTAAATCAGATAATGATGTACTTTCCCTCCAAAGGGATTTGCATAGGTTAGAGAAATGGGCGACTAAATGGCAGATGAGATTTAATACGAATAAATGTAAAGTTATGCATCTGGGAAGGAAAAATAGCCATGCAATTTATATTCTTAATGGAGCAAATCTAGGGGTATCAGATATTGAAAGGGATTTGGGAGTACTTGTGGACAACCACCTAGGTAACAGTGCTCAATGCCACGCAGCATCTGCAAGGGCGAGTAAAATATTAGCACATATTAAGAAGGGTCTAGAAGCAAGGGAAGCAAATATAATTCTGCCACTATACAAATCCCTAGTATGCCCTCATTTGGTATATGGAGTACAATGTTGGGCACCAATACATAAAAAGGACATTTTAGAGCTGGAAAAGGTACAGAGAAGGGCAACAAAACTAATAAGGGGAATGGAGGGCCTATGTTATGAAAAATGACTAACCAAATTAAACTTATTTTCTCTAGAAAAAAGGCATCTAAGAGGGAATATGATTACCTTATATAAATATATCCAGGGTCAATACAAGGCTTTGTGAAGTGAGCTTTTTATGCTAAGAGGTTTTTAACTGACAAGAGGACATCCTTTGAGATTATAAGTAAAAATGATTACTATGAAGCAGTGAAAATGGCACAAATATTAGATTTATTGTTTTGTGATAATTCAGCCAAGTGGAGAGATATAGAAGTATCATTCGATCAGATGATAACTATAGAAGATTTTATTTGGTATGATCCAGGCCAAGTGATATTAAACAACCTTTCATGTGTAACAAAAGTAAGTCTAAAATCATGGTTTAAGATTAATAAGAAATGTAAATTCATAGAATACCCCTCCCATGCTACTCCAAATTATATTTATTATGAAAACTAACAGGATCGAACAAGTACATTTTTGGGACAGATGGGGATTAGTAAAGTTGAATGACCTTTATGACAAAAATGGATTTAAACCTTTTGAAAGTTTATGTGCTGACTATAATTTACCATCTACCAAATGGTTGGAACATAATACTTTAAAGAAGATTATTAAAAAAATCTAATCTTGATTCAACTTGTAAGAAACTCCTTACTGACTTTGAAAGGAGATGTTTCAAAAACAAAGGGAAAAAGATAGGCATATCACACAGTATTCACCTTGAGGAAATTAACACTTATTTTGGGACATCTTCCTATGTTGAATGTTGGGAGATAAATTTTGATACCCAATGGGATAATTCAGTGGGGTTAAAAGCATTCACTTCAACTTCTAAGGCTCTATCTTGCACCACACTTAGAGAAACACACTTTAAATTGGTACAAAGATGGTACAGAGTACCAACTCTGTTACAGAAGATCTACCCGAAAACAGCTAATGGTCTGTGCTGGAGAGATTGTAATGGTTAGGGTACCCACAAGCACATATGGTGGGATTCCCTATCGTAGAGGTCTTTGTGCTTGGAAAAATATCATATCTTTTGTTAAAACTCCGTTAATCAAAAACCCAGGACTGGTGCTGTTCCATGTCTTTCCTCATTTTATTAAAGAAAGGGAAAAATATTTGGTGATTAAAATCTTGCTAATAATTAAATGGCTTATAGTCAAATATTGGAATCAAGGAAAATTTCCTTCATGGAACGAAATAGCTATCAATATTGATAGATCGTATAACATCAAAAGAGACATTGGTATTATAGATACAAATACCACAACTAATAAGCTTTCAAATAAATGGGAAAGATGGGAACAGCTAAAAAAAAGAAGAATGTTGATGTTCCCCTTCATCTCAATTACTGTTTGTAATATAGCTATGTAAGTATAAATCTTTTTGTATAACTTGGAAGATATGCTGCTATTGTTTTACAAAATGAATGTATTATTTTGATATCTTTAGAATACAATAAAATAATAATAATATAAAAAAAAGAAGTAAAAACATTTCACCTTAAAGAAAGAAAATGGTTCTTCACAGTAAGGGTGGTTAATCTGTGGAATTCTCTACCAAAGGAAGTGGTGACAGCAGATTCAATAGATAACTTTAAAAGGACTGGAATTATTTCTAATCAAAAAGGGCATTTAGGGTTATCCTGGATAATTACAGGTGGAGTATTGATCCAGAGAGGAATCCAATCTCCAGTATCTGGGGTCAGGAAGGAATACATTTTTTGTTCCTTTGAGACGATTGGCAAAGTTTCACTTTTTTTTCCTTTTTGCCTTCCTCTGGATCAAATAACAGCTAATCCGCACATTGCAGATCAGAAGAGATCTTAAAAGGTTGAACTTGATGGACCTGAAAGTCTTTTTTCAACCTCAATAACTATTTACCTATGTAACTATGTAACTCTATTATCTACCTCATACCTTTATGAAGACTATACCTTCACATATACTTTTTGAGTGCGCCACTTAGTTTGTGGCGTTTTTAATATTTTAACAAGAAATAAAATAAAATCCCCCCTTCCTTTTTTATTAGGTATTTACAGATTAGCGAATGGAATATATTTTAATTATGATTTAAAATGCAATATACACCATAACAATCATTCCTTAAAGGTTCTTTTACTACCATTGTACTCACTATCTGTGTTATGTGTATTTTATTCATTAGTACATGATCCTGATTAGTTTTAGGATCTTAGGCAACCCACATTGACTTACAAGTTAGTGATTGAACTCAGTGCTAAAAAGATTAACAAAGTACTATAGGGCATGAGTGAAAGAGATGCATAAGTTGCTCAAAGATTATTTATTAGTTCTTTACTTACCTGTGTTTTTCTCTTGCTTTCTAGTACATATAGCGTTAATAGACTTCCAGGATATACATTTCAGATGCCCCAAATATTAGAATGGTGAGATAATATCATTTACACATGCACTAAATGTTAGCGGTGCCAGCACAACAGTATTTCCAATGTGTTCATTATGTCCTAAACCATGTGTTTTTCTCTGTATATCAATAATAATATTTTTTTTATGAAGTGTAAAGTGTTATGGTATAAATAATTAACAGTATGTGGTTAGGACAGTCCTAACCACATAGTGATACATGATAATAATTGCTATAGAAAAATAATTTAAAACTAAAGAACTATATTAAAAAGTTATACATGATCCTTCAGATCTTCAACCCAGAAACATCTCTCACTCTACACCCTGTTTTAGCTGCATGCTGGCATACTCCAGCTGAGATGTTCAACCCAGCAACATCTCTCACTCTACACCCGTTTCTAACTGCACGCTGGCCTACTTCAGCTGAGGTGATTCCACTGTTACAATGCTTTCACTGGTAGACTTAAACTGTAACATTAGTTCATTGTGTGTATTTAGCCTGTGTCTCATAAATGTGCAAGAATTATCCTCTGTTGACCTAAGCAAGCTATGCTTCCTCTGTTTCGTTTCTCCAACTCCGACCCAGTTAAGCCTTTGCTCTTTCAAGCCTGTAAATGTTATAATCGCAAATCGCTACTCATTTGCTACAAATCCTCAAGCCTGCAAATGTTTTTACACCGTTAATAGCAAATATAGAAGAGAATCCTACGTGTACCAGATAGGACCACCAACATGGACTAGAACATTTCATTCATTCATATATATTTTTTTTAAATTGCTGGATTGCGAGCCTGATCGCATATGGAACTTCTAAATGTTAATTGATTGACTTTTAACCTCCATTTTTTACTGACGTCATGATAACGGTCTCATTTACTATTGGCTGTTTCTAAATTGGTAGTTACGGCCTTGCTTAATTCATCATGATCACGCTCTGAAATGCTACTTAAGATTGCATGGTTTACGGTTTGCAGTTCCCCATTTCTGTATCTCAAATCATAAGTTTATATGTATATATATATATATATATATATATATATATAGTATGCCAGGCAGTGTCAATACACTTACAGATAGAAGTATTGCTGCATATACACATATCTCACCTTGACTACTGCAACTCACTCTGTGCTGGCCTCCCCATTACCCACTTGTCACCATTTCAATCCTTAATAAATGCCTCCATGAGACTCATCTATCATATTTAATGCTCAGTCTCAGCATCACATCTCTGTCAGCCACTCCCCTGGCTTCCTATAAGCTCCAGCATAAAATGTAAAATCTTGACTTAACATATGGAGCCCTCAACAACAATGCACCATATTATACCTATGCTCTTGTCTCAAATACTCCCCCATCCTCCCTCTCTGTTCTGCTAATGACCAACTTCTTTTCTCCTCTCTTATCACCTACCATGTTACTCCTGCCTTAAAAACTTTTCTTGTGTTGCTCCTATTTGGAACTCCTTGCTTTGCTCCACTAGACTTTCCACCTGCCACAAGACCTTTGAAACCCCACTAAGCTTATCACCTTCATCCTTAATATGCACTGTGTATCTTTCACCCTCCTGTTTCACAAATAAAACCTTTAGGTTGTAAGTTTGTGAGTTTTTTTATTTTTATTAAGAGCTTGAGAAAACACTTTGTATGCTAGATTATAAGCTCAAAGACTGTATCCATTATTTATTTGTATTGTATTGAAGCTGTTTTTGTCTTCTTCTCGTCCCATGTATGGCGCTGCAGAATATGTTGGTGCATCAAAAATAAAGGATCTGTACTTCAATCTTTAAGGGTAGCACTGCAACCCAATAGTCTCAAATGTAATGATCTATATTAATTGATGGGTGAACAATACACTCTGGTTATCCCTAAAAATTATTATTATTTTTATTATTATCTTTATTTGCATATTTCGTAGCTCTATACAGGGGTTAAGTACATGGCAAAAACTAACATAAATTAATTAACACACTAAAATTAACACATTACAAAGAATGGAGGTCCTGTATTTGAACTTAAAAATCAAATGTACATAGTGCTTGTTTCAAAAACACTGACACATGATTGAACACTCACAAACTTACAATCTAAATGGTTTGGGTGGGATACAATAGTGTGATAGATGCAAGATGGCAGTGTAAAACCAATTTGTTCAATCAAGTGGAGGTGTCTGTGTGTTGTACTGTAGATTGTGGGTGTTTTTTAGGTGAAACTGACAAGATTTTGTGTTTGATTGTATGTGAGGAATAAAAGAGAGGGAAGTGTCCAGTAGAACCCCAAGACAACAGGCCTGGGAGGTGGTAGTGATGATGATATTGTCAAAAGTGAGATATATTTAAAGAGTGAAAGCTGTAGTAAAGGCTGGAAAGATAAGGAGTTCAATCTTAGACATATTGAGTTTGAGTTGATGGCCAAGACATCCAAGAGGATATGCTAGTGAGGAACATGTCTCTAGTTTGGAGATTAATATCTCTATGTTAAAACATTAATTGATGCAAATTATTACATAGTTACATATGGTAGTTACATAGAGCCTCATTCAATTCCGAGTTGCCCAATTGAATAGGGCTCTATATAAGCACATACAAAAAAAATTCACAGAACTTTTTAGTTACTGAACTTCTATCCAAAACCCAGGTTTTCACTAACTAAAAACTTCTGTCAAAAAAATATGTTATGTGCTTATATAGAGCCCTATTCAATTGCCAAAATTCTAATTGAATGAGGACCATAGTATTTAAGGTTGAAAAAAGACTTTCAGTCCATCAAGTTCAACCTTTTAAGATCTCCTCTGATCTGCAATATGCCGCCTCTCTAATAATCCATGATAACCCTGAATTCCCTTTTTAATTAGAAATGAATCCAGTCCCCTTTTAAAGTTATCTATTGAATCCGCTGTCACCACCTCCTCTGGTAGAGAATTCCACAGATTAACCACACTTACTGTGAAGAATCCTTTTCTTTCTTTAAGGTGGAATCTTTTTACTTCTAACCTCAAGGGATGTCCTCTTGTCAGTTGAAAACCTCTTGGCACAAAAAGCTCCCTTGACAAATCTTTATACTGACCCCGGATGTATTTGTATAAGGTACTCATATCTCCTCTTAGACGCCTTTTTTCTAGAGAAAATAAGTTTAACTTAGTTAGTCTTTCTTCATAACTTAGCCCCTCCATTCCCCTTATTAGTTTTGTTGCCCTCCTCTGTACCTTTTCCAGCTCTAAAATGTCCTTTTTATGAAGTGGTTCCTCAAAATTGTACTCTGTATTCCAAATGAGGGCGTACTAGAGATTTGTATAGTGGCAGAATTATATTTGCTTCCCTTGCTTCTATACCCTTCTTAATACATGCTAATATTTTATTTGCCTTTGCAGCTGCTGCTTGGCTTTGAGCACTGTTACCTAGGTGGTTGTCCACAAGCACTCCCAAATCCCTTTCAATATCTGATACCCCTAGATTTGCTCCATTAAGAATATAAATTGCATGGCTATTTTTCCTTCCCAGATGCATAACTTTACATTTATTTGTATTAAATCTCATCTGCCATTTAGATGCCCATTCCTCAATTTTATGTAAATCCCTTTGGAGGGAAAGCACATCACTATCTGATTTAATTACCTTGCACAACTTTATGTCATCAGCGAAAAGGGAGACACCACACTCCAATCCTACCTCTAAGTCATTAATAAATATGTTAAAAAGAAGAGGACCTAATACTGAACCCTGAGGAACCCCACTTAAAACATTAGTCCAATCGGAGTATGTTACATTTACAACAACCCTTTGCTTCCTGTCTTTTAGCCAGCTCTCAATCCATGAGCAGATATTTACTGCATCTCCTGTATCTCTTAGTTTGCACAATAGTCTCCCATGTGGCACTGTATCAAAAGCCTTTGCAAAATCCAAAAATACTACATTCACTGAGTTGCCTTGATCCAGGTTCCTACTAACATCCTCATAGAAACTAATTAGATTTGTTTGACATGACCTATCCCTCATAAATCCATGCTAACTCCTACTTATAATTCTGTTCAAATATGCATATTCTTGTATATTATCCCTTATTAACCCTTCTAAAAGCTTCCATACTACAGAAGTGAGGCTCACTGGTCTATAATTCCCCGAATTTGCTCTTGCTCCCTTTTTAAATATAGATATCACATCAGCTTTTCTCCAGTCATCTGGTAGAGACCCTGTGTTGAGTGAATCTTGAAAAATTAAATATAATGATTTGGCTATTACAGTACCCAGTTACCTTAATACCCTTGGATGTATTTCATCAGGACCCTGGGCTTTATTAACATTTTTTTTCCAACCTCTTTTGGATTACTTCCTGTGTTAACCAATTATTTGGCAAAGGTAGTGTAGCCCCATTATGTTGCCGTGTCCCAACCACTGGTACCTCCCTTGTGTATACCGAAGAAAAGAACCTATTTAGCTCATCTGCCTTTTCCTGGTCACTAATTATCAGACAGCCTGTGTCACATTGTAATGTTCCTATAGCTTCTTTCCTTGCCTTCTTCCCATTAATATACTTAAAAAAATATTTTAGAGTTAGTCTTACTCTCTTTTTCAATTAATTTTTCATTTTCTATTTTAGCCAGTCTAATCGTGCTTTTGCAAGCCTTGTTGATTTCCTTGTATTCCCGTAAAGCAGTCTCTGTCCCCTCTTGTTTGTATAATTTAAATGCCTGTTTTTACTCCGTATCTTGATCTTTAAATCATTGTTAAGCCACATTGGATAGGATTTACTCCTTTTACTTTTATTCCCACACAGTTTATGCCGATGTGTATGTATATTTAGTAAGGATTTAAATGTTGTCCATTTATGTTCAGTATTTTTACCTGCCAGTTCTCTGTCCCAGTCTATACTTTGTATTGCTACCCTTAGACCGTAAAAATCTGCCCTTTTAAAATTAAGAGTCTTAGTTCGCCCCTTAAATGTTGTGATCCCTTTTTACCAAAAGTTGCCCTATTCCAATATTTGATACTATATCAATATTATTTGGGATGAGTAAATCTAAGATTGCTTCATTTCTAGTAGGCTCTTGTACAACCTGGGCCAGATAATGATCCCTGAGTGTACTCAAGAACCTGTTACCCTTAGATGAACTGCTGGTCTCATTTATCCAGCTTATTTCAGGGTAATTAAAATCTCCCATAGAACTTGCCCATGCTTAGCTGCATTTTAAATATGTAACAATAATTGTATTTCCTCACTTTCTAATATTCTTTTGGAATTTGCTGCTCCGCTATTTAACTCTACCCACAAACATTCAGCTTTATCACTAGGTCCATCATAAATATCTTCTCTGACTATAGGCTTAAATTCAGGCTTAACATACAGACAAATCCCTCCTCCTCTTTTGCCATTGCCTCTATCTTTCCTAAATAGGTTATAACCATCCAGATTAACAGTCCAGTCATGAGATTCATCCCACCACATTTCGGTAATGCCTATTAAATCCCATTTTTCATTAATTGCTAATAATTCTAACTCTCCCATTTTTCCTGGCAAGCTTCTGGTATTAGCAAGCATACACTTTATGTTATGAGTCTGTAGTTCTGAAGTGCCTGCCACTGTACTTGAATTACTTAGTAATACCTCCCTATTGACTATACTACCCCTCCCCTATATCCTCCCCTATGAGTTGTTAATGCATCCTTTATACCCTCTACACTTTCTTCTCCATTACTTATATCAAGTCCCCCCCCACCTACTAGTTTAAAAACTCCTCCAGCCTTTCTACCATCCTATCCTGTAGTACATAAGCTCCCTCATCATTAAGGTGCAATCCGTCCCTACTGCAGAGATTGCACCGAAGTGAGAAGTCAGCCCAGTGCTCTGAAAGCCCAATCCCCTCCTTAGTGCACCACATCTTTAGCCACTATTTAACCTCCCTAAGCTCCTTCTGCCTCCCTGGGCTAGCACGTGGCACTGGTAGTATCTAAAAAAATACTACCTTGGAGGTCCTTGCCTTCAGCTTATTACCTAGTTCTCTAAAATCATTCTTTAGGACGCTCCATCTTCCACTAACTTTGTCATTGGTACCAATATGTACCAAGACCGCCGGTTCATTTCCAGCCCCTCCCAATCTTTTGTCTACCCGATCCACAACATGACGAACCCGAGCACCCGAGACAGGAAACTGTTCGATTGCTGGGATCTGGGTGACAAATCACCCTGTCTACCTTCCTAATAATAGAGTCCCCTACAACCAAAACCTGTCTGTTGCTCTGCCTATTCTGCCCTCCCTCTCCTCCAGTAGAGCTGTTCTCAGGCTGTTAGAGGGAACAGCTGTATCTGGCATTGCCATTCCTGAATGGACATCCTCAACAGTTTCACTCAATCTGGCAAATCTGTTGGTGTTTGCCAACTCAGAACTGGCCTGCCTCCTCCTGTCCCCCCTGCTTCCCCTTGTAACTGTAGCCCAGCTACCTCCCTGGACATCCTCACTAGCCCCAGCTCCACCCTCCATGCTAGGCCCAGCTAAACTGTGCTCAGTGAGCACCAACCTTCTTTCCAGTGGAGCAATATCACTAAGTGCTGCAATTCTCCGCTCCAGATCTCTAATTTGAGCTTCCAGAGAGGCAACATGTTCACACCTCTCACACAGGTATGGACCCTGGAACATCTGTTCCAGTATTGCATACATATGACAGGATGTACACTGAGTGAGGTTGCCACTGGACTGACTCATAATTATTATTATTGTCCTCAAAATTTCAGTGGGAAAAATAAAGAATATAAAATAATATACTTGTATAAAGTTTTCCTCCTTTGCACTATAAATTTGCCCTCCCTTTTCTTTGAAGTCCCTCCTTTTATTTAAACTCCTACACTTTTACTAGAATTGCACTTGATACTGAAACAAGTTCGCCCCTTATCCTATTTATATTAACTTCTGCCTTCTCACCTGGACACAATTAGTGCGCTCTGCAATTTATCAGCCTTTACTTGTAAGGAACATCCACTTGCGAACGGCCCCAAAACAGCTCGCAAACCTTTTATACTAGTTTAGCAGTCAAGCCACACCCCTCTCACCTGGGCACAATTAGTGCACTCTGCAATTTATCAGCCTTTACCTGTAAAGGAAAATCCACTTGTAAACATTATTATCATTATTATTCAAAGCACCACTGTGGGGTCACTGTTTCTGTGTGGCTGTTTAAATAACTAAATATGATAACAAATAAGTATTTTCAAAAGGCAAAAAACAAAACTAAGATGCAATCTTTTATGTTTTGCAACATTTATATGCAGGGATCAAGTATGCTTCCTTGCCTGTGGCTCTTTACATAGTGACATAGTAACTGAGGTGGAAAAAAATTACATTATATAAATATGTCCAGGATCATATCCTCTTTTAAGAAACCTTTTTTCTAGCGAAAGTATGTTTAATTTGGTTAGTATGTTTTATAGCTTTGTTCCTTCATTTCCCTTATAAATTTTGGTACCCTCTGTACAATCACCAGTTCTAAAATGTCCTTTTTTGAAGTGGTACACACAATTGTAATTCATGTTCTAAATGAGAGCATACTGGTGCTTGTATTTTTTTTTATTTACATTTTTTTTTTAAAATACAACAAACATTGCTTGTTTTGTAAACACATTTTGTCGATTATAAATAAATGGTGATACCGAGAGTTTTCCAAATTATGCAGCAGGTTACTTCCTTGAATGCAATAAACAACATCAGTGTGGTACAATATTGTTAAATTATTCATCTATATCTCAGTACCTGACGAATAGGCATAATGCGAATTACATAATTGTGCTTTAATATGGTAAAACTCGATAAGAACACAAGCAAAAGACAATCATACAACTTATGGGCACAGAGAGAGGTTCCAAGAGAGCCCAAATGAAGAATCTAACTTCCCTATGCTCAGACTGATTCCCTTTAGCTTCCTTACTCAGTTTTTATCTTTCTTTATATTTCTATTTTGTATCCTTCTCATTAAAATTTTCCCATATTTTCCATGTTATTAATTTATTGATAGTCCTAAAGCAATTGCTTCTGTTTCTAACTGATGGTTTTAATTTATAGCAAGTTGAATTTCGTTCCAAGTAGGTCCTTTATGTTGCATCTATTTTCTTGCTATCAATAATTTTACAGTTGATATTATTTGCAAAATAAATGTTTTTTTTTTCCATTGATATTGTGTTTGGTATAATGTGAAGTAACGCGATCTCTGGAGATGGAGCAATATGGATTTTAATTATTTTGGAAATCTTTTCAAAGCAGAACTTCCACAGGATTTGAATTTGTGAACATTCCCACCACAAGTGATAGCCCCGCACTTCCTCCAACATTCATTGTTACTTGTTGGGACTGACAAACATGGTGACAAGTACCATCTATTAAGAGCCTTGCAGCACACCTCCCTTTGTGGGAGAGTGTTTTATACAATTTTCAGTAAATTCCAATGATTTGAACCATTTTTCATTTGTCCAAGTCTTGCCTATATCGTTTTCCCGAATATCCATATTGCTTGTATTTTCCCGTTTCTTCTTGTCCTTTAAAATGCAATAACAATTGGAAATTAGAAACATCCCTTTTTTAACAAGCATCATTTTTCAAAAGGTGTAATTTCTCTCTGTCTATCTAAATTATAATTAGATTTTGAAAATTTAAAGAGTAGGTTATGGTAGTCTAGCCAAAAGTGAGAGGGTACACCGAATTCTTCTTGTAGAACTTTAAAAGGTTTCACTGAGTTCTTGGTGTATAAATCAGACAAATATTGAATATCCCATCTAGACCATAGTTTCAACTTAGGAAAGTCCAGGTTCTCAGCTAGTATCGACACTGGAGTAAGGAGACTAGGATATTTAGCTATTTCCAATCTCTCATTTAATTTGACCCAAAACTTCCAGAGTTTTTCGACTACAATTGCTCCTTTTGTTATTTTTCCCTTGTCGTATTTGTCGTACCATAATAGGTCTTTGATGCTACTTTTTACTACATTTTGATTTTCTATTTGAATCCATCCTACTCTTATGCCGGAAATATTCCATTCTATTAAATGAGAAAACATAATAGCGCTGTGGTAAGTTTTAATATCTGCGAACGATAATCCAACCCTATTGTAACATCTTGAGATAATTGAAAATGTTATCTGTGGTTTTCTTTCCTTGTATATAAATTTGTTGATCAAGTCTTGAAATTGTTTTATCCAAAGTTTGGACAATGGGTTTCAAATGCTTTTTTGCCAAATGATTAAATCTAGGAAGTATAGTCATCCTGATAGCTGCTATTCTACTGGAAAAAGAGAGTTTGTGTTTTTTCCAGAATAAAAGTAACTCTGTAAATTTTGCATATAGTTTCTTGTAGTTTACTGTAATAATTTTATCAATATTGTTATTAAATTAAATTCCTAAATGTGATACATTATTTTTTTGCCAATTAAATCGAATTTTCCTTTTTAATTCTTCAGAATCCTGGCCTTGTAGATTATTAACATTGCATCTGTTTTTGACATATCTTACTTGTAATACGAGACAGCACTGTATTTTTCTATTGCTTTTTGTAAACTAGTTATTGAGCTAATTGGATCTGTTAGAGTCAATATAACATCATTGGTGAAGAGGATAATTTTGTGTTCCTCTTCCCCGATTTTTATTTCTTTAATTTCCCTGGTTGATCTTATCAGTGCTGCTAATGGCTTGATGACAAAAGCAAAAATTATCGGTGACAGGGGACATTAATGAGATGGGAGATCATATGGGGCCTTCATTGATTTGGTGGCAAATTCGCCTAACCCAAATTTTAATAAAGTTAGTTCCATGAACTCCCATCCGACTCTGTCGAAGGCCTTTTCGGCATCAAGAGACATCGTGACCATTGGGGTCTTATTACTCTTTGCAAATGCCAACAAGTCAATTAACTTCCTTGTGTTGTGTGTCACCTGTCTACCTACCACAAAACCTGATTAATCTACTGCAATTAAATTATTTATAACTGAGTTTAATCTTTGAGCCAGTATTTTAGCATATACAGTGCCTTGCAAAAGTATTCACCCATCTTGATTTTTTACCTATTTTGTTACATTACAGCCTTAAGTTCAATGTTTTGTTAATCTGAATTTAATACGATGGATCAGAAAACAATAGTCTAAGTTGGTGACGTGAAATGAGAAAAATATATACATACAACTATTTTTTAGAAATACAAAACAGAAAATTGGCATGTGCGTATGTATTCACCCCCTTTGTTATGAAGCCCATAAAAAGCTCTGGTGCAAACAATTACCTTCAGAAGTCACATAATTAGTGAAATGATGTCCACCTGGGCGCAAACTAAGTGTCACATGAAGGTTAGGTTATAAAACAATATCCAAATCTTTGATGATCCCCAGGAGCACCATCAAACGCTATGTCTGGCTTAAACCCAACACATCACATCACCCAAAGAACACCATCCCCACAGGGAAACATGGTGGTGGTGGCAGCCTCATGCTTTGGGGATGTTTTTCAGCAGCCGGGACTGGGAAACTGGTCAGAGTTGAGGGAAAGATGGATGGTGCTAAATACAGAGATATTGTTGAGCAAAACGTTTGTGATTTGAGGCTAGGACAGAGGTGCACCTTCCAGCAGGACAGTGACCCCAAACACACTGCTAAAGCCACACTTGAGTGGTTTAAGGGGAAACATGTAAATGTGTTGGAATGGCCTAGTTAGAGCCCAGATCAATCCAATAGAAAATCTGTGGTCAGACTTAAAGATTGCTATTCACAAGCGCAAACCATCCAACTTGAAGGAGCTGGAGCAGTTTTGCAAGGAGGAATGGGCAAAAATCCCAGTGGTAAGATGTGGCAAGCTCATAGAGACTTATCCAAAGCGACTTGGAGCTGTGTTTTCTGCAAAAGGTGATTCTACAAAGTATTGACTTCAGGGGGGCGAATAGTTATGCACATTGACTTTTTCTGTTATTTTGTCCAATTTGTTGCTTGCTTCACAATAAAAAAAAAAAAACATCATTAAAGTTGTGGGCATGTTCTGTAAATTAAATGATGCAAATCCTCAAACAATCCATGTGAATTCCAGGTTGTGAGGCCACGAAAAATGCTAGGGGGGGTGAATACTTTTGCAAGGCACTGTAGCGTTATATCGGTGTTTAAGAGAGATATGGGGGGATTACAAACGCTCAAGTTTATCGGGTTTAGTGATATTTACTATTAATACAAAATTTCTCGTGGGGATTTTCCTTTTTGTTTTATTTCATTAAATACATTGCCCAGATGTTTTACTAAATAAGGTTGATATTTTTTATAATAAAAATTGTTAAGGCCATCCGGGCCCGGGGTAGTGTGGATTTTCAATTTTAATATAGCTGATATAATTTCTTCTATCGTATTTTGTTAATTCAAGATTTCCATTTCCGATAACAATAATTTAGATAATTTTATTTGATCTAAAAAATCCCTGATTTGTTAAGTTGAGGGTATAATAAAGTTCTCCCCTTTTTTCAAGTTATAAAGGGAACTATGATAATTGGCAAAAATCTTTCCTATATCTTTTGGTTTAGAACGAATATTACCGTATTCATCTTTTATTAAGTCAATTCAATATGTCAAGGTTTTTTATTTAGTTTATTTGCCAGCATTTTACCTATTTTGTTACCTTGCAGATGGATTTTTTTTGTAACATCCAAATTGATTTATCTGCTTCTCCTGCTAGATCATTTTTATTTGTTTTTGTAAGCCTTGTATTTTGACCATATTTTCTTTCGATGGAGATTTTTTATTTATCTTTTCAATCTTACTCAGTTCAATATATAGATCTCTTATATTTTTACCCCTATATTTTCGTTGTGCTTGGAGTTTAATGATAATTCCTCTAATGTATGCCATATGGGCGTTCCACAATGTAGATCCACAGAATTTTCATTTATTTCAAAGAACTGGGCCAGTTCATCCATTATTATTTTGTTGTTATTAGGACTATTCATCAATGTAGAGTCAAGCTTCCAAGTTTTATTATACTTATTAATTTGATTAGTTTTAAGACTCATGCTATTCCCATGCTATTGGTCCTATTTCTTTTTCACTTATTTTTTTCCAAAGTTTTTATATCGACCAAGAAAAAGTCCAATCTTGAATATGATTGATGCCTGTGTATAGTCTCTTTCACCCAGGTGATATACCCTCCAGGCATCAAAAAGATACAATTTTGTATTCTGCAGTAGTTTGGAATTTCTTCTAGTTTGATGATCTATTTTAGAGTTTTTGCTTAATTTCCTGTCTAGTTGTAGGCATATATTAAAGTCTCCACATATTATTGTTTTTCCACTAGAATATTTCTGCAATTGTTTAAATATATTATTTATAAAATGGTTTTGTGCTTTATTAGGTTCATATAAGTTAACAATTGTGTATTTTTCATTGTTAATTTTACCCGTCCATATTACAAATTTGCCTCCCTGACCTGTATGAGCGTACTGGTGCGTGATATAATGTTAGAATTATATTTTCTTCCCTAGCTTCTATAAACTTCTTAATACATGGTAATATTTTAATTGGGCCCCTATTCAACTGAGCAATTGTAAGATACTGGAGCCCATAATGTAGCCCATAACCTAATTTGCTATTCAATTGGCATCTTCTAGCTACTCGCAAACGATTTGCGGGTTACAGGCTGGAAATCCCTGCAGTTGGCAAAATCGTGACTCCGACCCATCTAAGCCTTTGATCTTTTAAGCCTGTAAATGTTACAATCGCAAATCGCTATTCAATTGCTGCAATTCCTCAAGCGGGCAAGTGTTTTCACACCCGTAAATGGCAAATATAGAAGTAAATCCTATGAGTACCAGATAGGACTTGCAAGGGGGTTAAACACCTAATTGTAGCACTGTAAATGCAAATGAAAAATCAATACTGCACTTTCAAAGACGCGGAAAGCGATCAAAAACATTAGAATTAATTGCACAGCAGTCTCAAGCTGCAAATCTGCAATTTTTTTTTTTTTTACGTTTTATTTCTGTGATATATTAATCTCAGTAATCAAGGAGTTTTGTACTTTGCCAAATTGCGAGTCTGGTCGCATATCAGACTTCTAAACACTAATTGATTGTGGTTTAACCTTCAGGTTTTATTGACATCATGACGACAGTCTCATTTACTATTGGCTATTTGTAGATCGGTAGTTACGGCCTTGCTTAATTGATCATGATCATGCTCTGAAATGCTACTTATGGGCGCAGGGTTTACGGTTTAGGCTTTTGGACAGGTAGCTGCGGGCTTGTAACTGTTGCAAATTTGAAGCCAGCAGACTTACGGTCGGTATGAAGGCAACTGCATGCTTGCAATTTAATAATAATTTAATGTGACACATTCCTCATTGTTAAATTGCTTTGTCAAATTAAGATGTTTTATATGTGGTTTGGTGCAATTAAACAGGGGCCTTGGATATGCAGATGCTGCTTGGCATTGAGCATTGTTGTGGTTGTCCACAAGCAAGCTCAAATCCCTTTCAATCTCTGATACCCCTAGATTTGTTCCATTTAAATTATAAATGATGTGCTTATATTTCTTTCACAAATGCAAACTTTATATTTATTTGTAGAAAATCATATCTATCATTTTACTGCTTAATTTATGTAAGTTCCTTTACAGTGAAAGTACATATTTTTTTGATTTAATAACCTTGCAGAACTAAGTATCCTCCTAAATATGGAGGCATTACTTTCAAGTCATACTTCTAGATTATTGAGAAATAAAAAAATAAATAAAACAGCAGAGGACCTAATAATGAACTATGAGGAACCCCACTAACAACATTAGTCCAATCTGTATATGTCCCATTTCCAACAACCCTTCTCTTTATCCAGTTCTAAATCGCAGTGCACATATAGGGCCCCATTCCAATTGGATTTCTATTGGATAAAAGTCTCTCTCAGAACTGTGGGACATTTTTTTGAGCAAGCTACTTATAATTTCCAATAGCAACTAGGCATGCTGAGAGTAGTATTATCATTATACACAAACCAATGTTCTGTCCATTAGAAAAAAAAGGCTTTGTGTAGTCTACATAGGGGCTGGACTATGTGGTGATTCTGTGAATTAGCAGATCAGTGTTGTATGGAATCTCAGGAGTCTGTTCCTAAGCACAAAGCCCCTAATTATATTATTAAGAGGAGTTTATGAGTGCTCCTCCATGCCTGTGCCAGTATCCTCCATGGGGGCAGGATCCAGAGGACCAAAATGTAGAAGGAGGTTGCCAGGGAGGTAAGTGCCTTGGGGGCTTATGTGAGGGATGTCTGCTCTGTCACGCACTGCTATGAAGACTGTTGGTGCTAGGTGAGAAGGAAGATGCCAGAGAAGACTGCAAGTCCCAGAGCAAATAGTGGTAGCTTTTCAGCTACAGTCCACTTCAATGAGTGGGAGAGGATATTGAGGGATATGATCACCCCAACAACAGTGGTCTGACTCCCAAGTCTGGTGGACACTCAGCAGCCAGGGATCCTGCCAGGTGAATATCTTAAATGCAATTATCATGTCAAAAGATCAAACATGCGCACCATAAATATAGATAAAATACATCCTATGTAAATGCTGGGCATCACTTAAAAGTATATGTGTTTAATTACTTTTATGAAAAATGTATCATTGAGAATTATTTAAATTATTATTATGAATCTTTATTTGTAATTTGCCAATGTATTCTGTAGCGCTATACAGGGTAGATACACATCAAAAACAAACTTAACAAATTACGAAAGGATGAATAGCCCTGTTATTGAGTTTAAAGTCAAGCAAACAAAAGGCTTTCTCAAGATTGAATACTCACAAACTTACAGTCTAAAGGGTATAGATAAGGTATAGAAAGGTGTGGTAAAATATATTGCGTAAATTATGGCTGAAAGTGATAATTTTCTTTATATGATTTTTTTTGTGAGATTTTTAAGCATTTGAGGCCGGAGGATAGTCTAGTGGTCTAGCATGAGAAAAGTCCTGTAAGCGGGAATGAGAGGAGATGACAAGAGAGGAGGAAAGAAGAATTAAATTAGCAGGGCAAAGAAGACAGTTGGGAGAGTATTTAGAGACAAGAGCAGAGATATAAGAGGGTACATTTAATATTGAGGGCTTTATATGTTAGGGTCAGGATTTAAAATTTTATTCTGGAGGCTATGGGAAGCCAGTGGAGTGACTGAAAGAGAGGAGCTGCAGACACCTATGAGTATGGTAGATGAGTCTAGCTGAGGCATTAATTATTGCCTGAAGTGTCTCCACGGGTGACGAGGAGGCCAGCAAGGAGAGAGTTGCAATAGTTGAGGTGGGATATGATAGGAGAATTTAATAGAAGTTTGGTTGTGTCTTGTGAGAGAAAGTGACGTATTTTGGAAACTTTTTTTTAGGTGAAAATGACAAGATTTAGTGATGGGTTGTATGTGAGGAATGAAAGAGAGTGCAGGATCCAGTAAAACCCCAAGACAATGGGCCTGAGAGGTGGGTGTGATAATGGCATTCTCGATGGTGAGAGGTATGTGAGGAGTGGGAGCTGTGGAAGAGGGTGGGGAGATTAGGAGTTCCGTCTTTTACATATTGAGTTTGAGTTGACGGGCAGACATTCAGGAGGATGTGCTAGAGAGGCAGTTGGCAACATTAGTTAGAAGAGAGGGGTATAGTTCTGGTGCAGAGTGGTACATTTGGATGTCATCACCATATAGAGGGTATTGAAATCTAAAAGAGTTTATTAGGATACCAAGGAAGTGTAGACGGAGAAAAGGAAAGGACCTAGGAGAGAACCTTAAGGTAAACCAATAGTCAGTGGGAGAGACGATGAAGAGGAGCCAGTGAAGGACATACTAAATATTCGATTTTCTAGATATGATGTGAACTAAGAGAGGGCATTGTCACAGATTACAAGAGAGTGGAGAATTTGGATAAGAAGAGAAGGGTCATCTGTGTCAAAGGCAGCAAAGAGATCCATGAGAATTAGAATAGAAAAGTGGCTCTTTGATTTGGCGGTTAGCAAGACATTAATGACTTTAATAAAGAGCTGTCTCTGTGTAGTGTTGGGATCGGAAGCTAAATTGGAAGGGGTCAAGGAGCAAATTGGAGGAAATAAATTGGGAGAGACAATTGTAGATGGTACATTCAAGTAATTCAGAAACCAGGGGAAGTAGAGAGATAGTGCGGTAATTAGATGGAGAAGCTCGATCAGATGAGGGCTTTTTAAGAATGGGGGGAATAATGGCATGTTTTAAAGGTGATAGAAACTTTCCAGTGTTAAGGGAAAGGTTGAAAAGATGTGTGAGAGCTGGGATAAGTGTGGTAGAGAGCGGAGCGATCAGCTATGATGGAAGTGCGAATGAGGGCATCTATCTGTGGTTATGGGAGCAAGAGAATCAAGGGTTGAAGTTAGAGTTAAACTGTAATGTGTGTTGGTAATATCAGGGCAAGTGACAAATAAGAGGTTGTAGCACAGCGGAAAGATATTGTGGGTGAAGTGCATGCACATTTTTGTGGATTCTGGTGGATAAGTGAGAAAGAGGAGTGGAAGGTGTGGTGAGGCAGTAGGTTTGGAAATAGTGGTCACAAAAGGGAGTGGGGAGGTGATAAGGTTAGATATAGTGCAGAGATATGTAAAAATGAGGACAAGGGAGTGGACATCAGTTGGAGATTTTGTCCATTGAGAGAGGCATTGGGGAGAGGTAAGTGCAAGTAGGTTTACAGTTGTAGAGGAGTAGTGACTGTCAAGGGCAATGTTGAAATAGCCAAAGAACAAGAGTAGGTATGTTGGAAGAAAGAAAGTGAGGAAGCCAGGCGGAACATTTTTCAAGGAATTGAGAGGCTGGTGCAGGCAGCCCGTAGATGAAAGCAACTCGTAGAGAGACGTGTGAGAAGAGGCAGATAGTGTGAACTTTGAAAGATGAGAATTGGAGGGAGGGAACTGGATGAATGCAGTTAAATGCGCAGTGAGAAGAAAATAATATGCCCAAACCTTCACCTTGCTTAGGGTCTAGTTCTAGGTTTTTAACTCAAATGAAAGCCACCATTTGAAAGTGCTGCAGGGGAGGCAGTGTCTGAAGGAGTTTCAGTGATAGCCAGTAGATTAAGGGAGAAATAAACAGGTCGTGAATGAAAGTGAGTTTGTTGAAAATAGATCTTGCATTCCAGAGAGAGCATGAGAAGGGCAAAGTGGAAGGTTTGGAACAGGTGCTGGGTAATAAGTTATGAGCGTTTTGGTGTTTGTTGCCCTGGGTTTGAGCGTAGTTGATAACAGATGGGAATGAATGAGGGGCCAGGGTTAGGATATATATCTCCTGCAGCCTGCAAAATAAGCAGCGGAAGTGATAGGAGATGAGAGTGGGACTTGCAGAAACATTTCTGCTTATGAACTTTTGAAGATGAAGAGGATACTGACTGGAGGAAGGAGAGGAGTTCATGGGAGTAAAGAAGAGGGGGAGGAGAAGAACTATTTTAACTGAATAAATATCAACTAAATAGTATGTCCAATGTAGAGTATGCAGATACTGACTCTGTAGGGCTTGTATGCAGTGTAATGTACTAGCCTAAAAGGGACCATCTCTCAACAGCGTGCTGCTAAATCTTGCCGAAATATGGTCAATATATGGTTAGTATGAGACAAATAACAGCAAATACTGCAGAATCGGTGTCTTCATGAGCTGCAGAGGGCAGACTCCAGCAGGGGATTTTGGTTTGATATGATCTAGTAAAAACAGAGCTCAGAAATAGTGATGTCGCAAACATCAAATTTTGGGTTCGCGAATAGCGAACCCGAACTTTATCAAATGTTCGCGAACGGGCAAACATCGGCGAACCACCATAGACTTCAATGGGCAGGCGAATTTCAAAACCCACAGGGACTCTTTCTGGCCACAATAGTGATGGGAAAGTTGTTTCAAGGGGACTAACACCTGGACTGTGGCATGCCGGAGGGGGATCCATGGCAAAACTCCCACGGAAAATTACATAGTTGATGCAGAGTCTGGTTTTAAGCCATAAAGGGCATAAATCACCTAACATTCCTAAATTGTTTGGAATAACATGCTTTAAAACATCAGGTATGATGTTGTATCAATCAGGTAGTGTAAGGGTTACACCCGCTTCACAGTAACAGACCAATCTCCCCGTTTAATGCACCGCAAAAAAACGCAAACAGTCCCTTTGCACAACCGCAAACTCCCCATTTGCACAAGGTTAGATACCAAGCTAGCCATGTCCTGTTCCTTGTCCTCACTGATGTCATTGAAGGTCTCTTCCTCCACCAAGCCACCAAGGGTCCCCGAAAGGTGACAACAAGCCCCCTATGACGCCTGCTGTGTTTGGTCTTCCACCTCCTCAAAGCCACCTTCCTCCTCTGACTCCTCTTCTTCAGATTCCCAGAGTCTCGGGGCTTCCACTGCCCAGCATGGAAGATTATACACAGGTCAGAGTCTGGGGGCTTCCACTGCCCAGCATGGAAGATTATACACAGGTCAGAGTCTGGGGGCTTCCACTGCACAGCATGGAAGATTATACGCGTTGCCTCTGTCTGCGTTATTATAAGGTGGGTACTGTTAAGTAGTACTATTCCTATCGGTTTAATCCCTGTTACGTCCACTATCAGGGGACGTGTATATGGCATGGATTTTTGGAAGCGGGAGATGGAAAAAGATGCTTGGTTGGTCCTCCCACTTCAAATTTGGGGCACTGCGCGTGCAATCTAAGGTGCCACCAGATATGAGTGTCACTGTGCACTGGCAAAAGTTGGCAGAGTAGATGCAATAGGCTTCACACACACGCCTGTAGGCAGGCAATTGCTATTCAATCTATTACAGTCAAAAAAGTGTTGTTTTATGTCACTGAGCACAATATAAGCTGTGAGCAACTGAAATTAGATTACAGGAAAAAAATGGTTGTTTTCAATGTATGTTACACCACCAGGTATGAGTAGTGAAAGTAAGCACAATATAAGCTGTTAGGTGTTAGCCTGTCACACACACACTCTGGCAGGCAGGCATAGATTACACAAAAAAAATTATAAAATAAAATAAATGATGTTCAAAGTTTCCTCAATGATAAAGTATAGGGGGCAAACCGAAATTCGCATGTGTTCGCCGTTCGCGGGGGACGCGAACATGCAAAAATCGCCGCAAATAGTTCTCCGGCGAACTGTTCGGGACATCACTACTCATAAACATTAAATACAACAACCAAATTAAGGTAAATAGATAACCATATGGATTACATACCTAATAAACTCCACAATAGCTACATATCCCAATGAATGTCAGCCCAAAAGAAAGGAGATGGATGCGTGTTTCACGTTAACATTATATACATCGTACTATCATGTAGTATGCTCAGTCAATCAGCCACAATAAATTAGAAGCCCGTCGCGACATTGTGAGATCCGAAATGGCTGCGAGCTTGAAATTTGGCTGAGCTACAGAGCTATTAAATTAGACCATGACGCGAGTTGCGGGCTTAAGACACAAACCAGTAAACCATTTGTCGAACGTTGGATGCGCGGCAGTGAACATGATCAATTAGTTATACCTGTAGTTATGGGTTTAGACAGAACCAATGGCAACAGAGATCGTCATAATTATCTCACTGAAAAATGGAGGTTTAATTTCTAAATCTTATGGGCTTCAATTACAAGTTGCGATTGGGCCCACATTCCAGAAATAATTGATAAAGCCATAAATATGATATTCTATTACATGCGAATTCCATTATCTGTATTAACACATAGATTAGGAATTTAAACATTAAATAAATTATTTTATATTGCAGATTTTGGAGCTTTAGAATGTTGTGTTATTTATTTTAATTAATTACTTAAAAAAAGGCGGAGGGGGATAAAAAAACATGCATGTAAAGTACAGTGCTGAATACTGTAACTGTAACAATATACCAACTCACCTGATCTGCACGCATTACTAACTATAAGTCTCTGGATAATCATAAATATGGGAAAATACCCATTCATACATAGATGACCCATAGGTCAGCAGCCAGATTCAATGTCACTTACATCAGACCCAAGGATCTGTTCTCAGACCGATATTGAGGTCAGGATCACATGCTTCACTAGTCCATATGTTAATCCTGGCTGTCATTAACATGCCATTGTGAGACTTTGCAAGTCCACCGCTATAGCGGTAGTAGTCTACATTTCAGCTAACAACAATAATGTCTTAGATATCTGGCTATATGATAGCTTCAAGATTGTGGGAGCTACATTTTAAGGGGGGCTGTCATTGAAGGAATGTCTACCTGAGAGGCACTGGGAAAACCTTACACCTCATACATTTCCTCCACAATGCATGCAGATGCCCACATCCTCCCACATGGCCCACATCCTCTGTGGCTGGGCCGCCGCCTCCCTGCTGGTGATGGTGGGGGGAGCGGCGAGAGACAACCCCCCAGGAGGAAGCAACACCACAAATGGAGGTGGCGGAGGCATGATGGGAGGAGGGGCTGTGCTGCTGGTGTGCTGGTGATACCTTCTGGGTAGAGGGTGCAGGGCTGGGGACCAGTCCTATCCTTAGCAGCCCGGACAGTTAGGACTCTGTCATAAAATGATGCCTCCTTTCCTCCCTGCATGATTGGTAGTGATGCTGGCCTGGATCCCCCGAAGTAAGTCCAGTTAGTGGTGGTGGTGATAGAGGTCTGTCGGGCCTGACTAAGTGGTGGTGGGGATGGAGGTCTGTGGGGCGTTGGTAGATGAGAAGGTGGCGGTGATGGAGTGGGAAGGGTCTGGTGCCCGTCTGAAGCCTGGGGCGATACCTGAGGTGGTGGTGTGCCTGGTGGTTGTGGCAGCCAGGCCAACACACTGCTGTGTGTGTGTGGGGGGGGGGGGGGGGGGGAGGTGGTTGCTGGCAGTGCTGGTCTCCATAAGTCCAGTTGGAGGGCCCTGGTAAGATATGCAGACTTTGGAGGAGGGGGATGGTTTTCAAACCCCAGTGGGGCTGCCGGGGGTCTGGATGGTGACCCCATCACCCAAATTACCTTCTCCTCCGAGCCAGAGCCCTCAGATCCTCCTCTTTCCTCCTCCCCCTGCACAGAGTTCTGCTGGGAGGGGGCTTGCTCCTCCACATCCTACTCAGATGATGCCAATGTGACCACTGGACCCAGATCTCCTCCTGGATGCTGAAAAATAGAAAAGAAAAGTAAATGTCATTAGTATGATAAATAATACATTGTTATGTGTTAATTCTGAACTATCTCACATCTAGGCTTGAACCTGGGTGATTCTCCTAATTGTAACTCAGATTAACTATCATATGCTAGATTTGATCTATTCTTTGTTTTATGGCTCCTAATGCTATCTTGCTACATTCTTTAGCTGCATAGGCTGCAGCGGGTACACCAATAAATGGACTCTCTGTTGCTTGATTACTGTTGTTGTGTCTGGGAATGACAGTGATTTGTCAGCTTCATGGATTTAATGACGTATCCATCTATCCCTTGTTAATTCCATAGAGCTGACATGTCAATGTCCTTGTTGGTCATCATGTACATGTGTAGTGTGTGTGATGTACATGTGGTGCCATGTTGGTGTATGTGATATTCACCTGACATGGAGGCTGGATCCTGTTGGGCCACCAGGCCTGAAGATCCAGCGACGGGCACCTGGCTCAGAAGGTCCATGGCCATCCTCTCCCACTCATTGTATCTCATTGTATCGTCACTTTGGGATCACCACTTGGCGCTGCAGCTTGACTGGCCTCCTTGGCCATCATCCTCCTCACGTTGGCCCTGATGTTGTCAAACTGGTGCTTCACAGACCTCACATCCCTTTCTGCTGTTCCCACTGCTGTTACTGCAGCCATTACCTTCTTCCGTGCCTGGCCCTAGGGCCTGGCCTAACTTCCACGGATGGCAACAAGGTGGACCACATTCTCCTGGTGCGTGTAGTTCAGGGTCCTGTGCTTGCCTATAGCCTCTTGCTGTCCCGACTGTGGATGGAGATCCTTTGCTCCCTTAGCTGCCCCTGAGGCCTGTCCCTCCCTCGAACTACCACCCTACTGCGATCACGCCCCTCTGTCCCTGTACTACATGTGCCTATCTCTAGGGGCACCCTCCACCTCTATTACACTATCCTCCTCTCCTCCGCTCTCCACCTTCTCCACTCTGCCACTCCTCTCCTTTGCCACTCCTCACCTCCTCCACCTCCTCCTCCTCTCCTCCGCCACTACTCATCTAATCCACCCCCTCCTCTCCTCCGCCACTCCACACCTCCTCCTCCACTCCTTCAGCACTCCCTAGGGTCACTTCTCTCTCCTCTCTCTTCCTCGCCTCTCCTCTTTTCCTCCTCCCTGCCTCCCCCGTCCTCTCCCCTCCTCTCTCCTCCCTCCATTTCAATCCCAAAAAGAATATAATGACAAATAAAAACAAGTGTTACTTTATTTATATTTATTAACTGTTTGGGTGTGGGGGATGGGATGGTGTTGTGTGTATGGAGTGATCTAGCTCTATGTGTATCTGTGTGTTATTTAATTTATGTGTATTTGTATTCTGTGTAATCTGTAAATATGTGTAATCAAAGATTAAGTATAAAATCGTAATTAGATAAATATAAAAGAAAAAAAAACAGGAAGATGCTCTCAAACTCTCTCTCTATAAATGCTCAATAGTGATGTCCCGAACAGTTCGCCGACGGACTATTCGCAGCGATTTTTGCATGTTCGCATTCGCAGCGAATGGAGTACACATGCGCTTTTGGGTTCGCCTCCTATTCTTTATCATTGACGAAACTTTGACCCTGCACCTCACAGTCAGCAGACACATTCCAGCCAATCAGCAGCATACACTCCCTTCCAGAGCCTTCCATCTGAAGGACAGCAATTCAAAAAGCCCTTTTTAGGGCTAGAACATCATTTATTTTATTTTATAATTTTTTTCTGTGTAATCTAATTGCATATACCTGCCAGCGTGTGTGTGTGTGACAGGCTAACATCTAACAGCTTATATTGTGCTCAGTGAAATAAAACAATACTTTTTCGACTGTAATAGATTGAATATCCGTTGCCTGCCTACAGGCGTGTGTGTGAAGCCTATTGCATCTACTCTGCCAACTTTTGCCAGTGCACAGTGATACGTCATATCTGGTGCAACCGTAGTGTACAGTGACATAAAACAACACTTTTTTGACTGTAATAGATTGAATAGCAATTGCCTGCCTACAGGCGTGTGTGTGAAGCCTATTGCATCTACTTTGCCAACTTTTGCCAGTGCACAGTGACACTCATATCTGGTGGCACCTTAGATTGCATGCACAGTGCCCCAAATTTGAAGTGGGAGGACCGACCAAGCATCTTTTTCCATCTCCCGCTTCCAAAAATCCATACTATATACACGTCCCCTGATAGTAGACGTAACAGGGATTAAACCGATAGGAATAGTACTACTTAACAGTACACACCTTATAATAACGCAGACAGAGGCAACGCGTATAATCTTCCATGCTGTGCAGTGGAAGCCCCCAGACTCTGATCTGTGTATAATCTTCCATGCTGGGCAGTGGAAGCCCCCAGACTCTGACCTGTGTATAATCTTCCATGCTGGGCAGTGGAAGCCCCCAGACTCTGACCTGTGTATAATCTTCCATGCTGGGCAGTGGAAGCCCCCAGACTCTGACCTGTGTATAATCTTCCATGCTGTGCAGTGGAAGCCCCCAGACTCTGGGAGTCTGAAGAAGAGGAGTCAGAGGAGGAAGGTGGCTTTGAGGAGGTGGAAGACCAAACACAGCAGGCGTCCCAGGGGGCTTGTTGTCACCTTTCGGGGACCCTTGGTGGCTGGGTGGAGGAAGAGACCTTCAATGACATCAGTGAGGACAAGGAACAGGACATAGCTAGCTTGGTATCCAATCTTGTGCAAATGGGGATTTTGCGGTTGTGCAAAGGGACTGTTTGCGGTTGTTTGCGGTGCATTAAATGGGGAGATTGGCCTGTTACTGTGAAGCGGGTGTAACCCTTACACTACCTGATCGATTAAAGCATGTTATTCCAAACAATATAGGAATGTTAGGTGATTTATACCCTTTATGGCTTAAAACCAGACACTGCATCAACTATGTAATTTTCCGTGGGAGTTTTGCCATGGATCCCCCTCCGGCATGCCACAGTCCAGGTGTTAGTCCCCTTGAAACAACTTTCCCATCACTATTGTGGCCAGAAAGAGTCCCTGTGGGTTTTGAAATTCGCCTGCCCATTGAAGTTTATGGCGGTTCGCCGATGTTTGCCCGTTTGCGAACATTTGATGAAGGTCGCGTTCGCTGTTCGCGAACCCAAAATTTGATGTTTGCGACATCACTAATGCTCAAACCACCAACTCTGGGACCTGCGTGCTACTTCGTCAGAATCTACAACACAGTTAACACATGGGTGGGTGGAACAAAACTTTATAATCTCTCTTTGTCAATCATCTTCAGCTAGACCACTTTCTATTGGCTGAGAGGCTTGCGTCGCACTCCATAATACCGTGATTGGATGGTTACTGCGGACCACTTTTATTCCAGTCTATTAACAGCTGGAGGGGTTTACAGTTTTGAGGCTTTGGCCCGTAACTTGCAGCCTTGTTCAATTGATTAGAACCGGAGATTGTAGCAGAGTTCAAGCCCGGAGCAGGCCTGCAGACATACGGCCTGTATACCGCAAGATGCTGCCTTGCAATTGAACTCGTCTCTGTGTTGTGATGATGTAATCTACCTATAGGTATATTAAAATCATCCATTGTCAAACAAACATCACAGTAGAGATTCTAAACTGTAATTTTACAAATCTGGGCTTTGGCAATATTGCACCAATATTGATCTCATTTCAGCTCAAAGTGCATCTGATGTTTCCACAGAGACACATACAGGGGCAGAGATGAGTCTGAGTATACAGAATGTGACAGAAAATCTGGTACGAGTAGGTTCAGCAGCAGTCCCTAGAGGAGGAACATGGGCAAGAGCATATGAGGAGAAGGATGATCGGTTTATGCGCTCAGTCGGGGACCTCACTGGCAACACCACCCCCCAAACTGCTCCTCCTCCAGCACCGTGGATGCCATGTTCCCCATCCAGAATACTGCCACCATCCCAACACCTCCCCTCAATGTCATCACCACCACCCACTGCATGCCCAAGTTGCTCATCCCCAGGCCATTATTGGAGGCCAACATTACTGAACTCACAACCTTCCACACAGTGGCGGAGCTAGTGAATGGAGGGCCCAGGTGCAAAAAAAAATATGGGCCACCCCAAGGAGGAGGGGCAAATTTATATATATATATATATATATATATATATATATATATATATATATATATATATATATATATATATATATATATATATATATGTCATGTTACCCCTGACCATCTTTTGGGTTTAGTAATTGCTGTTGTGATCTAATATGTCTTTACGTATGTTAAGTCGATTATTATATATATGTTATGTTGTGTTAATTCTGTATGTTGCATGTTTGGTTCAGTAAGTGTTAAATATTTGGAATGTTGTGCTGTCTGTAACTGTCAGAGGTTGGCAGTTGAGATTCAGAGTTGGTATCTCTGAGGAAAAGCCAGTTCTGAATGCAGTCTATGAAGTTTCCACTGAAATAAAAACAGTTTCTGATATTTTTCTAATGCTGTGCCAGAGTCCATACTTTTAAATAATGCATCAGAGAAGGACATTTTAGAGACATCTGCTGTCTTGGTTAGGGGTTTTAAGAACCGGGTATATCTGTTGGTTAGGTTTGGCCATAATAGCCTTATCAAGCCCGACTGAAGAAAGCAGATCACCACAACAAAGCTGGATCCCTTCATCATAAAACCAGCAGCCAGGATGGAATATGGAAACTTATCCAAGATAGAAATCAAGTACTTTCACAGGCTTGGAGGAGATGCAGAGACAGAGAAGCGATTTGCCCAGTACTATAAGACCAAATCCCTGATTTCCTGCAGGGCAAGGGTGATCTAGGAGAAAAGGAGCCAGATCACATGGGTGAAGGAGTGGAGAGCATGTCAGGTTGACATTCAAAAGGACCTGGCAGCAGCTCTTAAGCATCAGTGGGTGGCATTTCTGGAGCTCCAGCAGGAAGGTGAACTATCAAAATGGCTGGAGGGACTGGTGTGGGAAGAAATCGCTTTGAAGCAGGCGTATGATTATCTGATGGAACCGGCTATCTCTTTGCAACAGCCTTTCTTCTAACGGCTGGAGTTAATGAAAAAACTCCAGGGCGTACTGCAGGGCAATCCTGCATGTGGCATTCGGCCTATAAAACAGGGGGTAATCCTGTATAATCAGCGCTGCCAAGAATTGGGACTGAAACCAGGGTCCAAGGAGGCTGCATTGATTGAACCTTTTATCCAGGAAGATTTGGAGCTGCAAGCCAGCTATATGAAGCTGCTGGTAGAGGCAGCCATGGGTAAGACCTGGCTCAAGGGGTGGAAGGAGCCCTGCCCATCAGGGAAGAATGAAGAAGATGCATCCTGTCATTAGGAGGTCCTAAAAGCATCTGTCCCTTTTGCAGAACTGCAGAAGACAATTGCAGAAAAAGACAAGCAGATAAAAGAGAAGGAAGATTTTTTGTCTCTGGCACATTCTATTTTTGTAAATAGTGGAGAGGGGCTCAATGCGCTACAAAGAGAAAATATGTCCCTAAAAGAAGAAATCAATATGTCCCAGGGTTTGAAGAATGAGCAGGAACAGCTGAAAAGAAATTTCATTGAAAGAGATGAGAAAATAAGATATCTTGATGAGCAACTTCAGAATGAGCATGCAAAAGCATCTCACAAAGTTGAGGAAAACAATGCTCTGCATAATCAAAACAAGCAGTTGCAATTATAGATCGAGGAATTACAAGTTAATAAAGATTTATTAGGGCAGATGGAGAAGAATAATCAAGAAAAAGATAAAAAGATCAAAACAGTGGAAGAAATATTAGTGACCGAACTCATAGAGTTGGCAAACAAGCAAGAATGAAGAATATTGAAAGAGAATTCCTCATTTAGAATGGATTTTCAAAATTTGCAGACTCAAAAGACTGAACAGATGTCACTTACCTCAGCTGTTGAGGATCTGAAGAAGGTGATCCATGAGAAAGAGAGGAAGATAAAGTATGTAGAAGATTGCCTACAGGCTGAAATCCTCAGAGCGGACATCAAGGTGAAAATGGTCCAGGCATTGAATAAGAAAATCGAGTCTCTGAAGGAAAAGTTAGCAAATGGCCAACTCGGAAAGGCAGAAGGGGTGTCTATTATAGCACTGATACAGGAGCTACAGAATGAACTGAAGGACAAGGAAGAAACATTAAGAATGTTGGTGGCCAGATTCATTGGGCGTGAGAACAATATGATAGATAAAGAAACACAAATCCAGGAATTGCAGCAGAAGTATGAATAAAAGAATGATTAGTTAATGAAGGAAGCTGAGTCTTTGATGCAACAAATAGAAAATAAAAACAAGACAATTGAAGAGTTACAACAAGAAAACAAGTCTTTGAAAAATAAACTTACAAGAGAAAGTAAGCAGAGTAGTGTTCTTGAATCTGATTTTAAGGTATTACACATACAACTTGAAGATACTAATATCGACCATGAAAGAACACTCAACAATAAGCAAAAGGAGATAGAAGATGCAAAAATAAGAGAAGAATGTCTTAAAAGCCTCAATATGAAAAAATAATTCTGGCTCAACAAAAATCTGCAAAGAAAAGAAAAGTTGCTTTGGAATTTCACTTTCACTCTGATAGCTCTGAACCAACTGATATTCTGGGTATATGTGAATATGATGGATTGCTTAAGAAGTTATACCCAAACTATTCCCCATCCTCAACCATTTTTTGACATGCCCGCTTTTGGTCACATAGGCCCATGGACTGTTTTAGTCATAACAGGCTGGCTGTTGGAAATGGCCTGGTTGGGGAGGCTTGTTATGGCATGGGATCCACTGGAATCACTTCCAGATTTGTTTTAACCCCTGGACATTGAACAGAAGAGAAAAAAACAAAAAACCTGCCCTACACACTTAAAATAAGGCCATGGACAGGAGGAGGCCTAGGGGGATTGTTTTCCACATGTGCCCCAATGGAGTTAGGAAGCCCCTCAACCCAGACATGTACTTACGCATGGACTTAATTTTCTGGCAGCATGCCAGTGTTTATCTGAAGAGATGATCACCGGGATGCTGCATTTTAAAAGGGGAGTAGTTGTCATGATCCCCCTGACCATCTTTTGGGTTCAGTAATTGTTGTTGTAATGTAATATGTTTTTATGTTAAGTTGATTATCCTATATATGTTATGTTGTGTTATATTATGTTATTATGTTATGTTAATTTTGTATGTTGCATGGTTGATTCAGTAAGTGTTAAATATTTGGAATGTTGTGCTGTCTGTCTATAGCTGTCAGAGTATGGCAGTTGAGATTCAGAGTTGGTGTGTCTCTGAGTAAAAGCCCGTTCTGAATGCAGTCTATGAAGTTTCCATATTCCATCCTGGCCTCTTGTTTTTATGATGAAGGGATCCCACTTCTGATACCAGTTGTGGTGATCTGCTTTCTTCAGTCGGGCTTGATAAGGCTATTATGGCCAAACCTACCCAGCAGATACACCCGGTTATTTATATACCTTCACCAAGACAGCAGATGTCTCTAAAATGTCCTTCTCCGATGCAGTATTTAAAAATATGGACTCCGGCTCAGCATTAGAAAAATATCAGAAACTGTTTTTATTTCTTTGTGAACTTCATGAATTGAGTACCCCTATCCAACAGGATCTCCGGGAAAATGAGTGGGCCCGGTTGCTGATAAGCCGGTTCAGTAGAAGTGGAAGCCGAGCCTACCAGGCAATTCCGTGTGACCAGGCAACAGAGTATGAGGTGGTCTGCCAGGTCTTGCTAAGGAGATATGCCCTCACTGCAGGAAACAGTTGATAGTACCCTATCCCTTTAGAGACAGACTCTTAGGTGTAGCCCATAATATACCCCTTGCGGGACATATGGGCCGTAAGAGGACCCAACAGTGCCTAACCCGTGTGTTCTACTGGTCGGGGGTGAATAGGGATGTGGCTAACTAATGCTATTCCTGTGACTCCTGTCAGCGGTACCGACATACGGTGAAAGCTTCTCGGGTGCCACTCAATCCCCTCCCCATTATAAATACCCCCTTCCACTGGGTGGCAATAGACATCATAGTCCCCTAGCTCGACCCAGTAAGACAGGGAAGAAGCATATCCTTACTGTGGTTGATTACGCCACACGGTACCCAGAAGCAGTAGCCCTAGGGAAGATTACTGCCACTACTGTGGCCGATGCCTTGATGGTCATTTTCTTGAGGATTGGGCTTCCCCGGGAGATCCTGTTGGATAGGGGTACTCTATTCATGTCAGAAATGACTCAGCAATTATGGCGGCTTTGTGGGATCAGGCACTTGACTTTTTCGCCTTATCACTCCCAGGCGGCTTGTGTGAGCGGTTTAATGGGACCCTGAAGCGGATGCTTAGAACCTTCAAGGAGCAGGAAATGGATTGAGAGAAGTTTTTCCATATCTTCTCTTTGCTTACCGTGAGGTCCCTCAGGAGTCAACTGGGTATTCCCCGTTTGAGCTTCTGTATGAACGACCGCTGAGAGGACCATTGGACCTCAGGGAGGCTTGAGAGGGGGAGAGGGAGCAGGCGCCGGTGCCAGTGGTCCCATATGTTCTTGCCCTTCGGGACAAGATAGCTAACCTCATGGGGCTGGTCAGGGAGAATGTGTTGAGTTCCCAAAAACGACAGAAAAGGTTCTATGACCAGGGCACTCGAAACAGAGAACTAGAGGAGGGACAGGAGGTGCTCATGCTGGTTCCTCAACCAGCTACCTGGGAAGGGCCTTACCAGATTACCCATAAGGTCTGCCCCACCACTTATGTGGTTTCCCTAGACCCCGAGGGTCAAGTAACCTGAGTAGTTCACATCAACCGACTAAAGGGGTGTAAGAATCGACCACAGAATATCTGTGCAGTTTGCCTGCCTTCTGGCAGTGACCCAGAGGAAGGCACTCTCCCTGACCTTTTTGAACCAATTAGCCCCAGTTCCCAGGCTGAGTTTATAAGTCAGTCCCATAACCTCACAAACCACCAAAAGAATGAGCTAAACATGCTGCTGGAAAAGTTCTCTAAATTGTTTTCTGCATTGCCCGGCCGTACCGCTAAAGCTACCCATGAGGTACTGACCAGTGACTGCCCTCCTCTAAAACAACCCTCTTACAGGGTCCCAGAGGCAGTCAGGGCAAGTATATGTAGTGAATTAGATGAGATGATACAGTTAAAAGTGATCCAGCCATCCAGTAGCCCTTGGGCTTCCCCTGTGGTACTAGTGCCAAAAAAAGATGGGACAACTAGGTTCTGTGTGGATTATAGGAGGCTTAATGACAAAACTAATACTGATGCCTATCCTATTCCTCGCATGGACGAGTTGCTTGACCAGTTGGGAACTGCTACCAATGTAACTACCCTAAATCTCTCTAAGGGTTATTGGAAGATTCCGCTTGCGGAGTCTGCCAGAGAAAAATCATCTTTCCTCACTCCCTTTGGGCTCTACCAGTTTATGGTAATGCCCTTTGGGATAAAGAATGCAAACGAGGGACCGCATTTGTGGAGATAGAGGCTCCCACGTCGGCTGCAATGAGCCAAGGGGCCGCATTTGTGGAGGTGGAGGGTCTACGCCGCATCATAAGAGGTTACAAACTTTGAAAAAAAAACTCTAACACGCAATGACTAAATACGGACTTAAAAAAAAAATACGATTTGCGGGACTTGGAAAAAAAAATATTACAGACTTACACAAAAAAAATACGAGAAGCTGGACTTAGAAAAAAAAATTACGAACTCGCAAAAATATGATCTTAACGGCCGAACAGCGCACAGCGGAAAACATAAAAAAAACACAAAATACACACAAAAATAAAATTAAAAACGTAACCACCGCAAGGGGAGACACCGAGGACGTCTGGAAGTGAGGTTACACCTCAATTTAAGTCCAATTTACAGAGTTTAGACACTCGAAAATCCCCTAACCAAAAGAAAAAATGGCCGCCGAAAAAAACAAAAACGAGGCTATACGACCCCTAAAGCCGCAAAACACCGCCAAGCACATACAAGTTTTACAAAAACTCGTACGAGGTACAACATACACTATTAGCAAGGACGAAAAATCATCCACACCTGCGTACCACATACACAATCGCCACCATTTTTCAACACTAACTTACAGAATGTGGAAGTAGACAGCTATACAAATTGTTTCCCCTAGTGCATGCAGCCTATTTACACTACACACTGCACACATTGCTGACACTTACACCTCAGCTCAACAACACTACAAATCTACATTGTATGCTGCAGTATCATCAAAACAGATTGTTAGCTCTTCAGCACATTGCTTGCTGCATATATTAATTACAAATAGGTAAAGTATATTAATTTATGATTTAATTAATTAATCCGTTATCAAGAAAAAATCTGCAATATGAAGCGCCGGCAGGGGAAGGATATCCAGTCTCTGAATAACGAGAACTGGCAAAGGGACCAAAGTGCACAAGTAAGAGGGGGGAGTGGGAGGCGGAGTGAAAGGGGCTGAAGGGGGGGGGGGCCCAGGGGGGGCACCATTTGCAATGGCAATAGATCTGCCCCTGCTTCCACAGGCAGCAGGAGAGAATGATGTGTCCTGGCAATTCAGACCACTCTGACATGCACACAATGAAGGATATATCAGGATTTGAGGAGGAAATATAGCTAAACGGTGTAAATCCAAAACAACCAAAATGCACTGCTCCAGTTGAACCTAAATCTACAGCAAAGGGCTTTGGTGAGCATATCATCCTCCACTCCATAGAAGTCCCCAAGCCACCATCAGTCTAGCCAATCCCCTTCTGCCTTGATGTCTCCACCAGCTTTCCTCCATATCCATCATCTATGCCTCCAGTTGTATCTCCTATGAGACCCCCATATAGTATAGGGTATGGTGGCACAGGAGTAGGCCTTGTGACTAGGCAGAGGAGGAGATAGGCGTAGCATCTTATTTACTCCTTCTCAAATACAGTCCTCAGTGAAAACGTATTGGTCAAAATGTTAACTTACTCATGCCTGTCTACAGCATAGATGATCATGGCCTATGTGATGGTGATTTATCGTATACGTGTGGCTACCATCATATAAGCCATGATCATCTTATCTGTGGACATCTTCGACTCTCTGTGACCTTATTGACCGATGCACACCAGACAAATATGTCAGCTACTGCCACTCTGAGCACCATCAAGCTCATGTTCATTGCTTTAATGATCTCATCTATCCATTTCTGCCTCTGCCTCGACCCTTCTTCATGTTACTTCAATCTTTCCCACCATCAGAATACTTTCTAGGGAATCCCAATTTATGATAATTCCTTCCAGTAAAAAGTTTATCTTGATTTCCTGAAGTATTGATTAATTGAATCTTCCTGCAGTCCAAGGGACTCTAAGCAGTTTTCGCCAACACCACAATTCAAAGGTATCAATTCTACAACCCTCAGCCTTCTTTATGGTGTAGCTCTCACATCCCTATGTTACTAATGAGAATACCATACTTTTTTAATATGCAGACCTTTGTTGATAGAGTAATATTTTTTTTTACTGGCTTGTCTAAGCTTGCCATAGCTTCCCTCCCCAGAAATAAACATCTTTTAATTGCAATAAATAAGGTGACAATATATTACTTTGTCGCACCCCTTTTCTGATCTTGAACCATTCTGTTGTTGAATGTTCTGTTCTTACTATGGCTTCTTGGTCCACATACAGATTCTTTAGGAGGACGATGAGATGACCTGGTTCTCCAATCTTCTTAAAAACTTGCCACAGTTTGTTGTGATCCTCACAGTCAAAAACTTTAGAATAGTCTATGAATTAGACGCAAATGTTTTTTCTGGTATTCTCTTGCTTTCTCCATTATCCATCGGACATTGGCAATATAATGTTGAAGCCTAGCTTATAGGATCTTAAGCATTACATTGCTTGCATGCAAAATGGATTGATTGGGATGTACACTGAAATTTTCCAGTCTATTGGCCACTGTTGAGAATTTGTTGGCAAAAGGCAAGCAATACTTTAACAGCATAATCTTATAGGATTTTGAATATTTCAGCTGGGATTCGATCAACTCCTGCAGCCTTGTTATCAGCAAGACATCATAGGGCCCATCTCACTTCACTATCCAAGATGTGTGACTCCAAGTTTTTGGATGAATTATTGAGGTCAACACTGCTGTTAAAACACTTTCTGTATAGATCTTAATTGTATTCCTACCTCCTCTTTATCTGATCTGCTTCTGTTATGTCCCTGCCATTTTTGTCTTTTATCACTCCCACTTTTGCACGAGATCTTCAATTTTTTTGAAGAGATCTCTTGGAATAGCCCTCAAGTCAATCAAAGAGTGAGCAAAGCAGTGCTCGGTTACAAAGCAATACATGACAGAATTATTTCAATTTGAATTCAAGGCAAACCATTTTTACATCACAGTCTTTGAAAGTAGCCCAGGAAAGAAGGAACGTGAAAGGTAGTGGAGATAGGAAAATATTTGTCCAACTGAATGCAGAATTCCAGCGGATAGCAAGAAGAGACATTCTACAATGAGTGATAATGGATAAATCAAGAGATTTTTCCAAGAAAATTGGGGACCTCAAAGGCACTTTTCATACCAAAGTGGGTGTGATAAAAGAAAAAAATGGTAGGGACTTAAGAGAAGATCATATATAGAAGAGGTGGCAGAATTACACTGAAGAGCTATAGGAAGGATCTTAAACATCAGCGATGACCTCAATAGTTTGTCCAATGAGCTGGAGCCAAACATCTTGGAGAGTGAAGTGAAATGGGCCATATGATGTCTTGCTGATAATAAGGCTGCAGGAGGTGATGGAACGTCAATTGAACTATTCAAAATTCTACATGATGATGCTGTGAAAGTGCTACTTGCCTAATGCCAACACATTTGGAAAACTCAACAATGGTCAATAGACTTTTTAAATCCTAATCCACAAAAAAGGCAGTGCCAAAGATTGCTCCAATTAGAACAATTGCATTTATTTCACATGCCAGCAAGGTAATGCTTATGATTCTACAAGCTTGACTCCAACAATATATGGCCCGGTACTACCAGATGTGCGAGATGGGTTCCACAGTGAAAGAGACACAAGGGATCAAATTGTCAGTGTCCAATGGTTAATAGAGAAAGCAAGACTTCCAACAAAGCATGTACTTCTGGTTCATATACTATTATAAAGCCTTTGACTGTGTGGATCACAACAAAATGTGGCATGTTCTTAAAGAGATGGGAGTACCAGATAACTTCCTTCTCCTCCTCCTGAAGAATCTATATGTAGACCAAGAGGCCACTGACAGAACCAAACATGAGACAACAGAATGGTTCAAGATTGGAAACGAAGTGTCACAAGGTTGTATACTGTCACCTTATTAATTCAACGTATTTGCAGAGTACATCATGCCTTAGGCCGGACTAGATTAATTCAAAGCTGGAATCAATATTGCTGGAAACAATATCAACAGATACGTTGATGATACTACTTTGATGGCGAAAAGTGAGAAGGATCTAAAGGACTTATTGATGAGGGTAAAAGAAGAGAGTGCAAACGTTTGCCTGCTGCTCAATGTTAAACATACGAAGATCATGGCAAATGGCAATCTCAGTTCTAGGCAAATAGACAAGGAAGAAGTGGAGTCTGTGACAGATTTTCCTGGGATCCAAGATCTCCGCAGATGGTGACTGTAGTCATGACGTTAAAAGACGTTTGCTTCTGGGTAGGAAAGCTATGGCAAGCTTGGACAAGCTAGTAAAACGTAAAGATATTAAACTATCAACAAAGGTCCGCAGAGTTTGAACTATGCTATTCCCAGTAGTAACATACAGATGTGAGGGCTGGACCATAAAGAATTCTGATTGCTGCAAAATTGATGCCTTTGAATTGTGGTGTTGGCGAAAACTACTTAGTGTCCCTTGGACTGCAAGAAAATCTAATAAATCAGTACTTCAGGAAATCGAGACAAACTGTTCACTAGAAGGTATGATCATGAAGCTGAAGCTCAAATATTTTGGCCATATAATGGGACGGCAGAATTCCCTAGAAAACCTCTGATGCTGGGAATGGCACAAGAATAAGGGGATGACCGAGGATATATATATGGATAGATTAAGTCACTAAAGCAATGAACATGAACTTGATGGAGCTCAATGGGGCAGTGACTGAGTGATGTACCTGGCATGCTGCAGTTCATAGAGTTATGGAGAGTCGGACATGACTGAATGACTGAACAACAAGGATTATTTGTAGGTCCTTGAGGGTATATACTTTAGTGATGCTGATAGTATTGATATACTTGTGGAGACATTTCAGCTAATTATTGGATAGGTGTTATTACATCATTTCTTTATCTAGTATTATCCCTAGAAACTCTAGGGCAGACCTTCAATTTTGTCTCAAGCAAAAGGGATTACAAGTTCATCAAATTCTTCATAAGTGAAGAATTTGGAGATCCAATGAACAAAAAGTTGTCCAGATAGTGGATTATGTTTTGGCACTTCTAGATTGTGTTTTGGCACTTGTGGGTATTGAGTAAAATCCATCATAGCACAATACAGGAGAAGACAACCACCAAAATTACACAATTTGGTGCTGAAATTGTTGCAGATGGCAGAAGCCCCAAAGTAATGCATGTGCCTTCCAAGGTGATTCTTGTTTATTCAAGCTAGTGGTGAAACATCTAGGAGAGACATTGTAGGAATTGTCTGGGTAGGAGCTTTAATAGGCTAAGATTCAGGAACCAGAAAAAGGGGTTCTTGGACAGCAGTTCTGGGCAATGATCCTTAACGGATACTAGTCTTGAACTGCAGCCCATAGTCCAAGTTCCCATCCAAAGAAAATATGTTGTCCCAAGTGGCCACTGCATAAGTCCCAGTGCATGTTCTCCTCCTGGAGGGGGTAGAAGGTTTGCCTGGTCTGGGGTGGTCACCCACCCTTCAGGAAAGCGTCCACAGTCTCTAACCCCAATTTCTGTAGGGTCTTGGGCACATAGTCTATTTGTACAGTCCTTCCAGGGGTATCTGGGCCAGCAACCACTTCTCAGCCAGCCTCCCCCTTTTTCTGCATCTGGGATCTCAATCCTAAGAGTCCCAGGTAGCAACACAGCCCCACCCCAGCTCCTTTTCCTTCAAAAACCCACCCCAAATTGCAGGCATCAATCTTGGGGATACATCCAAGGTCTCAGGAACTACGATCTCATCCGTGTGCATTCTGGCCATACTGCTATCCCCTTGGCCACAGTCAGGTAGTGTATAGGGTATCCCATCTAGGGAGCAGCTCAGGCAGGGGTACAAAGCACTTCCCCGCCAGCACAATCTCCTCAGAGTCAGTTGTCAAGGCAGGGTTGGGGAAAAACAGAGCAGGACTAAGGATTAGGGTCTCTGGGTGGAGGCCATTTCCTGGATAAGACTCACTCAGGGTATGTATCTTCCAGGGAAGGTAAGGCTGGGATTACCTCTTCAGCTAGGGTATGCTGTGTCAGGTCCTCTGGCACTGCTGGCCACTTGCCCATATCATTTAACTCTGCCTGGTCTGAAACAATCCCTGTCAGCCCTGTTGGTAACTCTGCAGGGTTTGGGAGTGGAGCCTCAAGTTGCTTCTTCCTCAGGGTCTCCTGGCCAGTATCCTCACCTGAACTCCCATCCTTATCTGGATCCACCTGACCCATGCTGGGCAAGAGGTTCAGGTTCTCAGGGTATGTCCCCTCTCCAGATAGCCTCATGCCCTGATCTGGCATCACACTTTCCATGACTGTCAGCCTTGGTGCCTGGACCTCAGAGGTCAGTGGTTCAGGACAGGTAACATTCCATGGGTAGTTGGGCAGACTTTCAGGGTTTGCACCCTCCTTTGCCAATTGCTCAGTCTCCAGCACCTCGCCCTTTTTCAGCAGCTGGAACTTTTCTGGTTGTTGGCTATCACACAGTTGCTGGTGCTGCTTTAAACTGCTCCCCGGTCTTGCATCTACCAGGGTCTGGACTGTTCTCCCGACCTCCCTATCCTGGTGAGTTCCCAGCAGCCCCTCTGATCTCTCCTGTTCTGTAGCAGTCATATCTCCAGGTACCTTCTGGTTTCCAACAGTCCATTTCCTCTGGCAGTGTATCCTCTGCTAACTCAGCTGGGGAAGCATGGGGTAACTCCAAGTACTTGAGCCAGGTCCTACCTGGGCCTACCTCCTCAAGCAGTTCCTCATTCTCTTTTTCAAACTCCATTTCTTTATGGATTAATGGTTTGAGCAACTTTTCTTCTCCTGTCCCTGTGTCTATTTCCACATAATTTTGGAATTGTGCCAATAGTACTTCCCAGAGTTCTGCGGTTCCAAGCCCCTGTAGCACACCCGGGAACCCTTCCACCAGTCCAAGCTTGTAGAAGAACGGCCCTTGTGATGCAGGAGTTGGAAGCATTAGGTCCACATACTCATGTTCCAAGATTACAAATACAATGGAGTGGCTGAAGCCAAGCTGTCTGTCCTTTAATGGGCTAAGATCCAGGAACTGGAAAAAGGGGTCCTTGACAAGTGGGGCAAGTAATAAAGTAAAATTGTGAAAAACGTTATTAAGGGAAGAATAATGGAGGAGCTAGGAATAGTAGAGTGTTGGAGGACAATAATGGTGGGAGTTATGGAGCTGCAATTCTGGCTATGATGGCAGTGTTTCATTAACAGTAGGGAGACAATGGATAACAGCATTGTTAGAGTGAATGGTGGCTGAGAAGACAGACATTGAATGGATTTCTCAATATGTGAGATCTGAGCAACTGCGGAAAGAGGATTAGGAGTTGCCTATAATGGGGGGTGATCGAGTGGGAGAATCCCTGTTGCCCAATAACAAGGACACAAGGCGGGCCGAGAAAAAACAAGAGGCATCAAAGACGGGAACCCAGAAACACAAACAAAGGTGAGGAAAGACACAAGGGCACCACATGAGGAGAGAATGAAAGAGGAGCGAGAAAGAGGAGACACTGAGAATGCAGAAACGTGGAGGCATCGAAAAGTCAGTGACAGGTGAAGGAGAGCAAGGAAAAGAATGGAAGGACTATATTGGTATCTTAGTTAAAACAGTACTTTTTATATATTTTGGATTTAGACTTGGTTTTAGTTATTTCTGCAAAAACAGGTAAATAAACTGTTAAATAAAAAGAAGCTACAGCATTGAATAATTCATTGGACCATAACCTTTTGCATGTAACTTTAAAAGTTACTTTTACTTAACAAATATCCCAAGATCCCATCAATATCCCTGTTTGACACCCAATGAGGCTTTCAGTGTTTGCAGCAGCTTTTTTATGAAGCTTTTTAATAAACAGCAGGTACTACTCAGTTAGTATTAATTACCTATAATTCAGTAGTGGGTGTGTATAACAGTGATGCAACATGTATGAATGACAGGTTTATTCCCTTGTGACCATATCATGCTACTCTGAACCACCTAAATGAGTATTTAGCCTTCTAAAAATACCTGCATATTAATTTAGATGTTGTGTAAGCCTAACAAATGTGTAATTGCATGGAAACAAGTTTACATAAACCTTTCCAGAACAGTATGTTTTTCTGTAGGACATGGTGTAAGATTACAAATGAGTTGTTACAGCAAAGACTTGAAACATGGAAGCCTTAAAGAAAAACAAGTTTCATTGTTCCAGGCTGACAGCCTTATGAAATTGAGAATTCGGCCAATTGAATAGGGCTCTATATAAGCACAGAGCATATTTTTTTACAGAAGTTTTTAGTTAGTGAAGAACTTGCTTTTAGATAGAAGTTCACTAACAAAAAACTTCTGTAAAAAATATGCTATGTTCTTAAATAGAGCCCTATTCAATTGGCCAAATCACAATTAAATAAGGCTGTGAATAAATTATGTGATTTTCTTTTTCATGGGATCTATCAATACTGCTCTACATAGTTACATAGTTACAGAGTAATTGAGGTTGAAAAAAAACTTTTAGTCCATCAAGTTCAACCTTTTAAGATATCCCCTGGTCTGCAATATGCGGATTAGTTGTTAATTGATTCAGAAAAAGGCAAACAGAAAAAGAAAAGTGAAATTTAGCTATTCGTCTCCAAAGGAAAGAAAAAACGAATTCCTTCATGACACCAGATACTGGTGATCAGATTCCTCCCAGGATCAATACTCTCTCTCTAATTAATCAAGATAACCCTGAATGCCCTTCTTAATTAAAAATATATATACATTCTCTTTTTAAAGTTATCTATTGAATCCTCTGTCACTACCTCCTTTGGTAGAGAATTCCACAGATTAACCACCCTTACTGTGAGGAACCCTTTTCTTTCTTTAAGGCGGAATCTTTTTTACTTGTAACCCTAAATGATGACCTCTTGTCAGTTGAAAACCTCTTGGCACAAAAAGTTCTCTTGACAAAGCTTAGGCAGTAGGAGCTCATCCCTACGACTCGCGGAACTACACATCAACAGAAATCTCAATTACACAATTCACAATGCGAGACCCCAAGCAGTTTGACAAAAAATGCATGGAAAAGATCATCCCTTCGACTCACGGAACTACACATCAACAGAAATCTCAATTACACCATTCACAATGCGAGACCCGTAGAAGTTTGAAAAAAAAAAAGCGTTGAAAAATTACGGCCCGTAACACTTGCAAAAAGGGAAGCGGCACTTACCAAAATGTCTGGGATGTCTGGGAGTCAGGTTGCATGACAATTTAACTTCAATTTGGTGAGTTTCGACACACGAAATTCGCCTAAGTGAGAAAATGGTGGCTGAAAAAAACTAAAACGAGGCTACACGACCTCTAAACATGCATAACACCACCAAGCACATAATACTTTTACACAAAAAACTACTATTTTTTGTAAAAAATACAAAGTTAACTGCCGAACCGCGCACATACAAAAACAACAATAACACCACCAAAATTAACAAAAATTCGAAACAAATCCCACTTATAGCATGGGGGGACAGGCACGACGTCTGTGAGTCAGGTTGCAAGAAAAAAAATGGCAGCCGAATTAAACAAAAACGAAGCTACATGACCCGTAAACACGCATAACACCACCAAGCGCATAAGACTTTTACACAGGCACGTACGAGGTATACACTATTAGGGACAACGGATAATGCTCCACACCCGAGTAACCCATAGACAATCGCCGCCATTTTACAACACTAACTTACAACTAATTACATTACCATTACAAAATGCCCAATTACACAGCTAAACAAACGGTTTGCCCTCGCGCATGCAGCCTATTTACACTGCACACTTCACACATTGCTGACACTTACACCTCAGGTCAGCAACAGTCCAAATGTACCGTATATACTAGAGTATAAGCCGAGTTTTTTAGCCATTTTTTTAAGGCTAAAAAGGGCTCCCTCGGCTTATACTCGAGTCACTCTCCCCCCGTGTCTCTCTAACCCTCCCCATGTCTCTCTAACCCTCCCCATGTCTCTCTAACCCTCTCCGTGTCTCTCTAACCCCCCCTCTTGTCTCTTTCCTCCCCCCTCCTCATCCTAAACTTCCCTCCTCATTCTGAACCTCCCTCCTCAATCTAAACCCCTTTCCTCACTTTAACCTTCTAAATACCTCCCCCTTCCCTTTCCCCTCACTTACCTCCATCTTCAGCTGTTCCTCCGCTCCTCCACGCTCCTTCCTGTGTCTTGACCCGGCCAATGCTAATGATGTGGCGCGCATGTGACGTCACGTCATCAGCATATGCCGGGACACAACGCAGAAAAAAGCGTGGAGGAGCGGAGGAATAGCTGAAGACAGAGGTAAGTGAGGGGAAAGGGAGATGGGGAGGTATTTAGAGGGCAAAAGTGAGGAGGGGGGGGTTAGAATTTGGAGGGGGGTTTATAATGAGGAGGGGGGTTTATAATGAGGAGGGGGGGTTTTATGATGAGGATGGGGGGTTTAGGATGAGGATGGGGGGTTTTAGGATGAGGATGCGGATTTTAGGATGATGAAGGGGTTTTGAGGATAATGATGGGGGGGTTGAGGATGATGATGTGGGGGTTGAGGCTGGGGGGTTGAAGATGAGGATGAGGTTGAGGAGGGGGGCTGAGGAGAGAGGTTGAGGAGGGGGGTTTAGGATGAGGATGGGGCGGTTGAGGAGGGTGGATTGAGGATGAGGGATTGAGGATGGGGGTTTGAGGAGGGGGGTTGAGGATGAGGATGGGGGGTTGAGGATGAGGATGGGGGGTTGAGGATGAGGATGGGGGTTAAGGTTGAGGAGGGGGGCTGAGGAGAGAGGTTGAGGAGGGGGGTTTAGGATGAGGATGGGTGGGTTGAGGAGGGGAGATTGAGGATGGGGGGATTGAGGATGGGGGTAGAGGAGGGGGGATGAGGATGAGGATGGGGGGTTGAGGATGAGGATTGGGGGGGTTGAGGTTGAGGAGGGAGGTTGAGGTTGAAGAAGGGGGTTGAGGAAGGAGGTTGAGGAGGGGGTTTAGAATTAGGCGGGGTGAGGATGTGGATGGGGGTTGAGGTTGAGGAGGCGGGTTGAGGTTGAGGTTGAGGAGGGGGGTTGAGGATGAGGAAGGGGCTGAGGAGAGAGGTTGAGGAGGGGGGTTTAGGATAAGGAGGGGGGATTGAGGATGTGGGGGTTGAGGAGGGATTGAGGATGAGGATGGGGGTTGAGGTTGAGGAGGGGGGTTGAGGTTGAGGAAGGAGGTTGAGGAAGGAGGTTGAGGAGGGAGTTTGAGGAGGGGGTTTAGAATGAGGAGGGGGGTTGAGGATGAGGATAAGGGGTTGAGGATGGGGGGTTGAGGTTGAGGAGGGGGGTTGAGGATGATAATGGGGGTTGAGGAGGGGGGTTGAGGAGGGAGGTTGAGGAGGGGGGTTGAGGATGAGAAGGGGGGTTAAGGATGAGGAGGGAGGTTGAGGATGAGGAGGGAGGATGAGGATGAGGAGGTGGCTGAGGAGGGTGGTTTAGGCTGAGGAGGGTGGTTTAGGCTGAGGATGGGGGGGTTGAGGCTGAGTATGGGGGGTTGAGGATGAGGATGGCGGGTTGAGGATGAGGATGGGGGTTGAGGATGAGGAGGGGGGTTAAGGTTGAGGAAAGAGGGTGAGGAGGGAGTTTAGAATGAGGAGGGGGTTGAGGATGAGGATGGGGGGTGGAAGTTGAGGATGGGGGGTTGAGGTTGAGGAGGGGGGTTGAGGATGAGGATGGGGGTTGAGGAGGGGGGTTGAGGAGGGAGGTTGAGGAGGGGTGTTGAGGATGAGGAGGAGGGTTAAGGATGAGGAGGGAGGTTGAGGATTAGGAGGGAGGATGAGGATGAGGAGGGGGCTGAGGAGGGGGGTTTAGGCTGAGGCGGGTAGTTTAGGCTGAGGATGGGGGGGTTGAGGGTGAGGATGGGGGTTGAGGATGAGGATGGGGGTTCAGGATGAGGATGGGGCTAGAAGATGAGGAGGGGGGTTGAGAATGAGGAGGGGGTTGAGGATGAGGAGGGGGGTTGAGGATGAGGAGGGTGTTAAGGGAGGGGGTTTAGGAGGGTGATAAGGGAGTGGGGAAAGAGACACAGGGGAGGGAGAGGGGGGAAGAGACACAGGGGAGAGAGAGGGGGACACAAGAAAAGGGCAAAAAAGAGGGGGACACAGAGGGCACAAGAGGGACACAGGGGGCAGCACATTTCCTACCCTCGGCTTATACTCGAGTCACTCATTTTTCCCAGTATTTTGTGGTAAAATAGGTGCCTCGGCTTATACTCGGGTCAGCTTATACTCGAGTATATACGTACATTACACAGTTACATAGTATTTAAGGTTGAAAAAAGACTTTCAGTCCAACAAGTTCGACCTTTTAAGATCTCCTCTGATCTGCAATATGCAGATTAACTATTAATTAATTAGTTGTATAAAACAAAAAACAAAAATAATTCCCTTTTTATCCAAGACACCGGCGACCGGACTTCTCCCTGGATCAATACTGCCTCTCTAATTATCCATGATAACCCTGAATTCCTGTTTTTAATTAGAAATAAATCCAGTCCCCTTTTAAAGTTATCTATCGAATCCGCTGTCACCACCTCCTCTGGTAGAGAATTCCACAGATTAACCACCCTGACTGTGAAGAACCCTTTTCTTTCTTTAAGCTGGAATCTTTTTACTTCTAACCTCAAGGGATGTCCTCTTGTCAGTTGAAAACCTCTTGGCACAAAAAGATCCCTTGACAAATCTTTATACTGACCCTGGATGTATTTATATAAGGTAATCATATCTCCTCTTAGACGCCTTTTTTCTAGAGAAAATATGTTTAATTTGGTTAGTCTTTCTTCATAACTTAGCCCCTCCATTCCCCTTATTAGTTTTGTTGCCCTCCTCTGTACCTTTTACAGCTCTAAAATGTCCTTTTTATGAAGTAGTGCCCAAAATTGTAGTCCATATTCCAAATGAGGGCGTACTAGAGATTGGTATAGTGGCAGAATTATATTTGCTTCCCTTGCTTCTATACCCTTCTTAATACATGCTAATATTTTATTTGCCTTTGCAGCTGCTGCTTGGCTTTGAGCACTGTTAACTAGGGGGTTGTCCACAAGCACTCCCAAATCCCTTTCAATATCTGATACACCTAGATTTGCTCCATTAAGATTATACATTGCATGGCTATTTTTCCTTCCCAGATGCATAACTTTACATTTATTCGTATTAAATCTCATATGCCATTTAGATGCCCATTCCTCACTTTTATGCAAATCTCTTTGGAGGGAAAGCACATCACTATCTGATTTAATTACCTTGCACAACTTCGTGTCATCAGCGAAAATGGAGACACCACACTCCAATCCTACCTCTAAGTCATTAATAAATATGTTAAAAAGGAGAGGACCTAATACTGAACCCTGAGGAACCCCACTTACCACATTAGTCCAATCTGAGTATGTTCCATTTACAACAACCCTTTGCTTCCTCTCTTTTAGCCAGCTCTCAATCCATGAGCAGATATTTACTGCAACTCCTGTATCTTTTAGTTTGCACAATAGTCTCCCATGAGGCATTGTATCAAAAGCCTTTGCAAAATCCAAAAAGACTACATCCACTGAGTTGCCTTGATCAAGGTTCCTGCTAACCTCCTCATAGAAACTAATTAGATTTGTTTGACATGACCTATCCCTCATAAATCCATGTTGACTCCTACTTATAATACTGTTCAAATAGACATATTCTTGTATATTATCCCTTATTAACCCTTCTAAAAGCTTCTCCACTACAGAAGTGAGGCTCACTGGTCTATATGCTCATGCTCCCTTTTTAAATATAGGTATTACATCAGCTTTTCTCCAGTAATCTGGTAGAGACCCTGTGTTGAGTGAATCTGGAAAAATGTTATATAATGGTTTGGCTATTACAGAACCCAGTTCCCTTAGTACCCTTGGATGCATTCCACCAGGACCCGGGGCTTTATTAACATTTATTTTTTACAACCTCTTTTGGATTACTTCCTGTGTTAACCAATTATTTGGCAAAGGTAGTTTAGCCCCATTATATTGCCTTGTTCCAACCACTGGTACCTCCCTTGTGTATACCGAAGAAAAGAACCTATTTAGCTCATCTGCCTTTTCTTGGTCACTAATTATCCCATTAATATACTTAAAAAATATTTTAGGGTTAGTCTTACTCTCTTTTGCAATTAATTTTTCATTTTCTATTTTAGCCAGTCTAATTGCCCTTTTGCAAGCCTTGTTGATTTCCTTGTATTCCTGTAAAGCAGTCTCTGTCCCCTCTTGTTTGTATAATTTAAATGCCTGTTTTTTACTCCTTATCTTGATCTTTAAATCATTGTTAAGCCACATTGGATGGGATTTACTCCTTTTACATTTATTCCCACACGGTATATGCCGATGTGTAAAGGATTTAAATGTTGTCCATTTATGTTCAGTATTTTTACCTGCCAGTTCTCTGTCCCAGTCTATACTTTTGTATTGCTGCCCTTAGACTGTTAAAATCTGCCCTTTTAAAATTAAGAGTTTTCGTTGGCCCCTTAAAATTATGTTTTTTTAATTCAATCTCAAACGAGACTGTGTTGTGATCACTGTTTCCCAAAGGTTGCCATATTCCAACATTTGATACTATATCAATATTATTTGTGATGAGTAAATCTAAGATTGCCTCATTTCTAGCAGGCTCTTGTACAACCTGGGCCAGATAATGATCCCTGAGTGTACTCAAGAACCTGCTTCCCTTAGATGAACTGCTGGTCTCATTTATCCAGATTATTTCAGGGTAATTAAAATCTCCCATTATTAGAACTTGACCATGATTAGCTGCATTTTCAATCAGTAACAATAATTGTATTTCATCACTTTCAGCTATATTTGGGGGTTTATAGCATACTCCTACTAATATTATTTTGGAATTTGCTGCTCCGCTATTTAACTCTACCCACAAACATTCAGCTTCATCACTAGGTCCACCATAAATATCTTCTCTGACTATAGGCTTAAATTCAGGCTTAACATACAGACAAATCCCTCCTCCTCGTTTACCATTGCCTCTATCTTTCTTAAATAGGTTATAACCATCCAGATTAACAGTCCAGTCATGAGATTCATCCCACCACGTTTCAGTAATGCCTATTATGTTATAACCTTATGTTATGAGTCTGTAGTTCTGAAGTGCGTGCCACTGTACTTGAATTACTTAGTACTACCTCCCTGTTCACTATATTACCTCTCCCCCCATCTCCTCCCCTATGAGTTGTTAATTCATCCCTTATACCCTCTACACTTTCTACCCCATTGTATGCTACAGGAAAAACACAACATATTGTTAGCTCTTTAGGATATTGATTGCTGGATATATTAATTACAAATAGGTTAAGTATATTAATTTATTATTTCATTAATTTGAATAAAAAAAAAAAACAATAAAAAAAAAAAAAAAAAAAAAATATATATATATATATATATATATATATATATATATATATAAAGGACCAAGGGAGAGGATCACAATGAGCCACAAAGGCATTCAGCGTGGGGCTCACAATGAGCGCTGAGGGTGATCAGAGGACCAAAAGTACACAAAGTGAGAGGCTCGCAATGAGCGCCAAAGCCAATCAGCGTGCCCCTTGCAAGGACTGACAAAGGCCCTCGGTCCACCAAAACTACACGAGCGGAGAGCCTCTCAATGAGCACTGAAGGCGCTTATTGAAAGCCATTTGTATGATAATAGGATTAGAGTGAATTTAACACCACACCCCTTCACCCTCACTGTCCTAGAAGCACACTATTCATCGTTCAATATAACCACAGCTCTTCAGAAATGCAAATGCCTCTCTCACACACACACAATGTCTACCAATGTATCATGAACCCTTCAGTGCAATCAAAATGTATTCTTTTATTGAAAACTAGATGTATAACTTTTTTCCTGATTAAATACCCTCTTAGTCATCCCAGACATTTTCATTTTTTTTTCTTCATTGTGCAGTGCTCCTTTAAGTTTAGGTCTTGATGGCCATGCAGGAGGAGAAGCAGCCATTCATTTTTAAATATAAGAAATATAATTTAAAAAGAAAAGGCTGCAATTACTGCTGAAATTATAAGTACACATAAAGAGAAATATAACTGCAGTTGTTTGTTATAAAAATTTGTGAGCTTGAATGTTGGGTGTTTTAGATCTCATGTGATTAATAGTGATGTCGCGAACATCATATTTTCGGTTCGCGAACAGCGGACGCGAATTTCATCAAATGTTCGCGAACGGGCTAACATCGGCGAACCGCCATAGACTTCAATGGGCAGGCGAATCTCAAAATCCACAGGGACTCTTTCTGGCCACAATAGTGATGGGAAAGTTGTTTCAAGGGGACTAACACCTGGACTGTGGCATGCCGGAGGGGGATCCATGGCAAAACTCCCACGAAATATTACATAGTTGATGCAGAGTCTGGTTTTAAGCCATAAAGGGCATAAATCACCTAACTTTCCTAAATTGTTTGGAATAACATGCTTTAAAACATCAGGTATGATGTTGTATCGATCAGGTAGTGTAAGGGTTACACCCGCTTCACAGTAACAGACCTCCACCCAGCCACCAAGGGTCCCCGAAAGGTGACAACAAGCCCCCTGGCACGCCTGCTGTGTTTGGTCTTCCACCTCCTCAAAGCCACCTTCCTCCTCTGACTCCTCTTCTTCAGACTTCTCTCTCTGCGTTGCCTCTGTCTGCGATATTATAAGGTGTGTACTGTTAAGTAGTACTATTCCTATCGGTTTAATCCCTGTTACGTCCACTATTAGGGCACGTGTATACGGCATTGATTTTTGGAACAGGGAGATGGAAAAAGATGCTTGGTCGAACCTCCTACTTCGAATTTGGGGCACTGCACGTGCAATGTAATGTGCCACCAGATAGGAGTGTTGTATTAAGTTGTACTATTTATTCCTATCAGTTTAATACCTGTTACGTCACCTATCAGGGGACGTGTATATGGCATGGATTTTTGCAACAGGGAGATGGAAAAAGATGCTTGGTCGGACCTCCTACTTCGAATTTGGGGCACTGCACGTGCAATGTAATGTACTACCAGATAGGAGTGGTGTATTAAGTTGTACTATTTATTCCTATCAGTTTAATACCTGTTACGTCACCGATCAGGGGACGTATATATGGCATGGATTTTTGGAACAGGGAGATGGAAAAAGATGCTTGGTCGGTCCTCCCACTTCGAATTTGGGGCACTGCACGTGCAATCCAAGTTGCCACCAGATAGGAGTGGTGTGTTCAGTTGTACGATTTATTCCTATCAGTTTAATACCTGTTACGTCACCTATCAGGGGACGTGAATATGGCATGGATTTTTGGAACAGGGAGATGGAAAAAGATGCTTGGTCGGACCTCCTACTTCGAATTTGGGGCACTGCGCGTGCAATCTAAGTTGCCACCTGATAGGAGTGGTGTGTTCAGTTGTACTATTTATTCCTATCATTTTAATACCTGTTACGTCACCTATCTTTCCTCCCAATAGCACATTCTATATGTCATCAACCCGCCTGGGTGTATTTAGAGAACCACACTTTAAGGCCCTTAACCTGGGACAAGGTGGCTTGGCTATCAGAATTGCCTCAGAGCCTTAAAAACTCGCCAAACCCCCTAATCAGACACTCACTATCATACTGGAAATTGGCCAAGAAACACACGGGTTTGTTCCCTGGATGACCCCAATTCTTGACCACCCTCAGACTCTGAAACACATGAGCACAACATCACAACACTGGTGGAGGTCAACGAAACTAGATAGACTGGAAGACTGGTTAGTAAAGGGCCAGATGCTCACCTATGAGGAACTGAGGGAGCTACCGCTGTCAGCATGAGCTACCGCTGTCAGAACATTACAATTACTGTAGGCTGAGGCATTTCACACACTCCCTGACCCAGAAACAGGGGACACCGGTCTTAAATTGGTTCTCCAAAATTTGTAAAGATAAACCTCTATCAAGGGGGATCATTGGGTCGTTTTACAAATATAAAACATTTGTTACTGGTTGAAGCGACACTGAGGGAAGGACCGGAGTGGGGGAGCCCTGGCAACCGGTGGCAAAATCATCCCATGAAAGGAGAGGTCGCTTACTGAAGCCTGCCCTTGGGTAACCCAAGGGTGATTGCCCAGGTTAGATATTGTAAATAATAAGCTAATACTGCTGGAGGGATGATAGCTAATAGGACTTTGGTGTTTCCTGCAGATATACTCTTTACTATTTTCTGTTTTACCATGTTTTAGGTATCTCTTAAATTGCAATCACAGTAAAAAATAAGAAAAATGATTAACCTAAAAAGTAAAAATAAGAAGGAATAGCCAGCTAACTTTCACAAAATGTCTTTATTGTAAATATGTATTTTTGCACAACTGTTATGCAAGACTGTTCAAAAATGCTTTATTTTTCATTACATGCTGTACGCCTTCTGACAATAAAAGAATTTAAATGCAAACATTAGGTATTGTTGCAGCGACCAGAAAAATTGATGTTAGTTTGCCAGGCAGAAAGTGCCCTAAAACATTGCGTCTTGAACCCTAGTTGGTGGCGGATAAGTCACGCAAGTCATCCGGCATTCAGGGATAAAATACAGCAGCGTGTGGAACATTATTAGCTCAAGGCAGCTCATCTATCAGGCCTTTTTTAATCAAATGTATCGTCCACTGTCAGTCCCTTCAGGATCCATGCCTCATTCATCTTAATAAAGGTGAGGTAATCTAGACTTTTTTGACCTAGGCGACTTCTCTTATCAGTGACAAAACCTCCTGCTGCACTGAAGGTCCTTTCTAACAGGACACTTGAAGCGGGGCAGGACAGAAGTTCTATGGCAAATTGGGATAGCTCAGGCCACAGGGCAAGCATGCACACCCAGTAATCAATGGGTTCATCGCTCCTCATAGTGTCGATATCTGTAGTTATGGCGAGGTAGTCTGTTACCTGACGGTCGAGTCGTTCTCTGAGGGTGGACCCCGAATTGCTGTGGCGATGCATAGGACTTAAAAAGCTCTGCATGTCCTCCATCAACAACACGTCTGTAAAGCATCCTCTCCTTGCCGGCGTGGTCGTGGGAGGAGGAGAATTATGTTCACCTCTTCTGCTGTTAGATTGCCGTTGTGCTTTGACATCACCCTTAAACGCTGTGTAAAGCATACTTTTTAATTTATTTTGGAAGTGCTGCATCCTTTCCGACTTGTGGTAATTCGGTAACATTTCAGGCACTTTCTGCTTATACCGGGGGTCTAGCAGCGTGGACACCCAGTACAGGTCATTCTCCTTCATCCTTTTTATACGAGGGTCCCTCAACAGGCACAACAGCATGAAAGACCCCATTTGCACAAGGTTGGATGCCGAGCTAGTCATGTCCCGTTCCTCGTCCTCAGTGATCTCACTGAAGGTATGTTCTTCCCCCCAGCAACGTACAACACCACGGGTACCAGATAGGTGACAACGAGCACCCTGGAATGCCTGTTGTGGTTGGTCTTCCTCCTCCTCCTCCTCCTCCTCTTCCTCACAATCCTCTTCCAGCATTGCCGCAGGTCCAGCAAGCGATGCTGATAAGGCTGTTTCTGGTGGTGATGGTGACCACAACTCTTCCTCTTCACGCTCATCTACGGCCTGATCCAGCACTCTTCGCAGGGCACGCTCCAGGAAGAAAACAAATGGTATTATGTCGCTGATGGTGCCCTGGGTGCGACTGACCAGGTTTGTCACCTCCTCAAAAGGACGCATAAGCCTACAGGAATTGCTCATGAGCGTCCAGTAATGTGGCAAAAAAATCCCCAGCTCCGCAGAGGCTGTCCTAGCACCCCAGTCATACAAATACTCGTTAACGGCCATTTCTTGTTGGAGCAGGCGGTCGAACATTAGGAGTGTTGAATCCCAAAGTTTTGGGCTGTCTAAAATCAAGCACCTCGCTGGCATGTTGTTTCGCCGCTGGATATCTGTAAAGTGCTCCATGGCCGTGTAGGAACGCCTGGAATGGGCACACACCTTCCTGGCCTGCTTCACGACGTCCTGTAAGCCTGGGTGCTTATGCACAAAGCGTTGTACAATCAGATTACACACATGTGCCATGCACAGCACATGTGTCAACTTGCCCAAATTCAATGCCGCCAACAAATTTCTTTGCCAAACTCCAGTTGGTGCGGAGTAGGCCGCTGATCCACCTGTGCGTTCATGGCGGACAGGAGTGCTGGTCCGGTGTGACTCTCTGCTTTCAGGGAAGTCAACCCCAAGACGCCATGACACTGCCGTATCCGGGATGTGGAATAGTACCTCTGGAGCTGGGGGGGGGGTGCAGTTGATGTGGAGCAAGACATTGCAGCGGCAGAAGAGGACTCAGCCGAGGAAGTTATGGAAGAGGATGGAGTAGGAGGAGTAGAGGAGGTGGCAGCAGGCTTGCCTGCAAGTCGTGGCGGTGTCACCAACTCCTCACGTATTCCATGCTTGGCAGCCGTCACCAGGTTTACCCAATGCGCAGTGTAGGTTATATACCTGCCCTGATCATGCTTTGCCGACCAGGTATCCGTGGTCAGATGGACCCTTGCCCCAACACTGTGTACCAGAGATGCCATTACTTCCTTTTGCACAATCGAGTACAGGTTGGGGATTGCCTTTTGTGCAAAGAAATTTCGGCCGGGTACCTTCCACTGCGGTGTCCCAATAGCTACAAATTTTTTGAACGCCTCAGACTCCACCAGCTTGTATGGTAAAAGCTGGCGGGCTCAGAGTTCAGACAAGCCAGCTGTCAGTTGCCGGGCAAAGGGGTGACTTTGTGACATTGGCTTCTTACACTCAAACATGTCCTTGACAGACACCTGACTGTGGGCAGATGAGCAGGGACTGCTCAGGGCGAGACACGGAGTGGCGGATGGTTGAGAGGGGGCAAGCAGGGCAGCAGTGGTTGACGTGGCTGAAGATGCTGGACCAGGAGGAGGATGGCGGCTTTGACTTTGTGTGCTGCTTGTACTCATGTGTTGATCCCATAGGCGTTTGTGATGTGACATCATGTGCCTTCGCAAAGAAGTTGTACCTAGGTGGGTGTTGGACTTCCCACGACTCAGTTTCTTTTAGCACAGGTTGCAAATGGCATCACTGTTGTCACAGGCAGACACACGAAAAAATTGCCACACTGCTGAGCTCTGCATTGACGGCATTCTGGTGGTGGTAAAAGCATGCGTTGACTGGCGTGCTGTCTGGCTGACCCCGGGTGCCGATGCATTCTGTCTGACTGTGCCACTAGCTACTTTCGACGACCTCCCGCTGCTTCCAACTCGTCTCCTCCTCCTCTCTGTCTCCCCATATGAACTTTCCTCCTGTTCTTCTTCTCTTATAGCGGGCACCCACGTGACATCCACGGACGCATCGTCATCATCAACCGCTTCACTTGTATCTGACAACTCAACAAAGGAAGCAGCACCGGGTACAACATCATCATCATCATCAGACCGTACGTCCATGTGTGTAATGCTGCCTGAGTGGTACATATCCCTGTTATCTACATCCTCTGGCACTAATGTTTGTGCATCACTCATTTCTTCCAACGGATGTGTAAATAACTCTGCTAACGGATCAAGTGAAGCGGCTGTGGTGCTAGTGTTGGTGGTGGCGGCAGGTGGGCGAGTGGTAACTGGAGAAGTGCCGGAAGCTGGAGGAGGATGGTGCGTCTAGGTTCCGAGCGGAAGCTGTAGAAGATTGGGTGTCCTGTGTTAGCGAGTCAACCATGTCCTCAGAACTTTTCAAGTTCAGGGTACGTTGCCTCTGAAAACTGGGTATTATTCTAGGGCCAAAGGGAATCACAGCACCACGACCACGACGGACCTTCCGGGGTGGCCTGCCTCTGCCTGTCATTTTTTTTCGATTAGTGGTACTATGCGTGCAAGCTACTGTGACACCAGATATGAGTGTCATTGTGCACTGGCAAAAGTAGGCGCTGTAGGCCTCACACACACGCTTGTAGGAAGGCAACTGATATTCAATCGATTACAGTCAAAAAATGGTTCTTAAATGTCACTGTACACTAGGTTGCACCAGATATGAGTGTCACTGTGCACTGGCAAAAGTTGGCAGAGTAGATGCAATAGGCTTCACACACACGCCTGTAGGCAGACAACTGATATTCAATCGATTACAGTAAAAAAAGGGTTGTTTTATGTCACTGTACACTACGGTTGCACCAGATATGAGTGTCACTGTGCACTGGCAAAAGTTGGCAGAGTAGATGCAATAGGCCTTACACACACGCCTGTAGGCAGGCAACTGATATTCAATTGATTACAGTAAAAAAAGGGTTCTTTTATTTCACTGTACACTAGGTTGCACCAGATATGAGTGTCACTGTGCACTGGCAAAAGCTGACAGAGTAGATGCAATAGGCCTCACACACATGCCTGTAGGCAGGCAACTGATATTCAATCGATTACAGTCAAAAAAGGGTTGTTTTTTGTCACTGTACACTACGGTTGCACCAGATATGAGTGTCACTGTGCACTGGCAAAAGTTGGCAGAGTAGATGCAATAGGCCTCACACCCACGCCTGTATGCAGGCAACTGATATTCAATCGATTACAGAAAAAAAAGATTCTTTTATTTCACTGTACACTAGGTTGCACCAGATATGAGTGTCACTGTGCACTGGCAAAAGTTGGCAGAGTAGATGCAATAGGCCTCACACACACGCCTGTAGGCAGGCAACTGATATTCAATCGATTACAGTCAAAAAAGGGTTGTTTTATGTCACTGTACACTACGGTTGCACCAGATATGAGTGTCACTGTGCACTGGCAAAAGTTGGCAGAGTAGATGCAATAGGCCTCACACACACACGCCTGTAGGCAGGCAACTGATATTCAATCGATTACAGTCAAAAAAAAGTGTTGTTTTATGTCACTGTACACTACGGTTGCACCAGATATGAGTGTCACTGTGCACTGGCAAAAGTTGGCAGAGTAAATGCAATAGGCCTCACACACACGCCGGTAGGCAGGCAACTGATATTCAATTGATTACAGTAAAAAAAGGGTTCTTTTAATTCACTGTACACTAGGTTGCACCAGATATGAGTGTCACTGTGCACTGGCAAAAGCTGACAGAGTAGATGCAATAGGCCTCACACACATGCCTGTAGGCAGGCAACTGATATTCAATCGATTACAGTCAAAAAAAGAGTTCTTTTATGTCACTGTACACTACGGTTGCACCATATATGAGTGTCACTGTGCACTGGCAAAAGTTGGCAGAGTAGATGCAATAGGCCTCACACACACGCCTGTAGGCAGGCAACTGATATTCAATCGATTACAGTCAAAAAAGGGTTGTTTTATGTCACTGTACCCTACCGTTGCACCAGATATGAGTGTCACTGTGCACTGGCAAAAGTTGGCAGAGTAGATGTAATAGGCCTCACACACACGCCTGTAGGCAGGCAACTGATATTCAATCGATTACAGAAAAAAAAGGCTTCTTTTATTTCACTGTACACTAGTTTGCACCAGATATGAGTGTCACTGTGCACTGGCAAAAGTTGGCAGAGTAGATGCAATAGGCCTCACACACACGCCTGTAGGCAGGCAACTGATATTCAATCGATTACAGTCAAAAAAGTGTTGTTTTATGTCACTGTACGCTACGGTTGCACCATATATGAGTGTCACTGTGCACTGGCAAAAGTTGGCAGAGTAGATGCAATAGGCCTCACACACACGCCTGTAGGCAGGCAACTGATATTCAATCGATTACAGTCAAAAAAGGGTTGTTTTATGTCACTGTACCCTACCGTTGCACCAGATATGAGTGTCACTGTGCACTGGCAAAAGTTGGCAATGTAGATGTAATAGGCCTCACACACACGCCTGTAGGCAGGCAACTGATATTCAATCGATTACAGAAAAAAAAGGCTTCTTTTATTTCACTGTACACTAGTTTGCACCAGATATGAGTTTCACTGTGCACTGGCAAAAGTTGGCAGACTAGATGCAATAGGCCTCACACACACGCCTGTAGGCAGGCAACTGATTCAATCGATTACAGTCAAAAAAGGGTTGTTTTATGTCACTGTACACTACGGTTGCACCAGATATGAGTGTCACTGTGCACTGGCAAAAGTTGGCAGAGTAAATGCAATAGGCCTCACACACACGCCGGTAGGCAGGCAACTGATATTCAATTGATTACAGTAAAATAAAGTTCTTTTTATTTCACTGTACACTAGGTTGCACCAGATATGAGTGTCACTGTGCACTGGCAAAAGCTGACAGAGTAGATGCAATAGGCCTCACACACATGCCTGTAGGCAGGCAACTGATATTCAATCGATTACAGTAAAACAAGGGTTGTTTTATGTCACTGTACACTACGGTTGCACCAGATATGAGTGTCACTGTGCACTGGCAAAAGTTGGCAGAGTAGATGCAATAGGCCTCACACACAACGCCTGTATACAGGCAACTGATATTCAATCGATTACCGTCAAAAAAGGGTTGTTTTATGTCACTGTACACTACGGTTGCACCAGATATGAGTGTCACTGTGCACTGGAAAAAGTTGGCAGAGTAGATGCAGTAGGCCTCACACACACGCCTGTAGGCAGGCAACTGATATTCAATCGATTACAGTCAAAAAAGTGTTGTTTTATGTCACTGTACACTACGGTTGCACATATATGAGTGTCACTGTGCACTGGCAAAAGTTGGCAGAGTAGATGCAATAGGCCTCACACACACGCCTGTAGGCAGGCAACTGATATTCAATCGATTACAGTCAAAAAAAAGTGTTGTTTTATGTCACTGTACACTATGGTTGCACCAGATATGAGTGTCACTGTGCACTGGCAAAAGTTGGCAGAGTAGATGCAATAGGCCTCACACACACGCCTGTAGGCAGGCAACTGATATTCAATTGATTACAGTAAAAAAAGGGTTCTTTTATTTCACTGTACACTAGGTTGCACCAGATATGAGTGTCACTGTGCACTGGCAAAAGCTGACAGAGTAGATGAAATAGGCCTCACACACATGCCTGTAGGCAGGCAACTGATATTCAATCGATTACAGTAAAAAAAGGGTTGTTTTATGTCACTGTACACTACGGTTGCACCAGATATGAGTGTCACTGCGCACTGGCAAAAGTTGGCAGAGTAGATGCAATAGGCCTCACACACACGCTAGCAGGCAGGCATATGCAATTAGATTACATAGAAAAAAATAATAAAATAAAATAAATTATGTTCTAGCCCTAAAAAGGGATTTTTGGGTTGCTGTCCTTGCAGCAGATATCAGATGAGTCCTTCAGGTGTGTAGTGAAAGCTAAATACACAGCCTGGCTATCTATTTCCCTATTAAATCAGCAGCAGCTAGAGTATATGTCCTCTCTCAACGAATGTAGCTTCAGAATGATTCTAAAATGGAGGCTGTCCTTCAGATGGAAGGCCCTGGAAGCCAGTGTATGCTGCTGATTGTCTGAAATGTGTCTGCTGACTGTAAGGTGCAGGGTCAAAGTTTCCTCAATGATAAAGAATAGGGGGTGGACCAAAAAGCGCATGTGTTCGCCGTTCGTTGTTAACGTGAACATGCGAAAATCGCCGCGAATAGTTCTCCGGCGAACTGTTCGGGACATCACTAGTGATTAATTATCTCTCATAGTGATGTGATGGGGGAAAATAGATTTGTTAAGGGTTTACAGAGCTGCATGAAGCACCAGAGAGGAGAACTGGCCTGCATTGCTCAAATTTAAGAGAGGCAAGAGACCAGAAACAAGGTCTGTTCCCTTCAAACTGAAATTTTAAGTAGACAAAAACCTCACCACCGACTTGAATGGGGGATCAAAAATACTTTTAATGTGGTTATATGCAATTAACTTACCGTGCTTAAGCCCTTTATCCCAAACGAAAATTATAGACATTCAGACCCAACCTGAGGCACCTTAGATGCAGAAAAATGATTAGATCTGACTCTGAAAACACCATGATTCCTCATATCTGACACAATTGATAGTGTACCTAACAGCACACAATACCCCCATAAAACTCCTATGCCTATGAGCCTAGGATATCCCCAGTGATTCACCTCTCCCACCCTGGTGGGAACCCTGGGGATTCCCTTCTTCAATGTAGTGTAGGAAATCCCCTGGGGATTCCCTTCCCTGCTCACATCCAATCTCCCCTTTTAAGTATAACCATGGCACCTACAAATTAACCCTGTGCCAAGGAGTTCCTAAAAGTGGCACCTATATGTTAACCCCACCAAGGGATCCCTAACAGATCCCAGCATAGTCCACAGAAAACCCTTATGCCACGGAGGTCCTATATGGAGGTTCATGGCCCCTAATACTAATCCCCTATGCCACTGAGATCCTGAAAGTACTTCTGTGGCACTTAAAATTAACCCCATATACCTAATAAACCCTAACTACCATGGGGGTCTTTAAAAATTACACCTACACTATAACATAATAATAAACTTTACAATATATATAAATATATATATTATATATAAACACTAATTACACAAAGAAGCTAATTACAAAAAAACAAAAAAAACATACATTATAAAAAAGAAACCCTACATTACAAAAATCCTAACAAAATAAAAAGTAATAATCACAATAGAATAAAAGAGTAGTTACATAAAAAAAAATACCCTGTGTCCTGGTTGTGAGCCCTGCGCTGAGCCCCTTGGCGCTTATTGCAAGCCTCTCCTCTGCTATTTTTATTTTATATATATATATATATATATATATTTTTTTTTTTTTTATAATAATTAATTAATGAATTAAATAATAAATTCATATACTTTACCTATTTCTAATTAATATATCCAGCAATCAATATCCTAAAGAGCTAACAATCTCTTTTGATTTTCCTGCAGCATACAATGTACATTTGGACTGTTGCTAACCTGAGGAGAAAGTGTCAGCAATGTGGCAAGTGTGCAGTATAAATAGGCTACGTGCGCAAAGGCCAAACCATTTGTTTAGTTGGGAAAAGCGGCATTTTAGAACGTAATGCTATTATGCGTACAAAAAAATTGTCCTATGAATCCTATTTAGGGATCCTTGAACAACCAACCAATGTAATGCTAATGCTATTAGTTGTAAGCTAGTGTTGTAAAATCGCTGCGATTTGTGTATGTGTTAAGCGCCTCTCGAGCATTTTCCATCCTTCCTAATAGTGTATTTTGTACCTCGTACGTTCCTGGGTAAAATTCTTATGTGCCTGGCTGTGTTTTGCGTGGTTATGGGTCGTATAGCCTTGTTTTGGGTTTTTCGTCCTCCATTTTTATGATGCTTAGGCGATTTTCGAGTGTTGAAATCCACCAAATTTGTTTTAAATTTGCTTGCAACCTCACTCTCTGACATCCTGGCTGTCCCCCCGTGCTGTGTGTGATGCTTTTTTTATTTATTTATTTTTATTTTGTTTGTGTTTTTGTTGTTTTTTGCTAAGCGCGGTTCGGCCGTTAACTTTGTATTTTTTCGACCTTATATTTTTTGTCTAAGTTCTAAGTCATAATTGTTTTTTTTCCAAGTCCTGCTTGCTAATAGTGTATTTTGTACCTCGTACGTTCCTGGGTAAAAGTCTTATGTGCCTGGCTGTGTTTTGCATAGTTATAGGTCTTGTAGCCTCGTTTTCGATCTTATATTTTTTTTTTCTAAGTCCCGCGGCTCGTATTTTCTTTCTAAGTCCCGCTTTCCTTTGCAAAGTGTTATGGGCAGTAATTTTTCACGCAATTTTTTTAAACTGCTACAGGTCTCACATTGTTAATTGTATAATTGAGATTTCTTTTGATCTGTAGTCCCGCGGGTCTTGCAAGGGCCTCAGTTGTGGCAGGCTCACTGCGCAAGCCCACAAGCGTTAACAACAATCCAAAATGCTCAGAACTATATATGTGATGTGTTCTCATATTCAGATTCCTGAGAGGATGTCATGCTTTGCTTATGCTTGAATTAATGCTGGCTTTGCCATATCTGCATTAGTTTATATTATATTCACCAACTAACAATTGTTCAAAAACATAATAAATTATCATATTCAGTGCATGTAATCTAAATGCTTCAGAGGGGTTGTCAGTGGTGGATTGTCTATATGATAGCCACTGTGAAGATTTTTCAATCACACTATTGTTGAGTATTGCTTGCAGATTTCGAAGATGCCTTCATGGAAATGAATTGAGCCTAAATCAAAATATAAAATAAATGTATAAACGAATAAGGTCTTAAAATGATAGGGAGTGCAGCATCTCTTCTCAATGGCATTCCTCAGTGGCCATCAATTGGGGAAATGTTAAACATTACCATATGGGTCTACACGGGAGAGGGTCATGGACCATGGGATGGGGGGTAGCCATCTGCATACAAAATATGACCATCACAAAGACCACGATCCTCCACTCTGTAGCCAGACTAGATTATGTAAATGCTTGTCACGTAGATTGAAATGATTGTTGCTGTAGAGAAAGGGCAGCCCCTACATCCTCTGCCTCAACGCAGTGCCCCCATCCACCATGCCAGCATGCCTTCTCTACAGGAGAGGGGGGGTTGCAAGGGGGCATCCCTCTAGGAGGCAGCAGCACCTGAGTGGGCGGAAGCAGTGAGAGAGATAAGGATTTGCCAGGTTGCCGGTGTGTAGGGGAGGCCTCCGAGGTGGAGAAGGTGGTACTTAGCACCAGAGAGTGCTATGTGAAGCCAATGTACATCTGGATGAGCATGCTCTGGTAGTCTGATGATTGTAGCAGCCTGGCAAGCTAAGATTCCACTGTCAGGTAATGCCTCCTCATCTCCCTCTAATTCCTCCGGGTTGCTGCTGTACTGGGAAGCCTGGTGACATAGTTACATGGTATTTGAGGTTGAAAAAAGACTTTTAGTCCATGCAGATTAGTTGTTAATTCATCCAGAGAAAGGCAAACAGAAAAAAAAAACATTGAAATATTGCCAGTCGTCTCAAAAGTTAACCCAGAAGCCAGAAACTGACGATCGGATTCCTCCCTGAATCAATACTCCTTCTCTAATTAAATTATCTATCAAATCTCCTGTCACCACCTTCTTTGGTAGAGAATTCCACAGATTAATCACCCTTACTGTGAAGAACCCTTTTCTTGCTTTAAGGTGGAATCTTTCTACTTCTAATCTCAAAGGATGTCCTCTTTTCAGTTGAAAACCTTTTGGCACAAAAAGCTTCCTTGACAAATCTTTATATTCACCCTGGATGTATTTATATAGGGTAATCATACCCTCTCTTAGACACCTTTTTTCCAGAGAAAATACGTTTAATTTGGTTAGTCTTTCTTTATAATTTAGCCCCTCCATTCCCCTTATCAGTTTTATAGTTCTATACCTTATCCAACTCAAAATGTATTTTTTATGAAGTGGAGCCCAAAATTGTACTCTATATTCTAAGTGAGAGCGTTAAAGTGGCAGAATTATATTTGCTTCCCTTGCTTCTGTACCCTTATTTATACATGCTAATATTTTATTTGCCTTTGCAGATGCTGTTTGGCATTGAGAACTGTTACCTACGTTGTATAAGCACTTCCAAATCCCTTTAAATATCTAATACCTCTAGATTTGCTCCATTAAGATTATAAAATACATGACTATTTTTATTCCCAAATGCATAGCTTTACATTTATTTGTATTAAATCTCATCTGCCATTCAAATGCCCATTCCTCTAATTTATGTTAATCCCTTTGGAAGGGAAAGTAAATCATTATAGTTCCTACTAGCATCCTCATAGAAACTAATTAGATTTGTTAGACATAACCTGCCCCTCATAAATCCATGTTGACTCCTACTTATAATCCTGTTTGAATAGACAAATTATTGTATATTATCCCTTATTAACCCTTCTAAAAGCTTTCCCACTGCGGAAGTTTGGCTCACTGGTCTATAATTACCCAGATTTGCTAGGTATCACATCTGCTTTTCACCAGTCATCTGGCAGCGGCCCATGTTGAGTGAATCTTGAAAAATTAGATATAATGTTTGGCTATTACAGAACCCAGTTCCCTCAGTACCCTTTGATGTATTCCATCAGGACCTGAGGCTTTATTAACATTTATTTTTTTCAACCTCTTTTGGATTTCTTCTTGCATTAACCAATTACCACTGGTACCTCCCACTGAAGAAAATAACCTATTTAGCTCATCTGCCTTTTCCTGGTCACTAATTATCAGACTGTCTGCTTCACATTGTAATGTTCCTATAGCTACCTTCTTGGCCTTCTTCCCATTAATATATTTAAAAAATGTTTTAGTGTTAGTCTTATTCTCCTTTGCAACTAACTTTTCATTTTCTATTTTAGCCAGTCTTATAGTCCTTTTGCAAGCCTTGTTGATTTCCTTTTACTCATGTAAAGCAGTCTCTGTCCCCTCTTGTGTGTATAATTTAAATGCCTGTTTTTTACTCCGTATCTTGATCTTTAAATCATTGTTAAGCCACATTGGATGTGATTTACTCCTTTTACTTTTATTCCCACATGGTACATGGTGATATGTATGGTTGGATTAGACAGTGGCCTAGAGAGCATGCATAGCTTCCACCTGCTGATGCAGCAGGTCCAGCATCTCCTCCCTGTTGGTCTCTTCAGATGGTGCATAGCTTGATGGAGGTCCGTAGTAGCTGGGCATGGAGTTGGTGGTGGTGGGCCTGGTGGTGGGAGCCAGGTTGTGCTAGTGGTGGGAGGAGGAAGTGGTGCTGGTGGTAATGGACGATTGTCCGTCCAGTAGGACGGCCCGGGTCGTGAGTCTATTTGGGGGAGGAGGGTGTCAGTGGGGTTGAATGCCACGGGTGTGGCTGATGATCCTTTTAGGAGATATAATTTGCTAGATGTGATCAAGTCTTTGGATCATGAGCTTGGTTGTTATTGGCTTATAACAATCATTTGATTCCTTCCGCAGACTTTATATGCATATTCATACTGTGCGGGTCAGTGTTACATGCTAACCAATCAGTGAACATATCTCAAATAGTTATTGAGATGCTGCTGAGATGTGTTCCCTGATAGGCTAGTACACTACACTGCACATCCATCCATACACTGTATCTGTATATGCTGCAGTGTGCACACCCATACATGGACCCTTTATTGGTTGGTTACACGTCTTGTGCATAGTAATGGGAGTGATTCATAAGCTTCATGGATGTGATGCTGGATGAATGATCCATATACCTGAATCCTGGGAGCTGTCATCTCACTCCCATTGGTGGCCATCATTGACATGTATTTGGCGTTAACTATGTTTGTGTGGTTTACATGTGGGTGTATGTTGGTGTATAGGATATTCACCTGACAAGAAGTCTGGGTCCTGTTGGGACGCCAGGCGTGGAGCTCCAGCGATGGGCAATTGGCTCAGCACCTGACCACCTACATAATACAGCTAACAGGTGGTCTATATGACTTGTTATGAATTTAACAGCATTATATATATAGTACATTTTGGACTTTACTTTATAGCTCAGAAGTGATTGAGCAAGTGCCCTTATCATACTCTGAAAAACTATTTGCTATGTAACCACACTCCACGAATGATAAACGAAAGAGTGACAATAAAGGTTACAGTAGCGAAGGAACTATTGTTCATAGTGTTTTTAATCTTTCCTTTAAACTCTTTTAATCAACGTATTTTTTTCATTAAAAATTTCTACTATTATGTGTATGTGATTAACCCACTGTTGCCCTTATATTCAAATTTGTAGTGTTAAGCACTAATGGGTTTATTTCCCTAAGACATTATTTTTTCCTTTGTCTAAATACAGATTTTTCATAAATAATGTTTACAGAATAAAATGGTATATATAATGTAAGAGATTTTTGTTGAGATAATGGATACAATGTAAAATACAATTCAAGAGCCACACAGTTTTTTTTTTCTTTATGTGGTTTACTAAAATATTATGTTTTCCTATTGAGATTATTACAGTTTCATTTCATCTCAATCATTACTCTTATTCTTTTGTTATTGCTGAGAACAGTCTTTTAATGAACAGTGAAAATGTGGTATCTAAAATAAGTGTTTTATTAGGAATAATGGAAATCTTATTAGTTTACAATGATACACTCTTCTGATTAACAGATTCAACTGATTAAAACAATTACCATGCAATAAAAAACAATTGTATCTAAAATGTAAAAATAATTTTTGCTTTTATATTTTTTTTAAATGCAATATATAAAAAGTTTGACTATAGGGGTCCTTTAGGGGCTAGTCAATTTGCCTGACTTACAAATAGCAGAAAATTGGTTAATAGTATAGACCTCTTGGTGCATTATATTCTTGTTTTATGATAATACTTGAGGAAATATGAGTTCTAAAATTAACTGATTATGTAACTGTTTCCAATCAATGATACATAGTAAAATATATTAATGTAGCTGCAAACAATAGTAATTTCTTATGCAAAAGACTCAGGGATCAGTTTAGATCTATAGCAACGGATCACATATATAGTTGTGAGCGTACGAGTTGTTGCTAACGCTGCGTGCTCGCGAAGCGAGGGCACTGTGCCAGGTTCTCAGTTGCTGGCTTGGAGCGCCGCAGGCGCTCCATACCAGCACCTGAGGACCTCGCAAAGCGAGGTCTTCAGTTGCAGCAACTGCGACCCTTGCAAAATTTTAAAAAAAGTTTACGTCGCAACACATTACGACACTCGCAAACAACATACGACACACGTTCACACACATTACGACACTCGCAAACAACATACGACACACGTTCACACACATTACGGCCTCGCAACACTCGGACGCAACTCGCGAACATTACAAAATTAAAAACACCATTCATACACACAGCACATATATAAAAACCTTACCTACACAAACAGGAAGCACCCAGGACCTCAAAAATGCAACTTACAACTTAATTGCACTCAAAATAAAAGAGTTTAGACACTAAATAGTTTGTTAAGCGACACAAAAAAATGGCCGACGAATAAAACGAAAACGAGGCTACACACGCAAACACCATACGAGACACGTTACCACACATTACGACTTCGCAAACATCGGACGCAACACGCCGACATACAAACATTTAAAACTTAAGAAAGACACACAACAAACACATAAAAAGCTTACCTACAGCAAGAGGAACCAGCCAGCACCTCAAAAAAAAAAAAGTTACACCTACATTTAAATCAAAATAAAACACTTTAGACACTAATACCATCGCTAAGCGAGAGAAAAAATGGCCGACGAACAAAACGAAAACGAGGCTTCAGACGTAACTACACTACACTTACTCGCAATAATGAAACACATACTATGCGGAACGTATCACAATCATATTAAACACCATTTTGAACAGTAATACGCAGAAAATGGCGGATGGAACGCAAATTGTAAGCTGGAACGCAAATAGCGCATGCGTATTGCGTTCTAACGGTCTCACTTTCCAGAACTTTCTACAAGTTTATAAATACTGCCTATTTCAAACAAAAAAATACATTTCTCCTCAGGTGATCAACGGAGTGACTTCTGAGATAACTGCTGCTTTTACTTGAGAAGACAATTCTTTACTAATTTACTACTTTGCATTGTGCAAATTACAACTGAGAGGTAAGCTATAATATATTACATTTTATTATCAGGACAGGTCAAACAAATAAAAATAAAAAATAGCATTTATGAGGTGACATGTATGGCACATTTATGTGTATAGGCTCAAAAAAAAAATACGGTTCATTTAACAAAACAACAAAAAAACATAATTCAATGTTAAACAGAGGTTTATGTATAGTGACATGTGACACACACATATATGTCTATAATGTATAGTGACATCTGACACGCACATATATGTCTATAATGTATAGTGACATCTGACACGCACGTATATGTATAGAATGTATAGTGGCATGTGACATGCACATTTATGTGTATTGCCCCTGCATAGTGACATGTGACACGGACATATATGTGTATCATGTATATTGACATGTGACACCCACATTTCTGTGTATTGCCCCTTCATAGTGACATGTGACACGGACATATATGTGTATAATGTATATTGACATGTGACACACACATTTATGTGTACTGCCCCTTCATAGTGACATGTGACACGGACATATATGTGTATAATGTATAGTGACATGTGATACGCACATTTATGTGTATTGCCACTGCAACAAAATTAGCTTAAAACAAAATCAGTAAACAACTACATTTAAATGACATTATATGTCATGTATACTGATATGTCACACGCACATATATGTGTATCATCTATAGTTACATCTCACACACACACATTTATGTGTGTTGGAAAAAAAAAATATAAGGTTAATTTAACCATTTAAATATGAGTCATGTATACTGATATGTCACACGTACACAAAATAATTACATTAAACTATGGAATGTGCTTCATGTATGTGACATATGTGTGTAGCCCCCAACAAAAAATAAGGTTAATTGAAAAAAATTACACAACTATATTTCAATGACATTCATTTACTTCAATTCAATAGATCATATAAAGCTGAATCTTTTTATTTCTTTGAATATTCAAACAGACTCTGCATCAATAGCGTCTCTCAACAATTTGCACCGTGCACTGTGAAGCACAATCCCTTTTAAAGAACACCAACAAAGAAGAAGAGGTAAGATACAACAAGACATTACATGCTCAAAAGGCCATGCTTTGCTACATGAAAAATTATAAATATACAAATAACTATTTCACTTTCTTTTTCAAACAGACACTACAAGAAGACCGGCGCATTAAGATTGGCAGGAGGGGACCGTCTGTCATTCAAAACTTCAAGCAAGGTAAAGTATTAAGTATAAACAAGAAAGAACCATGAGCCTTATTCAATTGCGACTTCCTCAATTGAATAGGGCTCTATATAAGCACATAACATATTTTTTATACAGAACTTTTTAGTTACTGAATTTCTAACCACAATCAAGGTTTTCAATAACTAAAAACTTTGCTCAATAAATATGTTATGTGATTATATAGAGCCCTCTTCAATTGGCAAAATTGCAATTCAATGAGGACCTATATATCTTTAATGGCCAAGGGCCTCACTCAAATGTGATTTGCCCATTTCAATAGGGCTCTATATAAGCACAGAGCATATTTTTTAAAGGAAATTTTTCTTTTGTGAACACGTTGCTTTTGGATACAAGTTCACTAAATACAAAATTCCGTAAAAAAATATGCTCTGTGCTGATATTGAGCTCTATTCCATTGGCCAAAACACAATTGAATGAGGAGCTCACAATATAACAAATGCAGTAACCAAAGGCCCTCATTCAATTGCTATTTTGGACAATTCAATATGGCTATAAATAAGCACTTTTAGGCCCTTATTCTATTTTAACAAATATATGTGATGTGCTTATTTACAACCCTATTCAATTTTCAACATTGCAATTCAATGACGGCCTTAGAGTACTATTACATTGTAAAAAATGCAATTGAATGAGGGGCAAACTATGCAACATATGGTACACACAAAGGCCCTCATTCAATTGCAATTTGCCCAATTGAATAGGGCTCTAAATAACAACATAACAATTTTTTTAAAAGAAGTTTTTAGTTACTAAAAATATATCCAAAATAAAGTTTTTAAATGACTAAAAACTTATTTAAAAAAATATGCTATGTGCTTATTTAGGGCACGATTCAATTAGCCAAATCGCAATTGAATGAGACACAAACTGCTACACACAAAACAGAATTTCTTATTCAATGTTTAACAACCTATAAGCCTTACAAAGAAGCAAAAATAAGAATAACAAAAGTGTTGCGCATCTAATAGCATTGTACAAAAAATCACACAAACTCATAGGAAACTAAATTAACATTCTTCTTTAATGTTTAACAACCTATAACCAGTACAATCAAGAATAAATAACTTTTGCACAAGTGGTGCGCACCAAACAGGATTGTCAAAAACTAACACAAACACATAGCAAAGTACATTAATTATATTATTTCATGTTTCACTAACTATAAGCATCCCAATAAAGGTTACATAAGTATACCACAAGTGGTGTGCACAAAACAGGATTGTACAAAAAATAACATAAACACATAGCAAAATAAATTTATATTCTTATTTAATATATCACAACCCACAAGCCTTACTAAGAACCTTCAACATTTTCTATTTTATATTACAACAGATACTGCGTGAAGACAATCGGACGAAGACTTTTTCCACAGGACCGGACCATCGGACGAGGACTCGGACCAGACCAGCAGACGAGGAATTTCAACACAGGACCAGACCAGCAGACGAGGAATTTCAACACAGGACCAGACCATCAGACGAGGACTTTCACCAACGGACCACAACATCAGACGAGGGATATCGCCACAGGACCACAACATCGGACGAGGGCTATCGCCACAGGACCACACTATCGGACGAGGACTTCCAACAGAGGACCACACCATTGGACAATGATTTTGAACCGAGGACCAACAAACATTCGGATTTAAATCACACTTCAACCAAGGTAAAGTATAATAAGTACTAAAGTATACAACTAAAGAAACTGCTTTCAGTTGCATCTGTGTCAACAGAAAAATAAAATAATTAATTTACTATCTCCCTTATTTTATTTAAATTGCTACTATGCAATACATAGCTCAATAACCACATCACTTTTTTTTTTTAGGAAAGAAGTTTTGCAGTGGTAAATATCTATCCACAAACAACGTTTTTAATAAATAAAACCATTATTTTAAAAAAATATGTTACATGCTTATTTATAGCACTATTCCATTGGCCAAATTCTTAGCCAGTGAGGACAGGAATTATAAATTTAACTAAATATAAATGATACATTCTAAATATAAATGATACCTTAATGATTTGCCTTTTATTTCACCAATTGTGCACACGAATCTTTAACAGGAATTACAATTTTAAATATACACAATTACATTTACTTTTTTTCCTTTACAGATTAATATGGCTGATAACGAGACCAAAGAAGAGAAGAAAAGACGTCAAACTAGAGAAAGACAAGAGAGATGGGCCGCCCAGCAGACACCGGAGGAGAAAGAAATTCGACGAGAAAAAGAACGCAAAAGACTTGCAAATAAAAGAATATCAGCTGCAAAAATGAAAGATACAACCAAAAAAAATAAAAAAATAATAAAGCATTTACAAACTGTTCCTAAAACATCAGATGACATTTTACAAGATACCAGTCAAGACAGACCAAAAAAAGCAACTACAAAAACAAAGCATTTACAAACTCTTACTAAAAACTTACAGGACATTTCAACCAAACAAGTCCAACATATACCAAGAAAATCTACGAAAAAAACTAAACATTTAGAACCTGTTGTTGAAACATTTCATGACTTTTCATCTGATGAATATGAAAGTCAACATCCAATATGCTTTGCAAATTGTCCTTTACTGAAGTCTTTAGCAGTAGAGGTTCATAGTTGTGGGGACATGACTACTCAATGTCAATTTTGTGAGGCTTATTATTTTAAACAGGAGAGACCCCGAGATGGACAATTTATTAGTTGTTGTCAAAAAGGAAAGTTCAAACTTCCAGAAAGGAAACAATTTCCAACCTATTTACAAAATATTATGACTGAACCTACTTTTCCAAATTACAAAAATTTTAAGACAAACATAAGATCCTACAATAGTGCCATATCATTTGCATCTATGGGGGCAACATTGGCTGCTAATGTACCAGGACATGGTCCTTACTGTTTTAAAGTCCAAGGACAAATTTATCATCGGACTTCACATTTACATCCAGAGGAAGGAGAGCAAAGAAAATTCGCTCAACTATATGTCCTAGATACAATGGAAGCTGTTGACCAACGTATGCAGATGGAAGAAAATAAAAAATGCTTACCCAGAGTTTTTATAGAGCTAAATAACATTATGGACAACAATCCCTACAGTAAAGCTTACAAAAAATTGGCAGAAGTAGAAAATGAACAACTACTTCATGCACAAAGACATCAATTACCCATGCCAAAGGTTAATATGGTGCTTAAAAGAGACAGACATACTGATAAACGTCGTTATAACTTGCCAACATCAAATGAGGTTGCAATGGTCTTTCAGAATGATGAAGGAGAACCACCATTTCAAAGAGACATTAGAGTATATCCCAGAAATGAGGACCAACCATTTATTAATATTAATATCTTAAGTCCAAATTTAGATCCAATGACATATCCCATCTTTTTCCCACACGGAGAAGCAGGTTGGCAACCAAAATTAACCCTTCCCACTTACCCAAATGCTAAAGCCAGAATCCGAAATAATGTTTCTATGCTTGAATTTAAAGTTGCTCAAATTGCCATTAGAGATTAATTTAATCCAATTTTATGTGGTGGGAAACTAACACAACAATGGATTATTGATTCATATTTGCAAGTTGAGGCAAATAATTTAAACTTTATAAAATATCAACAAGATAAACTACGTGTAGAACAATATTGTGGACTCATGGACTATGTTGCTGACGTGGCTACAAGCAGAGACATGACAGCTGGCAAAGCCATCATTTTAGCATCTTCCTTTCAAGGATCTCCTCGAAATATGAGAGAAAGATACAATGATGCTATGGCTATTGTAACAAAATTTGGAAAACCAGATTTATTTGTGACATTTACATGTAATCCACAATGGCCAGAAATTAATCAAAATCTACTTCTTGGACAAAGTGCTTCAAATCGACCAGATTTAGTAGCCAGAGTTTTTAAGATCAAATTAAATTAATTAATACGTGACTTCACTATAAATCAGTTATTTGGCAAATGTCTTGCTTATGTATATACCATTGAATTTAAAAAAAGAGGCCTTCCACATGCTCATCTTCTCATAATACTTCAAGAGAAAGATAAATTAGATACTTCGGACAAAGTGGATGCAGTCATAGTTGCTGAACTACCAGATCCAGAACTATATGGTAGACTATATGAGATTGTTACTCATCGCATGATTCATGGACCCTGTGGAGACCTTAATCCACAATCACCATGTATGGAAAATAATCAATTTCCAAAAGATTATAGAGACAAAACATATGCAAATTGTGATGGATATCCACTTTATAAAAGAAGAGAAGGAGATAGTGCCATTATTCGTGGAAAAAAAGTGGACAATAGATATGTAGTACCCTACAATCCACATTTACTCATGAAGTACAACGCCCACATCAACGTAGAAGCCTGCACTTCCATCAAATCCATTAAATATGTCTACAAATATATTTACAAAGGTTACGATGCAGCTACTGTAGTCGTCAAAAGTGCAGACAACCCTGAAAGTAGTGAGTTAGTACATGATGAACTTGCATCTCATGTAGATGCTCGCTATGTCAGTGCGCCAGAAGCTATGTGGCGGCTTTTAAAATTTTAAATGCATGATAGATCACATGCAGTATATAGGTTAGCAGTACATTTGCCACAACGACATTTAGTCTATTTCCATGCTGGAAATGAAATGAATGCATTGGCCCAAAGTGAAGATCGTCACACTACACTAACTGCATGGTTTGCATTAAATTCCACTGATGCTCAAGCAACACAATACTTATATATTGAAATTCCATATCACTATGTTTTTGTGAATGGATTATGGAGAGCAAGAAAAACCAGAGGCAATAAAATAATTCCACGAATTTACACAGTCAGTCCAAGAGATGTTGAACGATTTTGCTTACGGATATTACTTTTAAATGTTCCAGGAGCACAAAGTTTTGAACAATTAAGAACTGTTAATGACATTGTATATGAATCCTTCCATTTAGCTGCAAGACATAGAAACTTACTCGCTGATGATACAGAGTGGGAAAGATGTTTAGAAGAAGCAGCACAATGTCAAATGCCACGACAGATGAGAGAACAATTTGCTTTTATTTGTATCTTCTCAAATGCATTAGCTTTGTGGGAGACTTTTAAAAGTAATATGGCTGAAGACTTTATGCGACGATACAATGAACCCATTGCACACTTAAAAGCCTTAATGGAAATTCAAGAAGTCTTGTTGTGCAAGTTTTAATTTGCCTGATCCAGGTCTAATAGATGACATTAACTTTGAAGACTATGACATTCAACTACAAGCAGAAAGAACAGAAGAAAGACTTGCAACTTTAAATACACTACAATTGCAAGCATTTCATGCCATTAAAAATGCTATAGATGATGACATGGTGACAGAGCGTTATTTCTATCTTGATGGACCTGGCGGATCAGGGAAAACATATTTGTACAATTTATTAATGAGTTCAGTACGAGCACAAGGAAAAATAGCAATGGCGTTTGCCACTACTGGAATTGCTGCACTTTTATTAGAAGGTGGAAGAACTGTTCATAGTGGATTTAAACTGCCAGTGCCTATTTTGGAAAATTCTGTGTCAGATATTCGCATGACATCCTTACAAGCAAAGAAATTGAAGAAATGTAAATTAATTATAATAGATGTGGCCACAATGATGTCATGCTATGCCCTCCAATGTATTGACCGTTTGCTTCGTGAAGTCATGGATAATATTTTTCCATTTGGTGGAAAGGTAATGTTGTTGGGTGGCGATTTTAGACAAACATTACCTGTCGTTGTACATGGAAATCGAACAGACATTATTGAAACATGTATAAAGTCAAGTACAGTATGGAAACATTTTACCCATCTTCAACTGCAACAAAATATGAGATCAGAAGGCCAAACTGATTTCAATAATTGGCTTATTAAAATTGGAGAAGGCAGAATAGAAAAAATACTACATTTACCTGACCACACTGTAGAGATCCCACCTCATATGATTTGTCAACAAGATATTATATCGGCTATATTTGAAGGGAGCATAAATAACGAAGAATATTCCGAGCTTGCCAACCAAGTTATACTGACGTGTAAAAATAAAGATGCATTAATACTCAATAATGAAATCTTTAAAAAAATTAATGCACCACAAAGAAATTATCACAGTGCTGATTCTGTACTTGCTGATGACAATGAAAGTCAGGCAAACTTTTCAACTGAATTCATTAACTCTTTAACTCCTTCTGGAATGCCACCACATATTTTGCAGCTAAAGAAAGGTGCAATTATCATGTTACTGCGAAATATGAACCCCAAAAAAGGCCTATGCAATGGCACAAGATTAATTGTTCAACAATTAAAGGACCATTTTATAGATGCTGAAATTTTAACTGGGACCCATAAAGGAGAGAGAGTTTTCATACCAAGAATAGATTTAGCACCAAGTGAAAGTAGTCTCCCTTTTATACTTCAAAGAAGACAATTTCCCATTATTATGGCATTTGCCATGACCATTAATAAATCACAAGGTCAAACTTTCAAATCTGTGGGTATTTACTTGGAAGAACCAGTTTTTGCACATGGTCAATTGTACGTTGCGTTGTCACGCTGCAAAAATCCACAGGCTATTAAAGTTTACATTGAAAACAATGAAAGTCAAGGTGATTTATTAGAAGATGGATGTTTTTTTACTAAAAACATTGTCTACTATGAAGTACTATAACTTTGCAGGATACAAACTAAAGCCATGCAAACATTTTGGAAAAACATTCAAAAATACAAAACAATTTGTTGTTTAATTCTGTCATAATTAATGGAAGTCATGTTTATGGATAATTTGCCTCACAAAATACTTGCCTTGCATTTCTATGAAAAATTATGTTAAAATGTTAAGTCACTATGTTAATGTTTCTAATGTTACAAGTTTAAAAACAATATTTTCAAGTTATTTCATTCAACATATTACAAAGTTCATGTTAAGAGCTCAAGCACCTTTTAAGTCACAATGTAAATATTCTATGTTATCTTAAGATTACTACCTACATTAATGTTTATCGACAGTTTATGTGCTCTGTAATGAATTACTTTAATTACGTACGGTTTAAGGAGAGTTTTTACTGTATGCCTTCCTCTACATTCAATGTATATTAAACTTAACAATTATTCTGATATAAATTGCATGTTAATACTGATTAATTTAAAGTAAAACTGTTTTTACATTCAAATGTTAATACTTTTAATTGAAAATTATGTTACAAAATGTTTTTACTATGTTCCTGTTTATAATGTTCAAAATTAGACAAATGTTTTGCAAAAATTACAAAGTTACATAAAAAATAAAGTTCAATTTTAAAAATATATACTTTCAAGGTTATTGCTTACATATATTTTAAACTTCATGTTAAAATTCGCCACGTTTAAAAAACTCTTTTTACTTTTTACTTTTCTCTGGATTCTATGTATATTAAACTGAACAATTCTTCAGATACAAATTTCATTTTCAAAAACCATTACATCAACGTTTAAAAAAAATACATGTTCATATCACAATACTTACAAGGGTCAAAAATATATTTAAATAACTAAACAACTTCACAAACATATACATCACATTGCCGTCATTTTTTGACGGGCAAGTCGCTAGTCCCATATAAAGCTAAACAGCAGTGGAGCTAATGGGCAGCTTGCTCTTGTACCTCTCTGTAGTGTAAATCAAGGGAATCATTTTCTATTTAGCAGTACAGCAGTAACAATGTAGCACTGTATACACAGTATAAACTGTATAGCAAATTAATTTGAGTAGTTGTCCCACTGAGGTGTGTTCTATGCTCCTAACGTGCACATCAATTATGTTCCTATATTATATATATAGACTAGCAAATTGCCCGTCAAAAAATGACGGCAATGAAATTGTAAGGTAGCTAATGCTGGTTGGTGTATAATAATGAAAGGTCTAATACATTAATAAATGAATATCTAATGCTGTTTGGTGTGTAATAATGAAATATATAATACATTAATAAATGAATATACTTTACCTATTTTGAAGCATTGTGTTGAAGAGCTGTCAATGTGTTTTGAGGTTGCTGCAGCATTAGTGGTGTGGAGCTGCTGTGTAAGCGTGCTGAATGTGTGCAGTGTAATACTGTGCGTGCGCGAGACAAAACCTTTAGCGTAGTGGTGTAGTTCCGCATTGGCGTAAAATGGCGGGTTATCTGTGGTATGCGTCTTTGCTGATTATCCGTCGGTGCTTCGTGGTGTTTTTCGAGTTTCGTGTGTTGTTTTGCGAGTGTGTTGTGGTGTTTTACGTGTTGAGAGTGCTGTAGCCTCGTTTTCGTATTGTTCGTCGGCCATTTTTTCTCTCGCTTAGTGATTTTCTTAGTGTCTAAAGTGTTTTATTTTTATTTAAATGAAGGTGTAACTTGGTTTTTTGAGGTGCTGGATGGTTCCTCTTGCTGTAGGTAATCTTTTTATGTGTGTGTTGTGTGTATTTATTGTGTTTTAAATGTTTGTATGTCGGCGTGTTGCATCCGATGTTTGCGAGCTCGTAATGTCTGGTAACGTGTCTCGTATGGTGTTTGCGTGTGTAGCCTTGTTTTCGTTTTGTTCGGCGGCCATTTTTTCTCTCGCTTAGCAAATTTTTTAGTGTCTAAATTCTTTTATTTTGAGTGAAATGAAGGTGTAAGTTGCAATTTTGAGGTCCTGGATGCTCCCTGTTGCTGTAGGTGAGTTTTTTATGTATGTGCTGTGTGTTTGTATTGTGTTTTGAATTTTGAAATATTCGCGAGTTGCGTCAGAGTGTTGCAAGGCCGTAATGTGTGTGAACGTGTGTCGTATGTTGTTTGCGAGTGTCGTAATGTGTGTGAACGTGTTATTTGCGTTGCGACGTGAAGTTTGCGAGGGTCGCAGTTGCTGGCATGGAGTGCCTTCGGCGCTCCATGCCAGCAACTGAGGCCCTCGCCCAGTGTCCTCGCTTCGCGAGGGCCTTGGCTCGCTGTGCAAGCCCGTGGCCCTCGCTGTGCGAGCCCGTGGCCCTCGCTGTGCGAGCCCGTGGCCCTCGCTACGCGAGGCCCGCGGCTCGCACTTGGCTCGCTATGCGACCCCTCAAGCGTTAGCAACAACTTGCATGCTCACAACTAGATATGTGATAATAATTACAAAATCTTACAGTCATATGATATAACTGCATAGATTACTTCCACTAGTAGTATAAAGAAGTGTACAGAAAACCCCTCAGAAAAGAATACCTTTCAAACTAGTGGGTAGTATATACACACAATAGACAGTGTACCAATAGTGATGTCGCGAACATAACATTTTCGGTTCGCGAACCACGAACGCGAACCGCCGCAAATGTTCGCGAACCGGCGAACCCGGCGAACCGCCATAGACTTTAATGAGCAGGCGGATTTTAAAACCCACAGGGACTCTTTCTGGCCACAATTGTGATGGAAAAGTTGTTTTAAGGGGACTAACACCTGGACTGTGGCATGCCGGAGGGGGATCCATGTCAAAACTCCAACGGAAAATTACATAGTTGATGCAGAGTCTGGTTTTAATCCATAAAGGGCATAAATAACCTAACATCCCCCTTCATCATCATCCTCCCATGTATTTCTTTACCCCCTCCCTCATCATCCTCCCCTGTGTCTCTTTCCCCCTTTCTCATCACCCTCCCCTGTGTCTCATCCCCCCTCCCTCATTATCCTCCCACCTCCCTCATCATCCTCCCCTGTATCTCTTTACCCCCTCCCTCATCATCCTCCCCTGTGTCTCTTCCCCCCTCCATCATCTTCCTCCCCTGTGTCTCTTTCCCCCCTCCCTCATCATCCTCCCCTGTATCTCTTTACCCCCTCCCTCATCATCCTACCCGGTGTCTTTTTCCCCCCTCCCTCATCATCCTCCCCTGTGTCTCTTTCCCCACTTCCTCATCATCCTCCCCTGTATCTCTTTACCCCCTCCCTCATCATCCTCCCCTGTATCTCTTTCCCCCCTCCCTCATCATCCTCCCCTGTGTCTCTTTTCCCCCTCCCTCATCATCTTCCCCTGTGTCTCTTCCCCCCCTCACACATCATCCTCCCCTGTGTCTCTTTCCGCCCTTCCTCATCACCCTCCCCTGTATCTCTTTACCCCCTCCCTCATCATCCTCCCCTGTGTCTCTTTCCCCCCTCCCTCATCATCCTCCCCTGTGTCTCTTTTGCCCCTCCCTCATCATCCTCCCCTGTGTCTCTTTTCCCCCTCCCTCATCATCTTCCCCTGTGTCTCTTCCCCCCTCCCTCATCATCCTCCCCTGTATCTCTTTACCCCCTCCCTCATCATCCTCCCCTGTGTCTGTTTCCCCCTCCCTCATCATCCTCCCCTTTGTCTCTTCCCCCCTCCCTCATCATCCTCCCCCCCTTGATGATAATGGGGAGAAGAGACACAGGGATTCGTGTGAGGGGTGTTAGGGTAAGGGGTGTTAGGGATAAGTGTAAGTGGTGTTAGGGTGAGGCATGTTAGGAATAAGTGTGAGGGGTGTTAGGTCTTAGGGATAAGTGTGAGAATGTTAGGGTTAGGTGTTAGGTTGATGGGTATTATGGATAAGTGTGAGGGGTGTTATGGTTAGGGTAAGGGGTGTTATGGATAAGTGTGATGGGTGTTAGGGTAAGGGATGTTAGGTGTTAGGGTAAGGGCTGTTAGGGATAAGTGTAAGGGGGTATTAGGGTTAGGTGTTAGGGTGAGGGGTGTTAGGGATAAGTGTGGGGGGTGTTAGGGTGAGGGATTTTAGGGTTAGGTGTTAGGGATACGTGTGAGGGGTGTTAGGGTTAGGGTAAGGGGTGTTAGGGATAAGTGTGAGGGGTGTTAGGGTTAGGTGTTAGTGTGAGGGGTGTTAGGGATAAGTGTGGGGGTGTTAGGGTGAGGGATGTTAAGGTTAGGTGTTAGGGATAAGTGTGAGGGGTGTTAGGGTTAGGGTAAGGGGTGTTAGGGATAAGTGTGAGGGGTGTTAGGGTTAGGTGTTAGGGTGAGGGGTGTTAGGGATAAGTGTGATGGGTGTTAGGACTTAGGGATAAGTGTGAGAATGTTAGGGTTAGGAGTTAGGTTGATGGGTGTTATGGATAAGTGTGAGGGGTGTTAGGGTTAGGGTAAAGGGGGTTAGGCATAAGTGTGATGGGTGTTAGGGTAAGGGATGTTAGGGTTAGGTGTTAGGGTAAGGGCTGTTAAGGGATAAGTGTAAGGGGGTATTAGGGTTAGGTGTTAGGGTGAGGCGTGTTAGGGATAAGTGTGGGGGGTGTTAGGGTGAGGGATGTTAGGGTTAGGTGTTAGGGATAAGTGTGAGGGGTGTTAGGGTTAGGGTAAGGGGTGTTAGGGATAAGTGTGAGGGGTGATAGGGTTAGGTGTTAGGGTGAGGGGTGTTAGGGATAAGTGTGGGGGTGTTAGGGTGAGGGATGTTAAGGTTAGGTGTTAGGGATAAGTGTGAGGGGTGTTAGGGTTAGGGTAAGGGGTGTTAAGGATAAGTGTGAGGGGTGTTAGGGTTAGGTGTTAGGGTGAGGGGTGTTAGGGATAAGTGTGATGGGAGTTAGTTCTTAGGGATAAGTGTGAGAATGTTAGGGTTAGGTGTTAGGTTGATGGGTGTTATGGATAAATGTGAGGGGTGTTAGGGTTAGGGTAAGGGGTGTTAGGGATAAGTGTAAGGGGTGTTAGGGTTAGGTGTTAGGGATAAGTGTGAGGGGTGTTAGGGTTAGGGTAAGGGGTGTTAGGGATAAGTGTGAGGGGTGTTAGGGTTAGGTGTTAGGGTGAGGGGTGTTAGGGATAAGTGTGATGTGTGTTAGGGTAAGGGATGTTAGGGTTAGGTGTTAGGTTAAGGGCTGTTAGGGATAAGTGTGAGGGGTGTTAGGGTTAGGTGTTAGGGTGAGGGTTGTTAGGGATAAGTGCGATGGGTGTTAGGGTGAGGGATGTTAGAGTTAGGTTTTAGGGTAAGGGGTGTTAGGGATAAGTGTGAGGGGGTATTAGGGTTAGGTGTTAGGGTGTGGGGTGTTAAGGATAAGTGTAAGGGGTGTTAGGGTGAGGCATGTTAGGAATAAGTGTGAGGGGTGTTAGGTCTTAGGGATAAGTGTGAGGGGTGTTAGGGTTAGGTGTTAGGTTGATGGGTGTTATGGATAAGTGTGAGGGGTGTTAGGGTTGGGTGCTAAGGTGAGGGGAGGATGATGATAAGGGGGGTAAGAGACACAGGGGTGTCCTTGCAGCAGAGATCAAAAGAGTCCTTCAGGACTGTATTGCACACTGTGTACAGTAGCCTAGCTATGGTTGTCCCTATTGATGCAGTATCACCTACACTCAGCCTCCTCTCAGTAAGACTGCAAGTTAGTTATGATTCCAGAATGGCTGCTGTCCATGAGGTTAAAGGGTCTGGAAGGCAGGTTATGATGCTGATTGGGGGGAATGTGTCTGCTGACTGTGAGTTGCAGGGTCAAAGTTTGCTTAATGATAAAGTATAGGGGGTGGATCGAACATTGCATATGTTTGCAGTTCGCCGTGAACGCGAACCTGCTATGTTTGCCGGGATCAGTCTGCCGGCGAACTATTCGCGACATCTCTATGTACCAATAGTGTAAGTTAACTCCAGATAAACATCATAGACCAAAAAATCATAAAACTTAACTTTTATTGATTGCAAAATAAAACTTAAATGATAACCATAAAAATCGTCGATTAAAAATATAAACCCCACAATTCTAATTGTCTTTGTCCTACTTTACACTATTTCAAACAACAATTAAACTAAAATTGGAACTTGATTTACATACTGGGTCCTGATGGAATACATCCACGGGTACTGAGGGAAATGGGCTCTTTAATAGCCAAACCATTATATTTAATTTTTCAAGATTCACTCAACACAGGGTCTCTACCAGATGACTGGAGAATAGCAGATGTGATACCTACATTTAAAAAGGGAGCAAAAGCAAATCCAGGGAATTATAGACCAGTGAGCCTCACTTCTCTAGTGGGAAAGCTTTTAGAAGGGTTAATAAGGGGTAATATACAAGAATATATCTATTTGAACAGGATTATAAGTAGGAGTCAACATGGATTTATGAGGGATAGGTCATGTCAAACAAATCTAATTAGTTTCTATGAAGAGGTTAGTAGGAACCTGGATCAAGGCAACTCAGTGGATGTAGTCTGTTTGGATTTTGCAAAGGCTTTTGATACAATGCCACATGGGAGACTATTGGGCAAACTAAGAGATACAGGAATTGCAGTAAATATCTGCTCATGGATTGAGAGCTGGTTAAAAGACAGGAAGCAAAGGGTTGTTGTAAATGGAACATACTCCGATTGGACTAATATGATAAGTGGGGTTCCTCAGAGTTCAGTATTAGGTCCTCTCCTTTTTAACATATGTATTAATGACTTAGAGGTAGCATTGGAGTGTGGTGCCTCCATTTTCGCTGATGACACAAAGTTGTGCAAGGTAATTAAATCAGATAATGATGTGCTTTCCCTCCAAAGGGATTTACATACAATTGAGGAATGGGCGGCTAAATGGCAGATGAGATTTAACACAAATAAATGTAACGTTATGCATCTGGGAAGGAAAAAAAGCCATGCAATTTATTATCTTAATGGAGCAAATCTAGGTGTGTCAGATATTGAAAGGGATTTGGGAGTGCTTGTGGACAACCATCTAGGTAACAGTGCTCAAAGCCAAGCAGCAGCCGCAAAGGCAAATAAAATATTAGCATATATTAAGAAGGGTATAGAAGCATGGGAAGCAAATATAATTTTGCCACTATACAAATCTCTAGTATGCCCTCATTTGGAATATGGAGTACAATTTTGGGCACCAGTTCATAAAAAGGACATTTTAGAGCTGGAAAAGGTACAGAGGTGGGCAACAAAACTAATAAGGGGAGTTGAGGGGCTAAGTTATGAAGAAAGACTAACCAAATTAAACGTATTTTCTCTAGAAAAAAGGCATCTAAGAGGATATATGATGACCTTATATAAATACATCCAGGGTCAGTATAAAGATTTGTCAAGGGAGCTTTTTGTGCCAAGAGGTTTTCAACTGACAAGAGGAGATCCCTTGAGGTTAGAAGTAAAAAGATTCCACCTTAAAGAAAGCAAAAGCTTCTTCACAGTAAGGGTGGTTAATCTGTGGAATTCTCGACTAGAGGAGGTGGTGACAGCGGATTCGATAGATAACTTTAAAACGGGACTGGATTTATTTCTAATTAAAAAGGGAATTCAGGGTTATCATGGATAATTAGAGAGGCAGTATTGATCCAGGGAGAAGTCCAGTCGCCGGTGTCTGGGATCAGGAGGGAATTATTTTTTTTTATGCAACTAATTAATTAGTTAATCCGCATATTGCAGATCAGAGGAGATCTTAAAAAGTTGAACTTGATGGACTGGAAGTCTTTTTTCAACCCTAAATACTATGTAACTACGTGGGGATGTATCCCATTGTGATTGGCCTTTTGTCACTGCAACCAATCAGAATGCGCAGATGCCTCCAGCTAATCACCCTGTGGGTTGTATCCCATTGTGATTGGCTGAAGGCATCTGTGCTTTGTGATTGGTTTAAATAAAGATTGACAGGTGCATAAGCCAATCAGAGTGGGATTTTGGGGTGTATCCCATTCTGATTGGCTCACACATTGGCACCTTCTGATTGGCTGAATTTGATAGACAGCGTTTTCAGACAATCAGAAGGCGCCATTGCCTATTTTCTTCCGGAAAAGGCTCTAGGAGGCTCCATAGCGTCAGGGAGGTCAGCGATTTCCGTTATATATTTTTTTATATTTTTTTTTTAGAGCGCGGATTGTTAAGGAGCGGGGCAGAAGAGGAGGAGGCCGGGGACATCGCCAGGAGGTAAGTACAATGTATATTATGTTTATTTTATTTTGTTTTATGTTTATGTATGTTGTAGTAATGTAATGTTTTTTTTTAAAAGGGGCCACGCCGGAGGTAGAAAAGAAGAAGGACGGGACATGCTGAAAAGGTGAGTCGAATATTTAGAATGTTTATAATGTTTATTTATTGTATGTAAATGTGTTGCACTAATATTTTTTTTCGCCTAGGTTGGTGACCTGAAGGGAAATCTGCAAAAGTAAGTGGTCTTAATTATTTTATTTTAGGTTAGATTTAGGTTTCTGTATGTTGATAGCATTTATTGTATGTTAGATAGATTGGGGGATGTATTTTAGAAAGATAGGATTTATTGTATATTAGATAGGATTGATTGTATGTTAGATAGATAGGGGGTATTGTATTTTATTTTATTTGTATTGTTTTGTATGTATTCTATATGTATTTCCTTTTCAGGTATGTAATTTTATTTTCTGTAATGTTCCTTTTTTATTTTTTAGCACTTAGGTTTTTTTCTTTGCTGTAATGTAGATTTTTTATTTTTTGTGACAGGTTTTTGATTTTCTGTAATTAGAGTGGTTGATTAGGGGGTAGTAGGTAGTTTAGGTAGGTAGTGTAGGTGTTAATAGGTTAGTTTAGAGGGGTGTTAGTTTAGATTTAATGGTTTATTGGGATGGGTTTAGTGCTGTGTAGTGTTTGTACTTAGTGTCATGAGAGTACTGGAGAACCCTCATAGCAGTTATGGGGTAATGTTAGGCTTCTGACTGTCCCATGAGAGTCTTTAAATACCCTTATGGGACTAATGTGGTTAAATAAAGGCTTATGAGGGTCTGTATAGACCCCCATCAGAGACCGGGTTAAAATGGTGTAGTGCTTACACTTTGTGTCATGAGGCTCCTGGATGACCCTCATGGCACTTATAGTGTTATTACATGCGTTCATTAGTATGTTATAGTGGTCTATATAGTTGAGGCACACAGTTATTAGGGGGTAGGTAGGTAGTGTAGGTAGGTAGTGTGGTAGTGTAGGTGTTAATAGTTTAGTGTAGAGGGGGGTTAGTTTAGATTTAATGGTTTATTGGGGGGTATAGTGCAGTGTAGTGTTTGTACTTAGTGTCATGATGGTCCTTGAGGACCGTCATGGCACTTATGTGGTTAATGTTAGGGTTGTAACAGCCCCATAAGGGTCATAATATACCCTTATGTTACTGATGGGGTTATGTAGAGGCTTATGAGGGTCTGTATTGACACCCATGAGTGACAGGGTTATTTATTGGCTTATGGGGGTCTGTATTGACCCCCATGAGTGACAGGGTTAATTATGGGTTTAAGAGGGTCTGTATTGACCCTCATGAGTGACGGGGTTAATTAAGTGCTTATGGGGTGCTGTATTGACTCCCATGAGTGACAGGGTTAATTAAGGGTTTATGAGGTCTGTATTGATCCCCATGAGTGCCAGGGTTATTTATTGGCATATCGGGGTCTGTATTTACCCCCATGAGTGACAGGGTTAATTATGGGTTTATGGGGATCTGTATTGACCCTCATGAGTGACAGGGTTAATTAGGGGTTTATGGGTGTCTGTATTGACCCCCATGTGTGAGGTGGTTAATTAAGTGTTTATGGGGGTCTGTATTGACCCCCATGAGTGACAGGGTTAATGAAGGGCATATGGTGGTCTGTATTGACCCCCATGAGTTACAGGGTTAATTAAGGGTTTATGGGGGTCTGGATTGACCCCCATGAGTGACAGGGGTTGATGGAGCTCTGTATAGAGCATCATGAGTGATAGGGTTAATTTTTTTTTTATTATTACTGGTCCTTTAGGGACCTTTACGGTGCTTTAAGGACCCGTAAGGCGGGAATTTTGAATTTTCATTGCAGCGGGGGTCTCTGATCGCGTGCGATCGGGGACTCACACTGCGAGGGTTAATGTGGGGTTAATGCAGGTTTCTAAGCTTATCTTGGATCCCTTCAAGGGTTAATTAAGGGTTTATGGGGGTCTGGATTGACCCTCATGAGTGCCAGGGTAATTAGGGGTTAATGGGGCTCTGTATAGAGCCCCGTGAGTGATAGGGTTAATTTTTTTCTTCTTTATGGACCCGTAAGGCGGGAATTTTGAATTTTGTTTGCAGCGGGGGACACCCTTACTGCAAGCGTTAATGTGGGGTTAATGCAGGTTTCCAAGCTTATGTCGGATCCCGTGGGGTCATTTGCGGGTTTCCGAGCTTATCTCGGATCCCTTCTTGGGTAAGTTGTACGTGGCTGGGCGGTCCGGGGTCGTGGAACCTCGTTTTAATTTTTTTCTGCTGCCTTTTTTTTCCTCGCTTAGCCGTTTTTCGAGTGCCGAAACAGTGGAATTTTGGGATAAATTTGCATGTAACCTCACTGCCAGATGTCCTGGCTGTCCCCCCGTGCTGTGGGTGAGTGTTTTTTTTTGTAATTATTGGGTTTATTAGTGTGTTTTTAGTGTTTTTGTGTTTGCGCGGTTCGGAGGGTTAGTGCAGTGTTTTGCGAGACACAGGGGAGGGAGAGGATGAGGGGAAGGAGATGACTTAGTGCTGCGAGTTAACAGATGTGTGGGGTGGTTTGGGGCACCGTAGGGGTTGTGTTGTTTCAAAGTCATGCACCGTAAAGCCTCCACCTTCCGCAAATGCGGCCCCTCACGAAGCGAGGAGCCGCATTTGTGGACCAAACTGCATCCCTCGCTTCGCTAATAAGTCACACTAAACTAATAAGTCACACTAAACAAACATCTTGAAGTGGAATATCTTATTAATGAAGGATGCAATAAGACTGTATATTATTGCGTAAAGACAATAATTTTTTTTTGGAGCTTTTAGGAAATTTGATTGTGATTTCAGTTATTATTAAGATGATATTTATTTGGGAAAGCAAATAACTACTTCTCAGTGTGAGTGTGAATAGAATAGTGCAGTTAGATCTTTATTAGTCAGAGGGCAAATGGTGGGTCCTGATCTAAACTCCACTATGTAAGCATAGGGATTGGATGTCCAACTGAAAATTGTGATCTTGATCAAAATTATGTGATATATTCACTGGCATTTATACTATTTGATCATCAAGAGAGATAATTCATTGATTCTATTTTTAATCAACTATTTTTATTATTATCGTTTATGTTTTACAAGCGACTTGCTCGTCAAAAATAAAGGGACAATAAAATTGTACAGCAGGTAATGCTGTTTGCCACAGATATTAATTTTTTTGGTGGTCTGAGATCCTTTGGCGCTCATTGCGAGCCTCGCATGGCTTGCAATGAGCGCCTTTGGCGCTCATTGCGAGGATGTTGGTTATTGTATTTTTTGCTGTTATTCTTTGGTCGGTGCTGATCTGCTTTTTGCGCTTATTGCAAGGCTTTGTGTGCTATGAGCAGCGTTACCGCTCGTTGTAAGGCGCTCGGTGAATGGCTTTTGTGTTTATTGCAATAGTGTTTTTTTGTTGTTTTTTTTTGTGTGTATGTATTTTTGTATGCCAATTTAAATAACTAATAAGGTGTAAGTGTTAGCAATGTGTGCAGTGTGTAGTGTAAATAGGCTGCGTGCGCAAGGGAAAGCCGCTAGGGTAGCTGTGTACTTCCGCATTGTGTAAGTTAGTGTTGTAAAATGGTGACGAATGTGTATGTGGTACGCGGGTGTGAATGATTTAGCGTCCTTGCTAAAAGTGTATCTTGTACCTCGTACGGCCTTTTTGAAAATCCGTATGTGCTTGGTGGTGTTTTGCGGCTTTAGGGTCCTGTAGCCATTTTTTCTCTCGGATTTCCGTGTGTCTAAACGCGGGAATTTGGACTTAAATTGAGGTGTAACTTAACTTGCAGAGATCCTGCGTGGCTCCCCTTGGGTAAGCTTTTTATGTTTTTTGTGTGTGTTTTCAGGTGCGCGCGGTTCGGCCGTTGCGGTTCATATTTTTTTGTGTAAGTCCGAATTTAGTGATTGCGTGTTAGATCTATTTTGTTAAAGTGCCGCTTGTCTGGGTCCGCATTTGCGGGGCTGCAATGAGCCTAATTTGACAACTATTATATGTGATGTCCATCTATGTAAAATCACTAAATAATTTAATTATAAGTGGCTACATATAAGCTCTAAGCTGATGTGATGATTATTCATATGTCATTTTTTTAATTAACTTCTATTGATCTCCATATTCATCATACGTAATATTTAGATAAACCTCCTGTAGCCCTCCGCAGCACCCTGTGGCCCTCCTGTGGCCCCTTTGGACCTCCCTTGGGCCCCTTTGGCCTCGCTGCCCTCTGTCAGCCCTTGTACCCCCAGGGGCCCCCTTAGGACCTCCTTCCTCTCTGTATATGTATATATATATATATATATATATATATACTGTATATATTTATTTGGTTTGGTGACACTTAATCCCGCGACACTTAGTCCCGCGACAGTTAATGCCTGACACTTAATCCCCCGACAGATAATTCCATTGACACTTAATCCGCCGACACTTAATCCCTCCCGCGGAGAAGAAAGAAATAAGAAAAAATAAAACAAATGTATTTAATGCAATTCACGAAAAGGTAATCAGAAATCTGCAGGTTAAATGTAAAGTAAAATAGAGAACTATAAATTTAAAAAGTTAAATGTATAAACTGAAATTGTTTGCGATATTAGCCTATCTGTGAGTATATAATGTGTCAGCGGGATGAAGTATCGGGGGATTAAGTGTCAATGGGATTATCTGTTGCGGGATTAAGTGTCAGGCATTAACTGTCGCAGGATTAAATGACGCGGGATTAAGTGTCCGTACACCATTTATTTTATAACTATATGTACACTTTTATATATATATATATATATATATATATAAATATATATATATATATATATATATATATATATGTACTTTGTGAGTTGATGTTGAAGGGGTCCGGGATGGGGGTCATGCACTAGCTGCGCCACTGTTTAGTAGCTATCATTACTGCTGGATAATGCTGTTAGAAACCAGGCTGATGACTAGTATACTTATTTTTCTTCCATACACACTTGCAATAATGATGTATGTATTATGAATTCAGGGGAGTCATTTATTTTAGGGCTTCAATCAGTGTTTTTTGTGTTTATTATGAATAAAGATTTTTGTTATTTCTATGGGGAATGGTCCGCTTAGGAGTGTCCTTTTCTTTCCTCTCTTTTGTTGCTCATAATATTGATTAACACTTACTAAGTGGATTGGCCTGTCCTTGAATGCACATATACACTTTCTGTTGTGATATATATTATTGCTATCAATTTAAAAGATGTAACATTTGTGGGTCAGGTCTGTCCCATGTGATGGATTTCCCATTTTGTCATCTGCCTGCACCTGATCCCTGGATTGTTTGACTATGCCTTTACCTCAGCAGTGTTTGACACCATTCAGAGCTAGCTGCTGTCTGGCACCTCTCAGAGTTACCTGTTGTCTGACACCTCCCAGAGCTACCTATTGTCTGACACCTCCCATATTTACCTGCCTGGCTTTCACCTCCAAGAGCTGGCACTTCACAGAGCTTCCTATTGTCTGGCACCTCCTAGAGCTGCCTGTTATCTAGCACCGCCCAGAGTTACTTGTCCACCTGGCACCTTCCCAAAGTTACCTGACCTTCTGGCACCATTGCAGAGTTCCTTGGCTTTCTCCAGCTACCTAAGCCTGCCCAGCCCAACCTATTGCAGTTGTGGTCCTTAAGCCTGCATCCTGTTCATCAGGACATCCTGCTTCCTACATGCCACTGTGCTGGACTTCCTGTGTTCCAGTACTGATTCATGAGGCCTTTCAGTTACTGGATTCCTATTTATCATTTCTGACTGCGAGACCTTTATATCTACTCTGTTTGGCCTTCTAATACTCCTGTGACATATTCATATCCCTTTCAACTGCTCTAGTGCTCACATTTTACCTTTATATAATGTATTTGGCCCTGTTAAATTGTTATTTGTTGGAAATGGTTGACTTGTCAAGCATATACCCACACATTTTGACGTGCATCCCAGTGTTGTTACCAGACATTACATATAGTAATCTCTGATCTTCATTGTCCCACTGTGAATGTATAATCTACATGCATGCATATTAGTTTCTAACTAGGATTTATCTCTCAACCTGTTCTGTAAACGGTCCCCCACTTACTTCCCCCAAAAAACACCCTGTGTAACTATGTTATCTGCGTCTGAATCACTACCTTGTCATGGTGAAGGGGCTTGTGTACCTCAATGAAGCTATGAGCTATACCATGTAGGATCACCCAAGATAGGCAGGTTATAGCAGAGAGGTCAGACACTGGAGAAAGAACTGGCAACCCACTACAGTATCTTTGCCAAGATAACCATATGAATAAGCACAAACAGAGACATGAGGATATAGAGTCAGACACAACTGAACACTGAGAGCAAAAAACTATGCTATGTGTACTCATTGCACAATATATTTGTAAACAATAACAGCATGTGTTAGGATTCTCAATGCAAAAGAATCAAATGGTATAAGTACAAGAGGGCTTGAGGCATAAATCCTGGTCAAAACAGTCAGTGGTTAGTAGCGGGCAGAACAGATTCACAAACGGGAAACAAGCCAAAAAGTCAATTGAGGTAGTAATCCAAAAGGAGGGTCCAATAAACAAAGCCAAAGTCAAAATCAGGAAAGTAGGAACAAGAATCAAAAACACAAAAATGCTCATAATGGACAATTTAAACCCCATGTTCATGTCATCTGAAATACAATACACATACAATACGCACTGTCAAGATAGGGTATGTAATAGAGGAGATAGGGTACACAACCTACTGCTTCAGTAGGCTTGATAACATAGTTCTTACCGACCCAGCAGATTGTCTGGTTCTTTGGATATCCCTTTTAGCTGGTATGGACCAAGCACAGCATAGGACCACCAAAAGTAGGAAGCAGTCTTAGCAATATTAACCCCAAAAGTAAGGAGTATTCTTCTCCCCAAAATGAAGCATACAGAAACTGTAGATTATGTAAGCTAAAACTCAAGAACATTTTAGTCAGCAAAACATATATACATCTCATGGCCCAATCATATTTAGTCTCCATCCTTTAGCAAATATTCTTCCCACCAATCCTAGTCAGCCCCCTACCTGGCCAGATGGGAGGTCTGTCCATCAACTGAAGTCATCCACCCTAATTACCCTCCTCTGGCCCTGGAGTCTGGCTCAGTAATCAAGTTAACTACTCTTGGGTCCAGGCTCTTCATGTGGCAGGTAGCCATAACAATAGCTCAGACGTGTTGTCTGTCTGGCTATGTGTCATCCTATTCTCCCCATTGATTGAGTATATGTCCCTTCTGCCATGGCTGGCTCTGGTGTTATGTGCCCTCTACCTACCAAATGCCCCAGGCACTGTACTTCAGCCCTTGCCTACTGGCAGTTTATATGATTGGATGGTTATATGGCTTTCCTTATGGCAGTCAATATCACCCTGATGTGTTGAAGGTGTTCTTCCCAATTATTTCTAAATATGGCAATATCATCCAAGTAGGCATGAGCAAATCCCTGGTACCCTTGATCATAATATTTTTTTAACACTTACTAAGTGGATTGGCTTTTCCTTGAATGCATGATATAAACTTTCTATTGCGATATATATTATTGGTATCAATTTAAGAGTTGTAACCATTTGTGGCTCAGGTCTGTCCCCCAGGAGTGAATTCCTATATAAAAATGTAATGTATTTTCCACCTGCACCTGACCCCTGGATTGTCTAACTATGCCTTTACCTCTACGATTCTTGACACCTGGTAGCAATCGATCTACTAACCTCTGGAAACTAGAGGGAGTATTCTTCATCACAAATGGTAAAGCCCAAATATGGCAAGGAATGGTGACTTCTCATTAGCTGTCTCCGCAAGGGGAATCTGCCTATACACCTTGATGAGATCCAGAGTAGTGAGGTACTTAGCAGTACCTAGACAGTCTAAAAACTCATCCATGTGTGAAACAGGGTAAGCATCAGTCTTTGTTTTTTCATTGAGCTTAATGTAATCCATTCTGAAACTAGTGGTCTCATCTTTACTACTGGGGAAGCTCTGGGGCTACCAGAGTGCCCGATCACCACTAAATGTAACAGCTCCTTCAACTCATCAGCTATGCTATTCTTTACAGCCCCTGTTATCCAGTATGAGGGCTGCCTCAGGTAGGGCACCCTTCAGTAAGCACCTCATGCACAGCTAAAGGAGTAAACCATGGATTAGAACAAAAAAAGTGCCTGGTAAAGAGCAATTGTTGCCAGTAACTGTTCTTTCTGGACTGGGCTTAGGTTTACTGACTTAGCTACTACTTCTCCATGTATATTCTGTCAGGCTGAGGCCAACAAATCAGGGAGGAACCTCTCTTCTGGCTCACTGCCAGTAGGTAGGCATATGGCCAACATATTTTAGAGTCATCTGTGGTACTCTTTCAGATGGCTAATATGTGCTACCTAAGTAACTTTCCTATTGGGATCTACTGTAACCATATAAGTATGGGTTTTCAACTTTTTGATAATGGGGTAGGGGCCCTGGGGAACAAACATATTGACCTCCTGTCTCACCTCTAATTCCATTTCCTTGGTCCCCTGGCCATAGTACTTCCTAGCTTTCATTTTGGCCCCCTGCAGATGTTCCATGACCATTCAAGTTAACCTGCCTAATTTCTCCTGGAAGGCTAGGACATATGAGGCTACTGAAACCTGATTAAAGGGAGAGAATCCTGTGGACTTCTGAGGTACTTCTCTATAGACAAAGAGAAGGTAAAAGAGTAGGCACTCCTCATTCTTCTCTTGCTCTTGGAGCATCCATTTAAGGGTACCATTGATTTTCTTTACAAAGTCCATTAGTTTGGGGATGGTATCAAGAAGCAGTCAGATGTTTAATACTGCGTTACACTAGTAATAAACTGGGTGCCACTATCTGTTCTCTTTAGGAAACTCCATGCAGGAGAGTACCCTCTTTAAAGTCTCACTTTGGTAGCTGTAATATGACAGAACAACCTCAGGATATTGGATAGCATAGTCCACTATGGTCAGAATGAACTGCTTCCCAGTTCTGCTGGGTCCCACCAAGGGTCCTATAATATTAATAGCCAATCTTTGGAACAGAGTGGCCATACCGCTGACAGGCATCACAAGAGTTGCAGTAGTTAGCAACATATTGATTAACCCCAGGCTAGTAGGACATCCTGCTAAGGTGGTCTTCTTATCCCCCTTGTGTCGATCCAAAGTTACCTCTTGGGCTATTTCTAATAATTTACTTCTAAACTTCTGGGTGATCGTCATTTGCCTCCCAGCTTCTTTAAATAAACCTTTTTATCATTATTATTATTATTATTATCTTTATTTATATTGCGCCAACATATTCCGTAGCGCTGCACAGGGGTTTAGTACATGGCAAAAAACAAACTTAATACCTTATAGAGAATGGAGGGCCCTGTTTTTGAGCTTAGAATCAAATGTACATAGTGCTTGTTTCCAAGACATGGACACAAGATTGAAAACTTGCAAACGTACAATCTAAGGGTTTAGGTGTGATACAAGAGAGTGATAAATGCAAGATGGCAATGTGAAAGCAATTTGTTTAGTCAAGTGGAGGTGTCTGTGTGTTGTACTGTAGATTGTAGGTGTAAGTGTTATTAAGCTGTGGAGTGCACAGTTGTACATATTAAGGCTGAAGGTGATAAGATTTTTTAAACAGGTGTGTTTTTAGTATTTTTTTAAAGGTTTTGAGGCAGAAGGATAATCAAACGGAGTGGGGGAAGGAGTTCCAAATAGTATGGGCAGCACAAGAAAATTCTTGAAGACGGGAGTGAGAGGAGATAATGAGAGAGGAGGAAAGAAGAAGGTCATTAGCAGAATGAAGGGGGCTGTTGGGAGAGTATTTTGAAACAAGAGCAGAGATTTAAGGGGGTGCACTATTGTTGAGGGATTTATAGTTAGGTTCATGATTTTAAATGTGATTCGGGAACCATTGGTAAACCAGTAGAGTGATTGAAAAGAGATTGAAAGAGAGGAGCTGCAGACACTGAGCGTTTGGTATGGAAGTCTAGTGGAGGCGTTCATTATGGATTGGAGGAGAGACAGACGAGAGATGGGTAGGCCAGCAAGGTGTGAATTGCAGTAGTTGAGTTGAGATATGATGAGAGAGTATACTAGAATTTTAGCTGTCTCTTCTGTAAGATAATGAAAAATTTTGGAGATATTTTTAGGTGGAACTGACAAGATTTTGTTATTGTTTGGATGTGAGGAATAAAAGAGAGGGCGGGATCCAGTAGAACCCCAAGACAACGGGCCTGGGAGATGGGCGTGATGATGGTGTTGTCAACAGTGAGAGATATTCGAGGAGTGGAAGCTGCTGTAGAGGGTGGAAAGATTAGGAGTTCAGTCTTAGACATGTTGAATTTGAATTGACAAGGATCCTTGTCCTACTGATCAGCCCTTTTTCTAGCTCCAGCCTCAGTCTCATCTTTACCCAATTCTACCTTTGTTTTCTTCTACACTTGCCCATCCTAACCCCTGTTCCCCAATCAGGTAATAAACTCACTCCAGTTTCCAGGTACTCAAACACCTCCTTGTCCATGGAATCCCTGGTGGCTGCCTTAGCCATTTGAGACCTGGTGACCACACTCACTTAACGGTTCTGCCCCAGATTGTTAACCAATAAAACATCCGCGGGCAACTCAGGCATAATGCCCACTTCTCTGTTGCCTCTCTCAGTCACAAATCCAACTGCAAATGGGCCTCCACATCTGGTCTGGTCTGGTGTATTCCTTGGTCCTCCATGGTCAGGTCCCACTCCTACAGCTAGTATACTGGTCTGGTAGCTGGGCTCTAATGTCAATGTGGACAATCCCTCCTCAAATAGCCAGGGTGGTGACATTCATAGGATAAGCCCTCAGTTGTTCCTAGTTATGGGGTGGCCAGTAGCTGGTACTTCCGGGTTTACCCTGGGGTGTCTGTCCCATGTGGAAAAAGCAGGGCTGGGGTGGACCTCGGTAGGATGAGGGGCCAAAGGAGTAGGAACTGGAGTACCACCTTTGGTGTTATCCCAGTCTCCCCCTGGTGGCCACAAAGTTATCATCCAGACGAGCAGCAGACTCCCCAGGGATTTGCTGCTGGTCCTGCACCCAAAACCTCAGTCCATTTGGGCAAATACAATTATTCAATGAGGACCAGGTTCATGACTTCCTCTATGGTAGTCATCAATTTCCACCAGCTGCAGCAAGCATGTCTCATTTGACACATAACCTCTAAATAAGTATCCCTGGAGGTCCTGGTCAAGGCACAGACATTTTGCATATAAGTCTCCAGGGTTACAGCATACCTGTCCAACAGTACTCTTCAGATCTCCTCATAGGTCCTCTGGTCCTTGGGGATGGCTCTGAATGACTCACTGGCTTTCCCTTGAGCCTATTGACCAGGAGTTAATCCATTCATCCTCTGGGAATCTGGTGTTGTTCAAAGTCCTGTAGGAACCAATCAATGTCCTCTTTCTACTCGCAAAAGTGTTTAAAGCTGTTATAAGTCGCTTTCCTGCTTTGTAGCTGCAGCGCTCGACTGAGCTGAAGCTGGAGGGCCACCACTGGATCCCTGGTTAGATCAGTCATCACAGATCTCCACTTACTGAATCACCTGAAGACATTGTCTTCCTCATCTGCAGTCATTCTCATCATAGGAACCAGATTTGTGGTCTCCTCTGGACCTTCTCTCTCTGTCTCTGGTTCTTCCTCTTCCTGCCAGAGCCGATTTTCCAGCACAAGTTCACGGATCCTGGCCACCTTGGTTGTACCCACGGCCCTGGAGAAGCTTCTCTCCTGAAACAGCTCCCTGAATTTGGTGTTTGACATGCTGTCATATTTGGTCATCCTGCTGTCTTCTAACAAGGATCCACACCTCTGCCACCAGCTGTCACAACATGCTGCTTCAATTGGCTTGATAAGAACCCTGTTCAAACCTACCAAGCACATCATTGGGCCACCAAAAGTACCCGGGGAATCTCAGGAAGCAGTCTTAGCAATAGTAACTCCAATGGTAAGGGTATAGTTCCAGGCAGGTTCAGCAATAATAAACCAATGGTAAGTGATGATTCTTCTCCTCAGAAAGAAGCATACACATAGATTAAGACATAAGTTCAAACTGAATAACATTGTATTGAAGTCAGCATAACATATTTATACATAACATAACCCAATCAGATTTAGTCTCCATTCCTTAGCAAACATTCTTCCCACCAGTCTTAGTCAACCCATAATTTGGCCATGTAGCAGGCCTGCCTATCAACTGATGTCACCCCCTCTTTAATCAAGTTAACTACCCATTGATCCAGGTTCTCTTCAGGGGGTAGATAGCCAGAAAGATAGTACATCCCATACTCCCCATTAATTGAGTTTATGTCCCTTATGAAATATAAAGATGTTTCCCAATTTCTGTACCCCCTTTCACAGGGAATCCCAGTAATATATTTTATTGAAACCCCTGGGTAAAATCCATGACTAGGTAACATACATACTTCATGAATTTCATATTTAACCACTAATACTAATAATTCACTAACATAGCACATAATCAAACAACATGGCATCCAGAGATCAAATCCAGGCAAGAAAGACAGCTTCCTGGAATAAGAAGGGAATTGCACAAATTATCCATGTCAGCCCAGGGCTCACAACAGTTCAAAAGCACCAGAAATAAAAGTCACATGGTCCCTTGAGCATGGGTATGGATAGTGTTGATAATATGTGTATATATTAACTATATAAATTTACTGCATATAAAGAATATTACACATATGAATATTCACTGTTCAACTATAACTTTTTTTCTTATTGCTCACTAATACAGTGGGGGTGGGGGAGTATCCCCTGCTGATTTTGAACGTTTGTCCACTCACAAAGAAATGATCAGTCTATAATTTTAATGGTAGGTGTATTTTAACAGTGAGAGACAGAATCATAAAAAACACCCCAAAAGTAACGCCTGTCAAAAAAGTTATAAATTGATTTGCAGGTCAGTGAGGGAAATAAATATTTGATCCCTATAAATCAGCAAGATTTCTGGCTTCCGGGTGTCTTTTATAAAGGTAACAAGCTGAGATTAGGAGCACTCTCTTAAAGGGAGTGCTCCTAATCTCAGCTCGTTACCTGTATAAAAGACACCTATTGGTGAGATTTTTCGCAAATGGAAGAAACACAAAATAACTGCCAGTCTCCCTCGGTCTGATGCTCCATGCAAGATCTCACCTTGTGGAGTTTAAATGATCCTGTGAACGGTAAGGAATCAGCCCAGAACAACACAGGAAGATCTTGTTAAGATCTCAAGGTATCAAGAAAACAATTGGTAACACACTACACTGTCAAGGACTGAAATCTTGCAGCGCCCGCACGGTACCACTGCTCAAAAAATCACATATACAGGCCTGTCTGAAGTTTGCCAATGAACATCTGAACGATTCAGAGGAGAACTGGGTGAAAGTGTTGTGGCCAATGAGACCAAAATCGAGCTCTTTGGCATCAACTCATCTCATCATGTTTGGAGGAGGAGGAATGCTGCCTATAACCCTAAGAACACCATCCCCAACATCAAACATGGAGGTGGAAACATTATGCTGGGGGAGGGGGGTCTGCTAAGGGGACAAGACAACTGCACCACTACAAATGGACAATGGACGGGGCCATGTATGGTCAAATTTGGGGTGAGAAGCTCCTTCCCTCAGCCAGGGCATTGTAAATTAGTTGTGGATGGGTATTCCAGCATGACAATAACCCAAAACATACAGGCAAGGCATCAAAGAAGAAGCGCATTAAGATCCTGGAGTGGCCTAGCCAGTCTCAAGACCTTAATCCCATAGAAAATCTGGGGAGGGAGCTAAAGGTTCGAGTTGCCAAACATCAGCTTCAAAGCCTTAATGACTGGGAGCAGATCTGCAAAGAGGAGTGGGACAAAATCCCTCCTGAGATGTGTGCAAACCTGGTGGCCAACTACAAGAAACGTCTGACCTCTATGATTGCCAACAGGGGTTTTGCTACCAAGTACTAAGACGAAGGGGTCAAATACTTATTTCCCTTTTTTGATATGCGTTTTTCTTGTGGGGGGTTTTTTGTTGTTATTCTGTCTCTCACTGTTAAAATACACCTACCATTAAAATCATAGACTGATCATTTATTTGTCAGTGGAGAAATGTTCAAAAACAGCAGGGGAACAAAAACTTTTTTCCCGCACTGTACCAATCCACCAATGCTTGGGTCATTGGGTCAAAAAAATAAATAAATAAAGAATTGATTAATAATTAATTAACAACTAATGAATTAATATTTAATCTGCATATTGCAGATCAGAGCAGATCTTAAAAGGTTGAACTTGATGGACTGAAAGTCTTTTTTCAACCTTAAATATTATTTAATTATGTAACTATGTGTATTAGCAAGGAAACATAAATTGGTGATGTACTTGATTGTGTATGGAATAGCCATGGAAGACTGCAGTGTATAGACCCACACAAGAACTATTTAATTAATTTTAAGCAATAAAATCAGCTTTTAGACACTTATTAAAGCTACATAAAAGTAAATAAATACATAGGTATATTATATACATAGTAATATCCAGAAAACTTCCATATCTCTTTAAAATTTAATTTCTCTGTTCTAGGAAATCCTTCTGGATATTAAGACAACTCTCCTGTAAAAATCCTGAGGCATAGCAAAACTGTGACAGAAAAGAATATCATACAGAGATATAGAGGAGATATAGAATTTAAACAAATGTTAGGTGTGTTGCGTTATGATTGTTTAATTAATCTTCCCAAAATTTTGAAACTTATTAACACAGTATTTAGATTTTTATTATTTGTGGAGGGGTAGTTGATGGTGTGGCCAAAGCTATGTAAACCTAGCTGTCTTAGAGGGCCAGGCAATCATGGAAGGAAAAAGGCTTTTCCTTGTTTGTGGGCAAGTATGCATGTTTTCCCTGGAGTTTTTGGCAAAACAGGGTTGCGACTATTGGCCCTAATTTATTACCCAATTCGTAAATATATACACACTTAAAATCACTCTTAATATGGCGCATATTCTATTAGGTACTCACAATCCGATTAAGAGTTACCTGCCCACAATCACCAGCCAAAAATGCAAATGTGTACGTAGAACTCTATTGGTTTTAGCATAGCTAGAATATTGCAAGCTTTAAAAAAAATTACACAAAATCTATATTCTATTAGACGTGTAGCTCTAGCTCGCAAATAAAGTCTAACCCTCAAAGTATCAAGTTTCTGTCAAAAATATTATTAGTACTAAATAGGACCCTCAAGGGCTTTTTCAAACACTTATGATAGCTGTAGTTGCAATTAAACACACAATACTTTACTTTAAAAGCATGGGAAGGCATAGAAATACATTAATATTAATTACAGAACAGTATCAAACCCACAAATATGCAATTAAAAAATATTATTTTTAAATGTTTTCTCTTAGTAATATCGATCCCAGGACTCACAGGGTTAATACATATTATGAAACACACATGGACTAAAATAGATGACGTAATGCACGTTATAGAGTGCTAGAGGACTGGATTGCGAGCCCTATCAGCAAATATTACTTACTGGCTCACCTTAATTCCTTGCCTCTGATTGCAGATAATGTTTTACTGACATTGTGATGACGGTCTCCTTTGCTATTGGCTGTGTCTAAGAAGTAAATTACGGGCTTGCTTAAATATTGTCACATCATGTGATCACACCCTCTTAAAAAGGCAGAGCATTTGTGTTTAGACTCAAGAAGGTAAATTGAGTTTGTGCTTAAGTCAATAGAATACATCTAAACTTTTAGAGAAAAAAAAATAATTGCAGTTAGAGGCATTTGCAGGCTTCTATTGGAATAACGCTCTATGAGCCCTATTCTATTCCAGATAAGTAAATTACTTAGAAATGGAATTTTAGCTGCAGGAGCTGTTTTCAGGAATGTTACATGTCTATTCAATGCTCCACAGGAGTAATATTACTGAGCACACCTGCAACTCTTAAACCCAAACAGTGGAAGTAGAGTTACAAGGCTCAGCATTATGAGTAAGACTGTGCTTAGTAATATTAGTAAGCACAAACCCAATAACAGCAATGAGAATTCCTGGGGATTCCCTCCATCCATGCAAGCAGTGAAGGAAATTCCTGGGGCTCCCCTCCTCTGGTCACTCCTGTTTACACCCTTCCCTGCTCAAACCCAGTCAACAAATCTACATAACAATGGAGTCCATTGAGACCCCCGTGACATCTAAAATGTTATCCCTGTGTCACAGGGTCCTTAAAGGATTCACGTGTCACCTGCATGTTAACCCCTGCTGTGGAAGTCCTTAAAGGATAGATAATTGAATGATGCTTTATGTCATGGAAGCCGGAGGTGTAGCAAGGTAGGTAGTGTGAAAGGAAGCCCAAAGAGCATATATGGTCGTAATGATGTGCAAAGCAACTTTGGTGGCCCGAAGGTGATGTAATGTGAGCATGTTAGGTGGGAGAGGCTATGGTAAGAATCTAGTGAGTGGTGGGGCACAAAACTTGGATGCTTATGTGCACCAGAGACGTGAAGACGCTGGACTGTGGCAATATAAGGCTTGACGAGAATCAAAGTGACAAAGGGGAACCAGTGTAAAGAAGACCGACCAAGGAGCAAAGGCATGGGAGTATTGATCGACCCATTATGTGGTAGGATTAGAAATGAAACCTATTTTCTCTAGAACAAAGGTGTCTAAGAGGGGAAAGAAGTAGGACTTGAAAGTAGTGTCTCTATTTTTGCTGATGACATTAAATTGTGCAATGTAATTACATGATGTACGTTCCTTACAAAGGGATTTGCATAGACTAGAGAAATGGGCGGCTAAATGGCAGATGAGATTTAATACAAATAAATGTAAGGTTATGCATTTGGGAAGGAAATATAGCCATGCAATTTATAATCTTAATAGAGCAAATCTAGGGGTATCTGATATTGAAAGGGATTTGGGAGTACTTGTGGACAACCGCCTAGGTAGCAGTGCTCAATGCCAAGCAGCAGCTGCAAAGGCAAGTAAAATATTAGCATGTTTTAAGAAGGGTATAGAAGCAAGGGAAGCAGATATAATTATGTCACTGTACAAATCCCTAGTACGCCCTCATTTAGAATATGGAGTAGAATTTTTGGCACCACTTCATAAAAAGGACATTTTAGAGCTGGAAAAAGTACAGAGAAGGGCAACAAAACTAATAAGGGGAATGGAGGGGCTAAGTTATAAAGAAAGACTAACCAAATTAAACTTATTTTGGCTAGAAAAAAGGTGTCTACGAGGGAATATGAT